>CM056384.1:52794365-52802017 GCA_029718625.1 Synaphobranchus kaupii | reverse complement strand
GGCACACATACACAGTCTTACCTATGCTTATACACACACTAAAGGCACACATACAGACTCACACTCATGTGATTTGTGGAAGTACATACATAGCAACATGCCCTCATCCACACACCCAAACACACACATACACGAACACATGCATCTCAAACACAACTCTTTCTCTTTAGTGTCCATGAACATGTGCAAGTGTGTGTGTGTGTGTGTGTCTGTCACTTTACATTGCAATTCAGTTCACCCTGGTATGGGAAACACACTAATGTAGTAAAAAGAAAAACATAAATAAACATAAAGCAAACACATTAATGTAGTAAAAAAAAAACATAGAACAATAAATAGCACAAACACAATCATATCTACCGATAGTAATTTGCAATAATGTTATCATTTTTAAATCAAAAAGGGCAATAAAAGAAAATGAAAGCCAACCAAGATCATTTCAATAAGTGGAAAAAACACCGTCTCTGAGACCTAAAGTGTTTTGCGGTGCGAACGCAGAGCTTTATGTGCACATCTCTCTCTCTCTTTTCTCGAAAATGCTCCGTCTCTTCGCACCAGCGTGTCAGCCCCTGACGTTGCCGTGGAGACGGACTGTTGTCGTGGTAACCGCGGCAGATGGGGGAGGAAAGAAAACAAGACCGCAGAAGAGGAAGAGGAGATGAAGAAGAAGAAGAAGAAGAAGAAGAAGAAAGAAAGGAGATGAGATGAGAAGGAAAGACGGCCGGAGCGCTTTTCTCATTAGGCGATAAAGAACCGGCGCGTCTGTAATCAGTGCGCCGCCACCGCGGCTATCACCGCTCAACATCAGCCCACTTCCTTTACAAGTAAATAGCAAAGAGCTGGTCCATTAGGTGGCATAATGACGGCCGTTTATTAATAGTCATGACTCTGATGAGCTTCAGTGCTGCTCTGATGGGCCAATTTGTGTCTCTTTTACAAAGACCATCGGGCCAGCTATGCAGAGCAGGTCTGTTTAAGGTGGAAGTGTGGGGCCCCATCTTAGAGCGCATGATATATAGAGACAGCGATGCCGACACAAACCAATGGGGGGGGGGGGGGGGGGGGCATATCCGGACCAGGAAGTTTTCATTTTGCGCTCATCTCACATGCGCAGTTGTGTCCTTGGGAGTCACATGTGCAACGAGGATGGCGCAGAAAGTGACGTGAAGACGGCTACGTCAAAGCCTTACGAGTATGTAATTGGTTGCCAACTAGCATGCAGAAATACGACGGAGGCCAGAATAAATAATAATTTTAAAATCATTGTCTGTGTGGTAAGAAAAATAATAATTCACCACGGAAAAATGTATTTTTGTTGTTAAAAATGAATTGAGCCCAATGGGGAAACTTGCTTTTTGAGCGCAATTACAGATATCAGTAGAGGCCGACATTATCTCCGGCGCTGAGGTTGAGAGCCGAAAGCTGGCCCCTTGGGCCCCATCCTAATGCTCTGAAGCAACATCCGTCCTCCATCCTTTCATCATTTCACCCACCTGAAGTGATCACTGATTGACTAGATGAGGGTTCTGCCATATTGCTTTCCCCTGTCCATGCTGTACAGATCAGGTGATTGAAGGTAGGAAGGACACAGTCTTTCAGGTGATTGTCAATAATTTAACCCCATTGGTGTGAATGTGAATGCAGTTAGCCTGACTGAAATAGCATCCCCTGGTGGGTGGGAGGGTAAACATCAACCAACCCCAAAAATAAATTTACCTTGGAAAGTGGACACCATAAGATGAACCAAGACAAAAATGACATTAAAAAAATAAAAAAATACTTACAGTGAGTCCTACACCTGTTTTTTTTTTTTTTTTTTTTTTTTTTACCTGTCAGAAATCTCCAGGTCTCCCACCTGCGGTCCTTCAGAAAGATTTGATTCTGCCTTTTTCCACAGCCACTCTCTTTACCGTTCTCCCCAGTACACCAGGAGCCTGCTGTAGTTTGCGCTCCATCCAGACAACATCGCTTTTCTGAACTGCCCAGGTGAGTTTGACTGCTTTTTCATTGTTGTTCTGAAAGTTACATTAAGCTCACAGCACAAATGAGGTCTGAGTCCATCAGGGGCCAGGTTTGTTAACAAGATCAAAGGGAGGTTCAGGGTGTGGGGTTCTAGCTGGGACAGTTTATCTCTTCCCTGATTGGAGCAAACGGTTTGGCAGCAAATGGATAGCCACCCTCTGCGTATCAAGTCATCAATGGCTTCAAAACAAAATGGCAGTTCCTTCAGAGTGTGGGAGCAGTTGATGGGAGTCCCATATCCCAAACGAGAACCACAGTGATTATTTTAATCATAAAGGCTGGTATTCAGTGATCTCACAAGCCGTAACGGACCATACATTCTGGTGAGATCACATATATGCATCATATTTGTGAGTTTCTGTTTTCTGAGCAGAAAATGATTGATAAAAATATAGGCTCCAGAGGGTTTGCTTACTATTTTATAAGAAAAAGTAACAATAAAAACATGGATAGCAAAATACTTATACTTAAAAATGTTTTGATAAGAAAGTTTTGAAATACTTATCAGCCATAATTTAGAGCAGGATACAATAAAACATGTGATCTCTTACGCATCGCAAGTAAATAAAAACAGCAAAAGTAAAAATCATTTAATTTCCATCAAGCAGCTACTGTAGATATGCATCTAATGTGTGGCACAAGTTAACGCACTAACATGATGTCAACAGGTCACTTTTGGGGATAAAAAAAACGTTTTTTATTCAATTTATGATTGAGGCGAGGCCCTTTCACATGCAAGGCCCATTTCAGGTGAAACGAATGAAACATAGCAAAGGGAGCCTATGGTAGTAGTAGTAGCAGTAGTCACAGTAGTGGTAGTGGTAGCAGTATCAGCAGCAGCAGCAGCAGTAGTAGTAGTAGTAGTCACAGTAGTAGTAGTAGCAGTAGCAGTAGTAGTAACAGTAGCAGTGGTAGTAGTAGTAGCAGTAGCAGTAGTAGTAGTAGTCACAGGAGTAGTAGCAGTAGCACTAGTAGTAGGAGTATCAGTAGTAGTAGTAACAGCAGTAGTAGTCACAGTAGTAGTAGTAGTTGTAGTAGTAGTAGTCACAGCAGTAGTAGTAGCAGTGACAGTAGTAGTAACAGCAGCAGTAGTAGTAGTCACAGGAGTAGTAGCAGTAGCAGTAGTAGTAGTCCCAGGAGTAGTAGCAGTAGTAGTAGTCACAGGAGTAGTATCAGTAGCAGTAGTAGTAGTAGTCACAGCAGTAGTAGTAGTCACAGCAGTAGTAGTAGTCACAGCAGTAGTAGTAGCAGTAGCAGTAGTAGTAGTAGTCCTAGTGAGTAGTAGTAGTAGCAGTGATAGTAGTAGTAGTAGCAGCAGCAGTAGTAGTAGTCACAGGGAGTAGTAGCAGTAGTAGTAGTAGTCACAGCAGTAGTAGTCCACAGTAGTAGTTAGTAGTTGTAGTAGTAGTAGTCCTAGCAGTAGTAGTAGCAGTGATAGTAGTAGTAACAGTAGCAGTAGTAGTAGTCACAGGAGTAGTAGCAGTAGCACTAGTAGTAGTAGTCACAGCAGTAGTAGTAGCAGTGATATTAGTAGTAGTAGTCATAGCAGTAGTAGTAGTAGTAGTAGCAGTAGTACTAGTAATAATGAGATATGTGATATAGGTGGAGCAGCCCACACCCTCAGGCCCCAGCAGAGAGCATGCTGGGACAGATAAAAAGGAGGTGCTGCACTCTTGCACTGATGGGACTATATGGGGAGGGAAGGCTGGGGTTTGGAAGCTCACTGCGCTGAATAAGGGAAACGTTAGCGCTGGCCGCACCGCAGCACGCCAGGAAACAGACAGCATCACTCTGCACCACTGCTCCTCTCCCAGGAGCTGCTTACCTAGCAGCCATTAATCACCTCTCATCCGCCATCCCGCTATAGCTGGCTTATAAACGTTATTTTAACGTGACCTTGCACAGGATTGCAGACAGTCCACCTCCATCTCTGCTCTCTGCCAGCGGTCCTGGCGTTGGAACGGGTCCGTTTGGGTTTTGCATTTGGACCGACCGCGCCTCTGGGGGATTTGCGGGCTTGGACCCCTTCCAGGTGTTCCGCAGCCCTGAGGTGCTTGCGGCTTCCTGCGCGGCGTAAGACATAAATCAAACGCACTCGTACCTGAACTTGTCCCAAACTCTCCAGGTTCAGGAATCAGGTGTGAAATGTGACACTCCTCAGTAATTCCACCCGTTGTCATTTGGAGGCATTTGCGGACAAAGGTGGGGGGGGGGGGGGGGGGGGGGGGGGGACCTGCCCCCAGCCCCCTTTGCCCCAAGTTCCTGATGTGCCTCTTTGATTTGATATAGAAAAAAATATATATATTATTATTGTTGCTGTCGTTAATTTTAATTCATTCATTTTGGTCAAGTGGATTCTGTACAATAACTGGGTGTTGCAAAAGAGCTTTTCTAGGTTGGCGTGCCCTTCTCTCACTTTGAGCTTCTGGTCTCTAAAAAGGTACGTAGTCCGCAAAGCCTTGGTCATTCATACAGATGACTCAGTGGAACAGTGTCCGTCACGCACCACTCTAAAGCGCACGTCATTCATTGCCTCTTCTCTTCGGTGGACCCTGCTCTGATCTGATTTGGAAGGGCGGGTTTTCGGCCTATAATGTGCCGGTTTTGGCCGGGTGTGATTGAGCTTTCAGACCTACGTGTTGGATTGAGGCAGTGAGACTACTGGAGCTTCTGTTACGGTGCTGCCGGGTGAAAATGCATCTAATGGCTGCTATTGATCTGCAGACGTGCCCTAGTGACTGATGGGAGAATAAAGGGGCCTTCTGCCCACAGCCCAAGACAGAGGCGTCCTAAAGGCTGCCTGCTGGATTTTCATCACAGGGCACTTCGGCTGCTGTCGCTGTTGGCTCTAATTGCTGTGCGGAGGAAAAGGATGTCTTTCCGTCCTCCAGAACTCAGCGTTTACTGACAGTCCCACAGGGATCTGGAGTGCCAAGTGCAGAGTGCATCAGTTTTATGGAGAATCTGGAGTTTTAAGATCATTTAATTGAAATTCCAAACACACAATATATAATAATAAAAAATAATAATGAATTTAACTGCAGTGGATTTTATGGAGCTGTCCTGTAATGTGGTTAATGGAAAATGCCTCTCCCCCCAACACACACACACACACACACACCCCGCTACATGTCTGTTGTACAAACAGTACAACAGCAAACAGTACATATAGCTTAATCACACTTAACACACAGTGGCCATACGGCTTAATCATATTTAACACATACTGTGCATGCATAAATATTTAAAGCTCGGTGTAGATTTAATGTGTTTTTGTTTTTTTTTGTTATATGCATCAAGAGATGTTGAATTGTTCTTCTGCTGACTGTCAAATTGTCTCCTTTGATTGTAAAATTCATTACAATAGTTTCCGGAATGGTCCCTGTGTGTACGGTTTACAGTATAATCAACAGCAGCACCGATTTGCTAACTTGCTGGGGAATTTTCTCAATTTATTGGCCTATTATGTTCTCATGATAGGCACAATTAAAATTAAATTAACAGTGTAACTTCTTTCATTTGGAACAACGTGTCTTCCAGCAACACAATGCTAGCTTCTAAGTGACCAGGCCCAGGTTAATGACTCATTCATCTTGCTAATTGATAGCATCTGTAGTACTCTTGTGGTCAGTGGGGGTGTGTGAGTATGAGAGCGGTATATGTAGAGTAAGGCTTGAACTGAATCCTACACTTTCATTGGGACGGGGCTCAGGGTTGCACTCTGTATTTTTGGCTGTATTACACTGCAATAGGACCTGAACAACAAGCCTGGCAGTTTAGACCTGTGATATCTGAATGTTAATGAGTACTCGTCACAAGCAGTGTCGCAATTTTCAATTTGTGCATCAGAGCATAAGACTGTATGCTGGGGAGGGCAGGCCATTCTGGCCTATCGAGGCTGTCGCCTTACCTATTTACATATTTTTAATTTTTATTTTTTAATGCCTACGTGTGTGTGGGGGGGGGGGGGGGGGGGAGAGAGAGACACTGGGCAACCCTTCTAATGGACAACTACAAAAACGCCCATGAACACACTGCCTACGTTTAAGTAATATAGACATCATCAATATAGACTAAATCATTTCATACAGGGCAAATAGCCCCATTTAAAGCAAGTGTGTCTTGTTTGCTCTGATTGGCAGAACACATAAACCCTAAAATAATAGCTCCTGTCACTCATGAGCTGTGACTGCCAGCCTTATGATTACCAGCCTCTCCAGTGAGGAGATGGGAAGGGTGTGAAACAGACAATGTGTCATCATCTTTAGAAATCTGCATTTCAGCCTCCTTCTTCTACCCAAATCTTCATTTCAGCCTCCTTCTTCTACCCAAATCTTCATTTCAGCCTCCTTCTTCTACCCCCCCCCCCCCTCCCCAATCTGTCAGATGTTCTATATGTAATGTTTTCAGAGAACAAAGAAAAACATTCGGTTCTTTTCTCCGCTTTCACATTGTGTCAAGGAACAATCACATTTTCTGAATCCTTACAATTTTGTACAATAGCACACGCATGCACATGTACCACACATAATCACATGCATATACATTCACAGATACACACAATCACATGCACATACACACAAACCCAGCTGTACAAAAACATGACAGACTTTGAAAAGCGGAAAAGGACTATTCACCTGTCAAGTCAAAAATTACATTTGGAATGGAATGGAAGGTGCAATTACACTTAGCATTTTCCAGCACCTTCTATTCCGCTTTGGAATGCATTTCACAGCCGATCTTCACAGCCATGGCATCCCACAAAGTTTAATAAAGTATAACACTATTTCTTTTTCTTTGTTTAATTTTTTCTTTGCTTATCCGCTATTCTATACTGCCACCTGGTGGCCATACATAACAATACATGCACAACAATAAATTCACTTGAACAGGTGGCGAGACTCTACAAAACTACTTCTCAAACCTTGGAACATTGGATGAGAGTGCCTGATAAAATAATGCAATATTATATAAATATGAATGAAAATGTCTTAACGAGTGAAAACAACTGTGGCTACTGGTGTGGGGGGGGGGGGGGGGGGGGGGGAAGAAAGGCCCCTGGTAAATCCACTGCTTATTCTTTGAACTCTGCACAAATGGGGAATGCAGTCTTATGTGAAGTTGACGCTTGAGTAGACCACACTTTCAGTCTGTCCTTCCTGGAAAAAAGAGGCACACCAAACATTAAGTTCATGGGCCTCATTTATCAATATGGTCGTAAAAAAGAGCATATATTTGACGGATCCAGCTTGTGTACGAAATTCATGTGTGATTCATCAAACTTGTGTAAATCACTGATCTGAGCGTAAATGTATGATCAATGAGACGATCGTATATTAGGAAGCGCGTTCACATCATTTTGAATTACGGTACTCACACGTCCATTTTATTATCTATATTTGGCAATGCCACCTCCTTTAAAACGCACATGCAAAAACGGGTTTCTCCAGTATTATAGGCAACAGGAAAGCAAATTCATTTTCTGTGAGGGTAAACTTTAACCCTTGTGTGGTGTTCGGGTCTGTGGGACCCGTATTCAATGTTTACTAAAAGAAAAATGATACAATGCATAATTTTTTCAACCTGAGACTCATTGGCCTTGGCTCATTTTCTATGATAAACATGTAAAA
>CM056384.1:52701865-52789365 GCA_029718625.1 Synaphobranchus kaupii | reverse complement strand
TTCACAACTCCACACGCGCGTATACTGTTCTGTGCGCTAATTTCACAGCTCCACACGCGCGTATACTGTTCTGTGCGCTAATTTCACAACTCCACACGCGCGTATACTGTTCTGTGCGCTAATTTCACAACTCCACACGCGCGTATACTGTTCTGTGCGCTAATTTCACAACTCCACACGCCCGTATACTGTTCTGTGCGTTAATTTCACAACTCCACACGCCCGTATACTGTTCTGTGCGCTAATTTCACAGCTCCACACGCGCGTATACTGTTCTGTGCGTTAATTTCACAGCTCCACACGCGCGTATACTGTTCTGTGCGTTAATTTCACAACTCCACACGCGCGTATACTGTTCTGTGCGTTAATTTCACAACTCCACACGCGCGTATACTGTTCTGTGCGTTAATTTCACAACTCCACACGCGCGTATACTGTTCTGTGTGTTAATTTCACAACTCCACACGTGCGTAAACTGTTCTGTGCGTTAATTTCACAACTCCATAAGCGCGTAAACTGTTCTGTGTGTTTATTTCACAGCTCCACATGCGCATAAACTGTTCTGTGCGTTCATTTCACAACTCCACACGTGCGTAAACTGTTCTGTGCGTTTATTTCACAACTCCACACGTGCGTATACTGTTCTGTGCGTTCATTTCACAGCTCCATGCGCGTATACTGTTCTGTGCGTTCACTTCACAACTCGACGCGCGCAATATTTTTGGAACTAAATAAACATCATAGTGGAGCCTGTTTGTAGCTGTGGTGAGTGGATCCTGTGTATAGGTGGGTGGAGTCTGTTTGTGCCTGTGATGGTGGGTGGGGCCTGTGTGAGGCTATCATGGTGGGTGGAGCCTGTGTGTAGCTGTGATGGTGGGCGGAGCCTGTTTCCGGCTGTGACAGTGGGCAGGGTGTTACCTGGCAGCAGAGTGAGATGCAGAGGGACCCTCGCTCGGAGCATGTCGTCTCTAAAGACGGCGCACTCCCAGTGCAGCTGATCGCCACTCAGCCCAGGCAAGGTCAGGCTCAGGTTCCTCACGGATTCGCCCCTCCCCTGGATCTGTTTGACCTGAACCCCCCTGCCGCCTTCCATCCTCAGCCAGGCCAGGGTCACCGGCTCCGTCACCTCAGACACCTCGCAGGTCAGCACAACTGGCTGATACCTGGACACGCCACCAGGGGGCTCCACTGATACTGAGAATCAACCAAAGCAGTATGAAACCAGAAGAAGAACACAAAAATAACACCTTACTGAGATCCCAGTTATGAATGATGCAACAATTCGAGCCGTGGACAAAGATGTCATACTTTCCTTTGATAAAAAGCTCAAATTGGTGCATTTTCACATCACATTCAAATGTAAGATGAACAGCAACCTCCATTACATTTCAAACAAATCCTTCTTTATAGCTAAGTAGAATTTTGGACAGGTTAATTTGAAAAATATACAAAATAAAATTAAAATTTAACTAATCTTATATATTATTCAATCTGTTTTATTATCAATGTGTTATGAAATTTGTAATGTTATGTTTTGATTATGTTCTGTAGCTACGTATGTTGGTCTACTGTATTTCAAACAGTATGTGCTCATCACTGTGCAGATTGGTTCAAACCTTCTCTCAAAGAGCCTTTTTATTTAAATATATAACTGTATGTTTATAACTTAGCCATTTATTGTGGTACATTTAAATGATAAAAATCAAAAATTTGAATCTTACCCTGAATAACTACCAGAGTCACATGGGAAAAAAGGTAATTATGTATGTAACAAGTGTACGTTCCACTGTCTCCAAACTTGAGTGGAGCTATGCGCATGGGGAAGTGCTTTCCGGTGAAATTCGAAAAGGAGAACCTGTCTCTGTCAGTCGTCCTCGCGATTTGAACGGTCTGGCCTTTGACAGTCGAAGCCAGTGTTTTTCGTGTCATCATAGGCACTTGTTTCCATAACCACTGGGCTGTATTGTATGCATTATAGTACTGACAGGTCAGGTCCACTTCACTGGAGCTACCTCTGTAGAGAGTGCTGTGCTTTTCATATGTATCTGCCCAAACACCAAAACAACAGGAGCAATATCATACTATGAAAGGCAATCAAATAATTTCAACATCAGTCTTTGCAACTGTGATCTTATTAAATACTTGCTGTTTTGTTCACAGGGACCCACACACACAGAAATTAGTTATCTTCTTGTTTTGCTAATAAATTCAGAATAGGCAATCATACTATGTGCTTGTAAATTATAATAGCAATGAAGACTACAGCTGTCAGTTTAGCATCTTTTGTAAAGCCATAAACATGGCTGACTTCCTTTGGCTCAAAATTCCTGTCGAAATTCCCCCCATTTCACCCTCAGGAACCATGCCCGACTCTTACTTCCAGTGACGGTTAATTTTCTGCTTGTGGTCAATAAAAGCTCTCCGTTCTGGCCCCTCACATTGCAGATGTAGTCCCCATTGCACTGTAGATTGGTACTGTGGACGATGATATAAGCGCTGTTGTTGAAGAGCAGTGTGGTATTAGCGGTGGGATCACCTTCCTTCTCCCACTGCAGTTTCACAGACTTTGGAAGACGGGAAATCTCGCATCGACTGCACACATCAAAACCCACCGGGTCTTGTGGAAACGGACTGACTGTAGGAACAGGACACAGGAAAAACCAACAGGGAATTTCTCCATAACTCAATCCGGGGATTCCCCAAATTCCCCAAACTTGGAAATATAGTTCTGGGATACAAATAATAGTACTAATAAATGTTTTTTTAAATCATTGACGCAATAACAATTTTGAATAAAATACCAAAAAGGTAATGAATAAATTAGATACATTGAAAGCTTACACTATGACATGCGGCATGGTTGAATTAAAATGAAACCCAATGCCTGATTTTAACTTTTTTGTTTAATTTAAATTATTTCATTCATTTATTGAATTCAATTAATTTAAATATTTTTTTTTTTAATACGGTGTATTTATTTTAGACAAATTATGCAGAATGGAAGACCCAGGTGGTTTGGAAAAAATATTTTCCCTTTTACCTTGTTTATATGTCCATATTTAAATAACATATACCATATTTGAATCTTTCATATTTAATTAACCATGGCTAGCTTACACATCCTTGGAAATACAGCAATCATTTTAATTATTAAATATGTTTTTCCTCAGGGGAAATTTGTTTCTTGGGGAAAATTACTTTCTTGCAAAGGCAATCCCGTATTCGAAAACATATATAACAATCATATCACAGTACACATGGCAAGTAGCTACCTCACCACTCTGGATGTTTATTTACAATTGAAGATCTTCATGGATTCGAGGCCAAAAGACTATATATAAGATTATATCTGTTTAATTTGCATTGTGGTACTTGATAGGACCAATTTTGCATTACCAATATTGTATGATGTCTTATACAAATTTATAATTAATAAATATGATCAATAAGTTACTAATATAAAATAATACTTTAAATATCTCAACCAAAAATTTAAATTGGATTCATATTACTGTAAGGACAAACTTCCAACCTATTATTGCTCAACTTACTTTTTACTGCAAAAACTTCAATTTGTGCGAGCAGAGCCAAAGCAGGTTTTGTCCGGTTGAAAGAAAAGACCCCGGCATTCTGGAAATGCTTGGCCATGGAAATACCGAAAGAATCCCCATTCGAAAACCCAGAATATCGCCGCGAGGTCCAAGAATATTCTAGACTAGAAAGAATAGAAATTGTCGCTATCTGTATTTTTTTCTGCCCGCTGTCGTGCGGCGTCCACTCCCAGCTAAATTCAGTCCCATTTACCAGCGGAGGTGCTGGTACAGTGAGTGGGCCTGATGCCCCGTCATCGAAATAGATGTTCTCTTTCAAAACTGCGGAAAGAAAACAGAGTTCAGTTTCTTCATTATGAATGGTGAATGACTGTCGGGCATTAACATACATTTTTGACCTACTCAAAGGTAGAAGAGTGATTTAATGACCGCTGGCCTTCGTAAGAGACACCAACCACACATCTGTCAGCTCGTAATAAGACACAGACTATATATTTACAAAATTTTGAATGGCAGTATGAATATCTGTTTGTATAGCCTACTACTTGTGATTTAGCTCACAATTGTCAGTTGGCAACCATGGCTGGTGGCCCTGATGACTGAATGCTATTATTTGTAAAATAATAATCTAAGATTAGTGCTTTGCTATCATTTCCAAGCAATCAAGATTAATAATATGACGGGGATTATTATTTGTTTGATTTTGTAGATTTGCTTAAATAATGGACAGTAATACTCACCTTCAGCCGAAACCCTGTGGCAGAACAGTAAAATCCACAGAAGCAGACAACCACCGTCCTTTACCATTGTACCCGCTAGCTAACCAACGACGACCTCACTGCACTGTACTGTACTGTACTGTACCGCAGCACGTCCTAGAGAAAAGGAGAAGGATGTGACTAATCTGAGGTCTGAAAGAGATGGGTTTGTGTGTGTGTGTGTGTGTGTGTGTGTCTGTTTGTGCGTGTGCGCGTGCATGTGCGTGTGTGTGTTATGCTTCAAGTTCTGTTAACTTCACTCATGCAGATCGAAATAACCCCTGCAACCGCATTGAACTGTTTTCTTTTTCAAATGTGACTTGAATCAGCATTCATACTATAGATTAAATATCATGAAAATAATTTTCCAATCCATATGTGGTGGCTGAGAATTCAGCTAATGTGTAGGCTAAGCATTATCGAGCTGAAATCCTTCTTTGAACTCAATTGTTCAAGAGGGTGTGGAATTACCATATTTGAGTTACAATCAATGATGTTTCTTAATGAGAATAACAGACATACATCCACTAGTACTCTAATGCAAGGGCTCAAAATGGTACAATACGAGGAATGGGACAGCACTTTGCGACGTTATATGTTGCCTTGATGATGCCTGTCTCGCATGTAAGATGTTTATGACAATCGCCGCTTTAGGACCTTTAGGTTTGTACCTACTCAAAGAACTCGCCATGTGCGTCATTAGTTTACTATTTTTGAGACGCTTCCGGCCGTCTTTCTGTTTTTATCGCCACAAACGCTATGAACTGTGGGTAATTCCCTCAGCAAAGTCTGCAGGATTGCAGACTTGTGGAAAGTTACGCATAAAGGGCTTGAAAAGTCTGGAAAAAAACCCTCATGCACTTGCCGATTTTACAGTGGGACAGCCCTGAGTCCTCGTGGACTTATCGGGAATGCGCCTCGAAGTCTGTGAGGGCGGATATTGAGACTGTGCTGTGGCCACAGAAATATCAGAGGAAAAGAAAGAAGGATGACTGGGCACAACAAAACACTGATCTTTCGTCACTGTAAAGAGTCAATTCATGCCAAAAAAGTGTTAAACAAATCAAAAGTGTACCTTTTATCTGCTCGTCTTCATGTAGCTGCCTGTTAGTTGCGTTACAGATAGAAACAGCATGGTGTGGTATTGAGTGCTGGTGGAGGAGGTTAAGGCAGAAGGAGGAAGTTGAATGGACCAGGTTTTCACTGTTGCATCATGTAGCATGCAGGCAGAGATTGAAATCTTAAAAAGCCCCTGAAACAGGAAGCTATTGAGACACTGTAGCAGTGTGGCGCAGGCCCGCCTTCGCATTTTCCACCATGCTGATCGGTAATGATAATAATAATGTTGTCATATCTTTCTTTTTCAAGCTTTGGTCACTCAAAGAACTGCTCCGCTGGAGCAATGGAGTCCAATGGGGCATATTTAGATACAGGTTCAATTTACCTCAAACAAGCCCAGTTTATCTAAACCTCTCATTTGCAAGTGAAATGGGTGTGGAAGTAGAAATTTATTTGCCGAAATTAAAATAAAAATATATTCCTTTGCATGGTCTTTGAACTTGCAGAATCCTCACTTTGCTGCACAGTGATTTTTCACTTTGGGAAAACTGACATATGACATTACTGTGTCATCCCCAAGGATGTGTTTCTCTTGTTTGCTCACCTATAGAGTCCTGGGTACTGAAGGTGGTCTCTGGACCGCTGATATGTGCACAGCTACAGCTCCCCACCCCCACCCAGATCCATAATGGCAATCTCCACTGTGGGGTTGTCGGGTTGTATGGCAAATTCAGCCCTCATGTATTCAGATAAAGGTGGCCATTGTTTTTCACAGAAACGCTGCTCTTAAACACACTATACAAGGAGGAGTAGATAAGCAAAGGAGAAAAAAACTAGCTCTACAGAACTGCCTCACACTTTAAATCAATGAGGAAAGAAGGAAACATCAACTGAAACTTGTTGTGCTCACAAAGGCCTTTGCTACATATCTAGATTTAACCTGCAGCCTGTGGCACTGCAATCAGATGTGGAACTGGCTACACCCAGTGGAATCTGCCTCTTACAAATCAGCTGACAACTGACTGTTTAAAGAGGACATGATGATATGCAAGAGCAAATGCATTTTCAAACGAGAGGTTGTTTGGATACAAGTTTGGGTACCCTTTAAGACATGATTAAAATGACACAGTTTCATGGAACATGAAATTCATTTAAAATACAAAAAAAAAAAAAAACACATTTTGGTGAAGACGAGGCCTACATTGATTTCAATTCAGTGTCAGCCTTTTGCACCAGCATCAACTGATTAGCTTTGATCCGACCATTGATCCAGATTCTAGTTGTGTCCCGTAAACATCCTCAGGGTCACTTCATTGAGCAAGATAATTTATGCTTTGTTATTATTTTCTGCTTTATTTGATTCCTGGGTTGGGTACTGCCAAGGAAGCTACTTAACCTGAATTGTTTCAGCATATACAGTGAGCACCATAATTAATTGGACAGTGACACATTTTTTGTTATTTTGGCTTTGTACTCGAGCACTTTGAGTTTTCAAGGACACAATGAGGTTGAAGTGCAGACTGTCAGCTTTAATGTGAGGGTATTTTCATCCATATTGGATGAACCGTTTAGAAATTATAGAACCTTTTGTACATTTTTGGGCATAACTTGAAGGGTTTCTTCTCCTGACTTATTTTTCAATAGGAACATTTGTCAGGAGAAACAACCCGTAAAGTGATCCATCCATATCTACTGCATATCTGGCAGCAGAGTGATGGTTTGAGGCTCGTTTCATACCTCAGACCCTTGATGACTTACAGCCATTTCGGCAACCATGTATTCCATACTGTTCCAGCATAATCTACTGCTAAATCTAGTCAAGTAGTCTATTAGTAGTCTATTATAGTCCCCCCCATTTTCGGGCACCAATATTTTTTGATGCCCGAAAATGGGGGGGACTATAATAGACTACTAAGGTTCTATAATTTCTAAACGGTTCATCTGATATGGAAAATACCTTCAAACTAAAGCTGACAGTCTGCACTTCAACCTCATTGGCATTGTATCCTTTCAAACTCAAAGTGCTAGAGTACAGAACCAAAATAACAAAAAATGTGTCACTGTCCAATTAATTATGGTGCTTAATGTACTGTATGTATATAAAGCCCTTCATGATGTTTGAGACAAAGACATATTTTCTCTTGATTTGGCTCTGAATTTGTAATCAAATAATTCACATGTGGTTAAAGTGCAGGTTCTCAGCATTTATTAAAGCGTGAGTATATTATCCGGGGATTATAAGGACACTGCAAGGAAGCTGCTGAGGTGTCCTTCTGTATCTTTCATCCTTAAAATACATTTTTCTGGAAAAGTTCCCCTAGAATTTGAAAATGAGCCCAGAAGAGACATAAAAGTAGTGCCTGGCTTCAGCCAAGCTGCCGTGAAGAGGAATGGATTGGCTCTCAACTGCTTTGAAAATCAAACTGGAATTCAAAAAGCATGTTTAGAGAAAAATAGGTGTGTCACGCTAAGCACTTTATGCTAAGAACCCAAGGGAAAGTGTTCAGTAGGATGGCGCTCGCTCCGTAGACATTACACAGGTCCTTCATACAAGCTTGGAACACCCAACTGAACACATTCCCTTGGCTTTCTTTCTTTACTGAAAGAAAAGTGCAGCGTATTGGAGCCACTTTTGATTGAGGGCTTTAAGATTATCTTCCAGGATTCATTTAAAATGGCAGCACATACGGGTAATGAGGAAGAGAAACAGAATTTCAACCACACGCCACGCAGACCACATCAGAGATGTATCCTACAAAAAGACTACTGTTTTGTATTGTTTAAATATTTATTTATTACAATCCTCTTTTTTTTATTTTTGCATGTTACATGCATTGAAATAAAGTTCCCCCACCCGGATAGTGGCAACGGAAGGATTCAATTAACACCACTGCAGGCCCATTGGCTGGAATGTGTAGCCCGGGAGGAGATGCTTCGATCTGGTTGGCAAATGAGCCAGGTGTGAGCTGTGTGTGAGGGGGGGGGGGGGGTGTATCTTGTGTTAATATTCACGTTTGATGACATAGGGGCATGGGGCATATGGTGGACGAAAGGAACACAGACTACCTGATCCGGCTCCTTTCACAGTTTCTGCTCACGTGAAAAGATAATTTTGTTTGACAGAAGTTGTAGAACTTGTAGCCAAACTTCCCAGTCTATAGGGTGATGTAGCACCAGCCTGGATTTCGCCAAAACATGCTGTCACAAGGGTGGTGACTTTCCCTCTCTCACCAGCAGAGGGAGCCATCTCTCCAAAGCAGCCAGAAGATCCTGGAGCTAAGGCAAATTAACATTTAGCTTTAGGTAAATACCTCACGTTCGCGTATTTGCGTGAGGTGTGTTTCCGCCCTTATTTATCTCCTATTTCTATTCCAATGTCCTACCAGCTGCTCCAGCTAATCTCAAGCCTTCAGTACAAGCTTCAGTACCTGTTTATTGGTCGTTAAATGAGCGTTTCACTGTCTGTGCATCTGTTAGTCATGAACGCTCGATAGGCTGCGACCACTGCTCCTGTTCAGGGACATTAATGAAGCTCCCAGTTCTCCATCTCCGTCTGGAAGCTTGATGGTTTTTACAGGCAAAAATGCTCCATTTTGACCTGTATGAGGGTTCTGAGAGAGTGGCTTTATAACAGTGGTAAGACACTGTAGGCCAAATGGAGACACATGCAGTAAGTAATCAGTGGTTCTGGGAGACTACAAAATCCAAAGAGGCAGGACCAGATTAATTCCATGTTACTTCCACAAAAACCTCCTTTCACAGGGAACTCCTCCTCTACCCAGGTAACCCCACCCCTACACAGGGAACTCCTCCTCTACTCAGCTAACCATGCCCCTACACCTCCTCTCATACCCAGGTAACTCCTCTTCAATGCAGGTGTTGCACCCTTAAAATTAATTACATGAGGCCGTTTTACCATTAATTCAATCCATGCACAGTTCAGTGCAACTTTCTTTCTTCCATAGCGTAGTTGGCTTCTTATTTCAATACCAATGCTTTCCCCTGTACGTCATTCAAAAGTCTCAAATCCTCAAAGAGATAGTGTTACATTTATACATTTATACTGTAACCTTTGGTTAGCCATCAGCAGAATTCAAAACATGGCCATGAATAAACATTTTGAATTAACCCTTTAGCTTCTGAAATAGCAATGGTTAGGTTACAACACAGGTAACACTATAGACCTGTGCAGGTGGCTCTCTTTTCATTACTCTGCCCCTGTCATGTCATGTTTTGGTAATGCTTATTTGTGCTATGCGGGATACCGTAGTTATGCTTGGAATATGCTTCAGTGTTCATGGCATTTAAAAGCTAAATCTCAGTCTCCATCTCTTTTGTGAGATAGCAATGCCTTGATTCACCACTGCCGTGAGTTATAAGGCCCTCTGGGCTCTATTTTCAAATCAGCGCAAGGGGACGGTATAGTCAAACGCAAGCTTGTTGACAGCATCAACGTCTTAAAACTGGCGCTATGGCGTTTCTCAGCAATACCGCTAGGATCAACAAATTCTCAACATAACATCCTTTCGCTTGCGCTGCAGTGGGATGGGTGGCACTGTCTGGGGCGTGTTCTAAAATACTTTCGGCTCAGTGACAATTTTAACCAACGAAAACCCATTGCGTTATGATCAGCTAGAACCACCTCTTAGCGGAAACGCAATAGACTCAATTTGGCAACTTATTCGTCATGTAGTTCTATGTAGTGTCTATAGGTGATGCCAACATTACACTTCCATTTAATGAACAAATAGCATATAATTATTATTAATTAATTTGAATTTAAACTACTAGAATAAAACAGGACAGCTTACAAGAAACTTGCGATCATGTAGGCCAATAGCCTATAATATATAAATTACACATTGACACAGTTGAATCATAAGCCTACCATTTGAATCATAATTATGCCTACATCACCTAATGTAGGCTAATTAATGCATTCGCCACCTCCTTCCGTGCCTTCCGAACTTCTGGGAGACGAGGTGGTGTGGATTGTGATCCATAAATTACTACAGTCCTAGCCTGTACTTCTGTTGCAAGTATGTCTGATTCCTGTGCGGAAAATCGCTCTTGTTGTTGACGGTCCAGTGCGTTTGGGTTGCTCATTATGAAATTGCATGGAGCGATTGCGTTCCAACTGGCTTTTTTTTAAAGCATGAGAACAACAATTTGATTGGCTACCATAGAGACACACCTTGGACATTTAAACCCAGCCTTTTAGCAATACCGCCATAAGGTGCGCCAAGATTGCCGTCATGAAATTACCAAATTTCTCGCCGACACGCCCTCAGAGCGATACCGCCAAGCGATTACTCTTGCGTTCACCATTGCGTTTGGTTTATTAAAATAGAGCCCTCTGTGTCAAACAGCACGGTTTAACAGCACAGTCAGATGCTGACTCGAACAGCAGGATTTAATTGTATGAATAGTGTCAGTCTCAAACAGCACCATTTGATTGATCAGCAGCTTTTCAACTGCTCAGTCAGACCGCCTCAAACAGCAGGGTTTAACTGCGCAGTCAGACCGCCTCAAACAGCAGGGTTTAACTGTGCAGTCAGACCGTCTCAAACAGCAGGGTTTAACTGCGCAGTCAGACCGCCTCAAACAGCAGGGTTTAACTGCGCAGTCAGACCGCCTCAAACAGCAGGGTTTAACTGCGCAGTCAGACCGTCTCAAACAGCAGGGTTTAACTGCGCAGTCAGACCGTCTCAAACAGCAGGGTTTAACTGCGCAGTCAGACCGTCTCAAACAGCAGGGTTTAACTGCGCAGTCAGACCGTCTCAAACAGCAGGGTTTAACTGCGCAGTCAGAACGTCTCAAACAGCAGGGTTTAACTGCGCAGTCAGACCGTCTCAAACAGCAGGGTTTAACTGCGCAGTCAGACCGTCTCAAACAGCAGGGTTTAACTGTGCAGTCGAACAGTTTACTCTGAACGCGCAGATTGATGCGAGCAGGGGCCTGTTGTGCAGAAGAGCAGAGGACAGAGACTGCCAGGAGGGCAGACCCTGTGCCCCTTTACCCCCCTTTTGCCCCGCTGAACAGACTCACGCACATCCTCTTCCTCACTGTCTGTCCCCATCTGTCTCATAAAGGCTTAGCTTGGCCAGACGGGCCAAATGACCTGCTCGCTTGTTATCTTGGGGGGATGTGGTGTGTGGGGGGAGAGAAGGGGGGGGGGGGGGGTTCCACATTTACGGAGGCACTTTATTGAGATGGGTCAATTGGGATTTGAAAGATTGTTACTCTTTTTTGTCAAGCTCTGGACAGGTAATTACAGGGCTCAGGTAATCCAGGGAGCTGGCCACACTATATAGTCGCATTCTGGCTCCAGATATGACTCAAGCAGTTCACTTGCACACTTTAAACCCTTTGAATAAATAATCTTGCTGGCAGCCAGTTCATATGGAGAGATAGAACTAAAGTTTGCCAGAGCATGCAGCACAGACTACTGATTTTTGAACATTCAGAACTCAATCTAAAATGCATTTAAAACAGGCACAGTGAGGAATGCCTGTAAAGTGTTTTGTGGTTTTTATTTAATGTTTACTTTTGAAAATAAATTCCCTATGATATGGGTTCTGAGAGATCTTAGCTTGAATAAAGAGTGTTATTTCACATCTAACATTTAAACCCTGACCTGCATTCCTGAGAATTCAGTATACTAAATTTGAGTATTGTATAAACGTATAGTTGAATATATTAAAATTAGATTACAATGACCTTTTCCCAAAGTCATTATCTGAGTCTGATCATTTAGGGCACACTGACTGTACCCACACTTTTCTGCAGCACCCACTGGTCATCCAACCGTTTTTCAGGGTGATCCCACTTGGAGACGGTCCTGCGTCGGCCTGTGGGTCCATGTCGTTCTGAAATGGAGCCATTGGCGCGTGTAGCTGAAGCTCTCGTTCTGAGTACGGCGATGTTCCCTATGGTCCAGGATCGACCCCACTGGGATGGGGGGTGAATAATTCACTCTGTGGAGGCAGGTTTTCGTGGCTGCTTCACCAAGCCAAAGTGGCTCTCTGGCCCTAACAGTTGAGCAGATATCTGACACTATACTGCGGGCACATGTGGCTTGGAGAAGAGCATTTGCACATCGGCGCACTTCGAAATTTCACAGAAGATATAGTAGCTAAGGGTAGGGTGGGGGTTCCTGAGAATGTGTTTTAGTACGAATACATTAGGAGAAAAAGAAAACAATGGATAAAATGGCTTTTAGACAGAGCTGATAGTGTTTCTGGCTGCCAGGCTGTCAGGGAGATCCACTAAGGACTATGAGTTCTCCCGACAGTGATCTCACCCCTCATATGTTCTCCAGACACTCAAGGGGGTGGGGATTGGGGGTCACAACACACATCACTCCACATCACCTCACCGGCCCGTCACTATCAGGACATATCCGGCCACAAAAGGGACAGGTTTCAAACCACCTGCTGACCTCCATAACTCAATATGGACTATTTTAGGCTTGTCTAAAAAGCCTAAAATTGCACTCCCCTCCCCCAACTACACTACACTCCCTTTTCTTTTTGTTTTTTACATGGTATGATGATGAGCCAATGAGGCTTACTTAAGAAGCTTTTGTTTCCACCAATAGTTTCCCTGGGCTATTTCTGCTCTCTGAGCTTAAATGGTAAACAGGTTTTAAATTGTATGGCAGGGTGCCGATTACTGCAGTGCTATTCATCGATTGGTTTATTTTAAGAATGGAGCCTCTAAAATAGCCTCTTAAAAAAGTGTTTGAGCTTCCTTGAGTCCGGGAGGAGGTACTGGATAGAGCCACTGTCGGAATGCAGTTTATATACACATCATTCTGAAAGTGACTTGCCTGCAGTTGACTCTGTCCTTCTGATTCTACATGAGTCTACTTCCTGTCCCTTTTGTCCTATCCGAGTCTACTTCCTGTCTCTTTGCTCTCGTCTGAGTCTCCCTTACGGTATCTTTGATCCAATCAAAGCCTATGTCCTGTCTGTTTGGTCCGATCTAAGCCTATTTCCTGTTTGATTTGTCCTCCCGTACTGGGTGGACCTTGTTTAGTTCTATGGCCTATTAATGGCGCTGTTCCTGGTCCACGGCCAGAGGGTGCTAATATTCTCACTCTAAGGTTCAATAGCAGTGAGTCTGGACCCTTGGCTCTACCAGAGAACTAATTACATGGTATCTTCATAATGTGTTCATCCCTCTTAACTGGAATCAATCACAGAGGGTGTGTGTTCTCTTTGTCTGTGTGTTAATACTGGATAAAGCCCTGTGTCAGTGGGCCATGAAATTCTCAGAGGGAGTGACTAATTGTTGCACTTCACGCCAGTGATATGTAGTCCCTGCTGATTGAGGTCACCACAGCAGTGAGCGGTTGTGGATTTGTGCTAAGTCTCCCATGTGGTCAGGTGACCATTTCCATCATACAACACGTACCAACCAAACTCAAATTTCAGTTAATCAATTCCACCGCCTATGTTGTGGCCTTTAACTTGGTTTTGTCCTTCAACTTCAGTGTCAATTTCATTAAAAACAATTCTCCTGCTACAATTATAAATTAGATAATCGTAGCCTTATTGTTATATTTTCATTTCATAGAATCAGCTCTAATGTCAAAACTCAAAAATATTCAAGAAAGAAAGCCACCACGCTGTGGTGCATGGATGAGCCTGCAGTCTTGGATTGAATCTGGATGGCAGTGCCGACTGTGGCCGGTCTCTCCATAGGGCAACGCACAATTGTCGATTGCGTCGCCCTGGATATGCGTGGGTTCACTCGATTAGGGGTCCACATTTCATCGCTCTCTAGCGACCCCTGCTGGTCGATTTGGGATCCATGGACTACATGTCAAAGCTGCATATGAGATGTTTTCCTCTGACACAACCCTATGCAAGCTTGTCTGCAATGCCTGCAGAGTGAGAAGAAGCAGCTGGTGACACTACATGTTTTCCGAAGGGAAACTGCAGATTTCTACACTCTCCCGAATTGGTAGTGCAGGTTGAAGATAATTGGACATGCCAAATTAGGGTGGAAAATGGAAAGATTCAGCCCCGCATTGGGTGCCAAATGTTCTTTTTAATGATTTATTGAAAAATATTCAATAGACTATCACCCAGCCTTACTGTGCGAATAAGTGTACCTTAATGAGAAATGCAGGACCCTGGAGGGCTGCAGTATCTGCAGGGTTTTGTGGTATCCTTTCAATCAACAGCCAATTTAGGCTTTGGAAACAAGGTTCAAAACAGAACAGAACAGAATAGATTAGAATAGAATAGAACAGAATAACTTAATTTTTTGAGAGGTCATTTCAGGTAGCTTGCGCTATTGCGTATCAACTTAATGGGATTGCCCCGAGACACAACAATAAAATCCCTGTATAAATAAAAAAGGACAAACAACGAAAGATTCATTTTGTAATGTATATAACTAAAATGTCAACCAATTCTATTACATCACTACCCAGCATCGAGCGGGCAACATACAATGTTAAATTTGACCTGATCTGGCGACATGCCTCTGGCTTCAGTCTTCCAAGTTCCAGCGAAATAAACATCAACAATTTTCCTTTTCTTTGACATTACAGTGTGGTAACGTTAACGTTACTGAGACCACAAAAATTTCTTAAGAAATACAGAAAAATTTCTGTATTTGCTACATATAACAATTTTGAGAAGTTTAAAACAGGTCTCACTTACTTGCTAGTTTTCGTTAGCGCGTCTATGGGGTGTTCCGTAGTTGTTAGAATTAAGCTAATCGGTAGCTTACCTTGGACAGCAAAACTGTAGTTCTGTGTTTGATTCCTGAGAGGAATAGCTGGCATTGTGTTGCATGCAGTTGCATGCCAGTTATCATCAGTAAACATGTGAAATTTACCATTGGCCTCTGGATCTTTCTTAGTTCGCTAACATTAGCTATCTCCAGCTACATTTAGCCTAATGAGGGCATATTAAGCGCACTGACCCAATCGGAACAGTGAGCTCAAGTTTTGGGTGACAGTTATTGTTGAAGCCTGTAGTTATAACTATCCATATTAGGTGACGTTTTAGCCTACCTGTTAAAAAGTGCTTTCCGCAGACATGTGGAGATGCAGGACACCATATAATTTCCTTCCACCTGCTCTCTCGTAATAGCATGTAGCCACAGGGCTTGTCGTTTGGGATTTTCTGTTTTTTTTAATTGCATTGGCTGCACGTTCACAATGCAACAGATTTTGGGAATTTTATAGTATTTTAAAAAAATTTTTTTGATCTTTGTTGTCTTCATACACCGTTGTTTTATATGGTAGCAAGTCTGAATTATCCCCCCAAAAGGGGGCGTGGCATTCACATAAACGCTTCAGTGACATATGACCGTGGTTCTCTATTGGCTGAGAGAACTTGATGACGTGTACTGGTCGCGTTTTAATCCCGCCTGATCAATTACAGGCAATGGTGAAAAAAAAGGAAAGCATATCTCAATTTAGGCACATCACTTAGTACTGATATTTGGGTTGTGTTTATTCCACCCCAGGATGACAACACTTAACCATTGAAAAGCTGAATCATCGATTTGAGTTGGCAATCCCTTTAAATAAACAGTTTACATGAATTACATTATGGAATAAAATTACAGGAAGTGCATTTAGGGATTCCTAAATTGCATTACTATTATTACAAATGAGAAATTAAGAATTATATTAAGGAAATTATATTAAGAACATCCATACATAAATTACATAGAACTAAAACACTAAAATACAACTCAAATTACGCTTAATCAGAAAATTTAATTAAAGGTTAAAATTAAGTTGCTATTGATTTGCCGTAAAGCTGTTGAGTGCAGTTTGAGAACCCTGATCTAGGTACTAAGAGATGTTATATGGATTATATCTAAAAGGTACTAGTGAGACAGGTCTGTTTTATGGTGCAGGTTTCATTGGTGATGCAGGCAGACCTGCTTGCTGAGGCAGGCCTGTGTGAAACTGCATTGTGGTTTTCAGGTCCTGTTAAAGGCAGAAGGAAAGCAGTGGGATAAAGGCCTGTAGGGGTGAGTCACATCCTCCATGGAGACCTGTCTTTCATCCTCTCTGTTTGCCCACCACTTATTCAGACCACCGTCACCAGGCCTGCGTTCTGGCTTGTAGGCCTGATGCGAGAAGTAAATCCAGCTCCAGGCAGACGCACTGAATTGTGGGTTTTATAACCCTCCACATATTCTGGACTGCGCTCACCGTATTCACGGTTTTTACCAAACAGCTCTACAGCTGGACTGACCTCCTGTTACAGCACAGGTGCAGCTAAGCATAAGTCAACACTGAGCCTGTCCTGAGCCTGCAAGCAAAGGCCTGCTAAGCTAGCACCTAGCATTAGCCTCACGTAGCCCAGTCAGTGCCACTCACTCTGTTGGAGTTAGGCAATGCTTTCAATGCTGCTATAAAGACTAATATTTCACATCATTTGCAGAGAATTTGCGTTTTCCTGGGACATAAAGGGACAGATGAGAGTGCAAAAAGTGTTTAGTTTCACTGCCTGAGTGCTATATCTAAAACCAAAGCTTAAACCGGCTCCTTTAATCGGTTGGGTGACTGACGTTTGCTTTCTGTCAATAATCCTGCCAGCTTTTAATTGCTGTGGCTGAATCTGGCATCTGGCTTTATGCCTATGTGTCATTGGCTTTGATTGTATTTGTGTGTGAATGAGAGTGAGACTCCATATGCAAACCGATATCATCATCACAGACAACCAGTCACTTAAATATTTTTAAAAAAACAGCAGAAAGACTTTGGAAATCATTGAGAGAGAAAAAAGTAAGCATCTCAAAAAATCACTCAACAGTTAATTAAATTCAAGGTTTGAAAAATAAAAATTTATATAATTTTTTATATTCTGTTTATATAAAAAAACTTAACTATCAATAACTGTTATTCAAAAATAATTAAATACCATTTGTCTTCAAATATTCACATAGGAATTTTATCATTTTTATACATAGCTAGTTCTCCCGTTTTAGGGCTGTAATTCCTACATGGTTCATCTGATATGGATGTCAAGACCCCTCAGATTAAATCTGACAGTCTGCACTTTAACCTCGTATTTATTCTTTCTGTGGAATACACAAAAAACTAAAATTGCTTCACTGTCCAAATACTTTTTTTTTTTTTTTTAACGCAATACCTTTGCACTGTAAACTCTTATATAAGCTACTATTATGATATATTATTGCAAATATACTATTTGGAGGGGTGTAACTTCAGCTTTCTGGCCCAGGAGTGGATAATAGAGGTTAGGGGAGTGTGAAGGCAGCGAGCAGCATTGGCACAGTTAGTAGGGAGACCCTGTGTATAGACCCCGTCTAAAGGCATCTGCTGGAAGTGCAGAGATAATTAAAATGAGAGAGGAAGACAAAGATTGCGCATGAAATGGATGGCCTCTCAAACACAGCAGGCAGCAGGATTTAATTTCCTGTCCCTCTTTATTTTGTGTTTTGATCTTTCAGTTTTCTGACTTCCCACAGTGTCTAAGAGAGTAGGCTATTTCTGGAACAGGTCCTGGTGCTTTTTGGTTATTTCAGAAAGTAGTCTGGCTTCAGCTCTGCCATGGTGCCTAATGTCTGTCTGGTCCAGACCGACTCTGCCTAACAACCCATTCCAGATACAGCAAAAGGCAATCAGAATTGTTGCTCTGGTAAGCACTTTACGGGCCTCCAATATCAATGTGCATTGCGTGTAATTGAATAGTTTATGAAAGTGTATTATAGAATTGCAGTTTATGTAGATTATGTGTGTAATTGAATCATAATTGATGTACATTATGTGCATATAAATGGAATAGCAACTAATGCACATTGTGTTTTTAATTGAATATCAATCAGGTGATGTAGGCTACATTATGGGGTCAATTTACTAACGGTTTGTGTACAAAAACACGTGTAAAACTGTTACCACCTGCAAAAAAACCATCCGCAACTAACGCAGTGTAAAGAGGATTGTGTGCTAAAATTGAATGACACGTTGATTTCAAATTTTTGCGGATTAGCAAATTAACTAACAAAATACAAAAGAAGAGAATTCGTATTATATTTGAAAATAAATGAGAAGTGATTAGTAGAAGCATGTGGGACACATTTAAAATTTTGTCTTCTTTGGATTGCTATACATTAGAGGATTTATTTGTTCTGCCGAGGATATACGTATACAGCCCGACACCTTTCTCCAGCATCCTGTGTGTGAGCTATAGGCTATATCAGCGCAGGAAAATTACTGCCTGCTTTCAGGAGTTCTAAAAATTCCCATGCAGAGAAGAGTCGCTCTGCATGCTTTAGTAAATCAGACGAATACTTAATTGGCCTAGCTAGTTTGCATAATCTCCACCTTCTTTTAGAGCGTTCACTCCAGGTATACGTACATATGCATGAACACATTTAATTATGCATCAAAAGGAAAGTCGCGCTGAGTGACGTAAACCCTACTGATTACCTCCTAATAGCGATTTTGACCCATTGCGACCGTATAGTAAATCCGACGTAGATATTGCGACCTTGTAGCGACTGATTTAGCATCGGGAAAGCAGTCGCAATCCTTTAGTAAATCTGGCCCTCAGTGTGCATTGCGTGTATCACATTTGATTTTTATGTTCAGACACAATGGAGGGGCACATTATGAATAGAGTGCAGCCATTTTATAGTTCGGCTCCCCGGTAAAACCATTGCTTGAGATCTTCAGCAGAGGTTGCCCCATTTACACAAGGCAAAGGAAAGTGTTTCTAAAGTGTTTCTAAACTTTGCCTTAAGATGAAATTCTACCCCCGAATCGAATGTGATTGGTCGCTGGCCAGCAGTCATGTGACAGGCGTAAAATCTGGCCTTTCCCCAGTTGCTCGACACTCTCTCTGATCCAGGATCAGTGTCACTGATGAACGCACCCCCCTCCTTTCGTTTCCTGTGCATCTCCTGTCAGAAGAGAGTGAACACTTTATTCCTCTTTCTGTCACAGGAGAGGACAGCAGCATTCAGGCCAGACAGGCATTTAATCAATCACCGTATTGGCGACCCAGTATCTTGGATCAATAAGGTATGAGACAGTGTGTAAACAGCCTCCATTTATTGCTCACGCGTAGAAATTCTTTTGTCCAATTTGTTGTCTTTAACGGGCAGACAAATAGATTTTGCCGTGTCGGAAACCTGAACACCGAGCCTAATTGCTCACCCCAGAATGCTGCGCCCGTTCCCAGATAGCGAACGTGCAGCAGCACCCTGGCGGCTTGTCACGTCGCTGCTGTCACTCTGCTGTCATCCTGCCTGAATTTCGCTAGCGGGCACTGAGTGGGGCTGTCAAGATGAGGATGTACTGAGAGAATGCAAAATAGTCGCTACTACAGGACCATCTATATGCCTCTAAACCAATCATCTCCCTCCAGCCAGCTCAGAGGTGGACCAAAGCTCACCCAAGTATCACTCCCCCTGTTAGTTATCTGTCTTTGTCTCCCTGTCACTCCATTCACACCTCTTTCCCCTCAGCTTCATGTCAGTGGTCCTCCGCCTGCCTCGCCAAAGAGAATCAGGGCCCGTCCGACCGCAATCTGTCCTGACAGGGCCTGCTTGATGTGACCCTGTTCTACACGCATCCCACCATCACCTCCAGATGCTGTCATCAGAAATGTTTACTTGATTTTCTTCAGTTCTTAAATCTCTAACGTCGTCTGTCTGTCTATCTGTCTGTCTGTCTGCCTCTTTCTCTGCCCCCTCATTCTCTGTCCTCCCACTCTGCCATGTAATTCATGCATTATTATTTTTATTATTATTACTACTGTGGTAATTGTTATTGTGCTGATAATGATCTGAGGATGATGGGATCGCATGACTTTTGGTTTTATTGTGACTATTTCTAATTATTATCTGGTTTTATTATGAATATCTTATTATGTATCATTATTATTACAGGCATTTCTCTTTTCTTTTTCATTCAAATAGAAAGTGATCATGTTGTCAGTGGAAATATTAAATATGCGATAATTATGAACTAAAGTGCTCTGATCAGGGTGAATCTCTCATTAGAGAAATATGGGCCATCATTGTTGAGCTGAACTTTCATAAATAGGCTGGGTTGTAAAACTATATAGATGGTGAAAAAATGATATGCTGATTAAGAACAGAGTTGGTACATTTATCCCTGAAAACCCTGGGAAATATTTAAAGTCTGGAAAGAGATGCAGAAGTCAATGAAAGCGATAAACCTTTCCACTTGAAAATAAAAAAGTCCAAATAAAAAGAAAATTAGCTTTCTTTTTAGCAGCACAAGAAAGAAATCCACATTAATTAAAATGAATTTGTGCTAGCCAGGTATCCACCGCAAAGAGCCTAAGTAAGTGTGAGTCCTCGAGAGACTAAGTACATTGGAAACATTGTGCCTCAGAAAGTATGCACGCCTCTTTTTTCTTTCTTCAAAGTGGTCCAGGTTCACAGACATGATCTCTGCAAGTATTACATTAATCCATAAAATGCCATTGAAGAGTGAGATAATGAATCAATGTGATTTGGATGCGAGCCCTGAAAGAATGGCTCGGTGAAGAGGATCTGCCTTTTGACCTGAGCGCAACTTTTCACAACTTTCTACACCAGTTTATTTATAGCTGTCTTTCTTCCTCTTTCTCACCACTTCTCCTTTGCATTTCCAGTACTGTCTCAGTTCTGCCCAGCTCAGGTGTGTAAAAATGCAACTATGTTCAGTCACAGTGAAAAATTGCTGTACTTCGCCTGTGTAAACACAGCTATATTCAGCCTGTGTAAACATAGCGATATTAAGCCTGTGTAAACATAGCGATATTAAGCCTGTGTAAACATAGCGATATTAAGCCTGTGTAAACATAGCTATATTAAGCCCTGATGCTCTACCGCAATATGAAAGCCACGATAACCTGGCTCATTTCCACCCCATCCGGGACTGATCCTGTCCAGTCAACCTTCTGTCTGATGCATGTTTTCTTTTCTTGAGAATGCAGAAACATACAGGTGACCAACAAGCCCCTCCCCTTTAATAAATCCCCGTGTTTGGAGAGGTTTTAGATGACCAGCCTTTTTAAAAATGAGCCCATTACCATCCGAGTCGAGGCTGGCACGTCACCTTTGACCCCACGGCCTATTATCGCAAGGCGAGGCTGGGGGCCAGGATGTGACGGGACCGTTGTGGTGAATCGCGTTAATGTGTCGTCGTAAAAGCTGCAGACATGACGAAGGAAGGAGGAAGAGACAGATGGAGGGAAGGAGAGAAAGAGAAGGGACTCACTGCTCTGTCACCTATGTTCACGTTACAGTTTTTTTATGTGCATGAGCGGCAGCCGTATTCACTGCGATTTGTCACTTCGGATTTGAGCACACGAGATTTATAAGCTAAATGCACTGCTGTACTACAATCTAGCAATCAAACCTACAATATTTTGGTCATAATCACAGTAAGTGATTTTGCCCTGCCCCTCAACTTGTACCTGAAAAAAATGAAGAAGGCTGTGAGGAAGCCGGGATTAAAGGAATGAGTTCATTTTTTTTCTCTCCACTAGCAGTTTGGCAAGTTCAAGGATGTTGCTCTATTCTCCCAGGTTGCTCTATTCTCAAACGCTGGTTTGCATGAAAGAACGTTTCTAGAGATGAATTCCATTAAAATGTTCTCGTCGACATCAGCACATTTTTGTGCTTGTTTGTCAGCAGCTGCTCGATGCACACATGCATACAAGCACAAGCACACACACACGCACGCACGCACGCACGCACGCACGCACGCACACACACACACACACACACACACGTATACACACATGCACACACACGCACACACACACACATCTGGTCAGTATGGGGTGAAAGCACCAAGCAGCTGAAATCAGTCGTAACCCAAAATAACAAACCTCAAAGAAAGTGTGATGAGTTTGTTGTGTGACTAAGTAAGGCGTATACTGAAGAAATATAATATATTGTCTCAGAAATACCTCTGAGGAAAAAGATATTAAAAAAAGAAGCTTTTTTTTGTTAGTCTAAGTCCTTAAATCTCAATTGAAGACATTTTCATAGAGTGATGATATTATACTGAATGTATGGATTTCTAGCTCGTGAGAAATAGTGAGATGCTTCACAGTGATACAGTACATCAGCCAGAGAAAATTCAGAGACCATCACCGGCAGCTAATCACTTTATGCTTTTAATTCAAAGCAGGTTGGATCTCCCTGTGGAGTGTCGCCCGAGGAACATCCACACATGTTCTGGAATATTCACTGATGGTGATTTGCATCTTAAACACTGTCCCAGCATAGCTATTTTAATGCAGAGAGGGGATTTATTACTGAATTCTTTAAGTAGATTTTTTTTTTTAAATGATAAAAACAAGGATACAAGGAAATAATATGCAAAGGCTTTTCTAATATTTTATGAATATCTTTAAGAAAACTCAACTCAACTCTTCCACTCTCAGCACAAATGCCCCCCTTCCTCTGTTTCAGCCTTACATCCATTGACTTTGTTACCTGAGCAAAGATCGTTTGAAAAATTAATAAATACTTAAATATAGTTCCCACAGGCACTAGTTTTTCTCGCTGGTTGTTTTCTGTCAGATTTAAGTTGTCAGAGGTTCATGTTTTCCTTTTTTCCTTACAGTCGGTAGTAACGCTACGAGGAAAAATAGACACAGCAACCGAGGACAGGACTTTGTGGATTGTGTTCTTCTGTTCATTTTAACAGCGCACACACACACACACCTGCGGGAAAAACAACAACATGAGCTGTTCAAACACTTTGTGCTGATCACAGAGAGAAGCGGGATGTCACAAGCTCGCTGCGGGCAGCGGCTTGTTACGTCTCCACTGCTGTGGGCAGCTTTTCAATCTCCGAGGAGTGAGAGAAGCTTGGGCTCCTGAAAAAAGGAGAAGAGTGATTCGTCAAATTTGGAAGGGCCAACTGTATTCTGGGGTTGGTCTGATTCTGTGATATTTTCCCTCTGTACCAGAGCTGGGTAGTTGATGGGACTACACTTCATGGGCAATGGGCACAGGCAGACTATAGGTTCTCTGTGAGCCAGCGGGGAACACTGGTGGGCAAGGAGACACATCCATCCCACCAAACAAATCCCTTCCTGGATCAAATTATACACCATGTGCCAGCCAGAGTAGTCTGGATTCAGTACTGGACCACAGGGTGCAAGACACTGGAACAGTCAGACACACACACACACACACACACATTGCCACAGTGCTAATGACCTATGGCTTGTTGCATTCATCACAAAAGCACATAAAGGCATAGGCTACTTTCCTTGATCGATATGGGTGCTAGACATGTGCTGTCTCTCAAAAATACTTGAATTATATTTGTACAGATACCTATACAAATTACTTGAACTGTATAACTTCAGTGTAGTTTGGGCTCATGTTTTGGCTAGTTTGTAGATTTGTTTTTGTTTTCTTTAGCTTAAAATAGCCATGAAAGAGCGGAATTTAACACTGTCGATAGTACTTGGCATCACTGAGTCCATGGTAGTTGGGTTCAATAATGCTACCAGCTGAAGAGAAGAATGACATCAGGCATGAGAGCTGTCCTGGGTCCTGACCATAGACTGGATAAAAATATGGACAAAGTCACTGTGACGTCACCCATTGCCTTTCCACGGCCTCGTAAAAACTGAATTGAGGCTCCGGACAGAGGCTTGTACAAACTGCGTCTGCTCCCTGGAGCCAAAGAGGACTCAACCTGTCCCTCTGATTGGTCCTGAACAAATGTTAATACCCTGTCCAAACGACACAATATTTAAAAAAATCAGCACATGCAGAGGCATTAGATGAAGGAAAGGCACCTATTGCAATTACATTTTTTTGTGGGAAAAATGTATTGACTGAGTATTTTGACCACATTGCTGCCACTGACTTACATGGTGAAAGACCTATACTGGAGCCAATCGCAGTGGCGCTAGTGAGCAACGGCACAATTGCCGCTCCCAGCCCAACCAGGAAGTGAGCTTTAAAACGAAAGCCCAGTCTTGACCCCTTGGTCCTGACCAAAGTACCTCCCCTCAGAACCCATAGCAACAAGGCAGTGAACACAGCCAATCAGAACAGCCGCAAAAACTTACTTGAAATTTATTGACCCTCAGAATTGTGCTTGCTTCCTCTCTGCCTCATTTATTCAGTCATTTGTGATGTCACCACAAAAAAAGGAAAGGGTAACTGGTACAGTTAGTGTATATTGCTGGTGATCAATCATTGGCTCTCTAGTTTTGTATGTAAAACTTGAACGGAAGTTTCCCTCTGGGAAAGACATCATTACGGGTTTAATTAGCAAACGTACCCTCTGGAGAGCTCCATGTGAACCATCTCCCCATTTGTGCAGCATCCACACTCATTAAATGTATGTTTGCGGTTGTTTTCTGGAGTAGTTTTGCGGCTAGTTAGAAGATGGATTGCGAACGACAGGAATTTCATATCATGAAGTGTATTATATTGTGCTGAATTAATGAAACTGATAAACAATTCCAAGAAAATTACATTCTCTGACAAAGTAAATGAAGGAGTAATATTATAGGAGTAAAATTCTTCTTCTTTTTTTTTGTGTGTGTGTGTGTACAGCAACATGCTCTGTTAGTCTCAAGTAACCTCATACAGCTGGTTTAACACTGGGCATTTCGCTGTGTCCCGCCTTGTCTGTCAGTAGACCATTTGTTGTAGATCATATTATTGCCATGTTTGTGTATTTGTTGAAGTTGTGTTAATATTTGTTGGTCAATTCTATCAATATCTATCGAACAGTATTAATACTTACAGATTTTTTAACTGGACTAGACAAGTGCCTCTGAATGCAAGCATACTGTATATAGATATTAGTCATGATGTCTAACAGTCCCACCCATGTATAGAACATATGTTATAACAATAGTCCCATTTGCAATATGCAGAATCCCCCCACACACACACACAGATTAGCAGCTATCAAAAAGTGCTGTTTAACCAATGCATCAGTTGATTAATATGTTTGTCAACTACTACCCTATTATATAAATCAAGTTTAATATCTAGGGTTTTTAATGAAATCTCTTGAACCTGGAAGATGTAAATTCTAGATAAAATGGTGACACGGTGGGGGATAGTGAGGAGGGGAAGCAGGTCGTTAATGGGCTCAGGTCAGTTGCAGTTCAGCTCTTAAGTGATTCACAGCACAGAGAGAGCAAGTAATCGACTGTGATTATGACCGCATCCTGCTTCATATCTACCCAGCTAATGAGGAAGGCCTACTGCATGAATAGGCTGCTGCTAATTACCTATTTGCCGTGCTGATTGCTTTTGGATGCTGATATGATGTATTTTATGTGAGCCTAATTGAAATTAGCATCCATACCATTGTAATTAAGGTTGATACAATCTATGAGATGTGGATATTAAATTCAATTGGCTGTACATTGATTTAAATCTTGACTCACTTTAGCTATAGCTAAAACTACCATGATCGGCCATTTCACGTTGCATACCTGTTGAACAAGAGTAATTTCATAATTTCTTGCCAGATGTCATCTCTCGCAGTATCCACCATTTGAAAAAACTGACGCCTACTCATGACTGCTTATTGACAAGCGAAAACTCGGTAACTGATTGGATGAATCCATTGCCTCCCCATTGACCTCTTTTAGAAGGCAATGAAGGCACTTCACTTTATAATCGTGAGATGTTTGTTTACTGCATACATCTGTAAATATGAAATTAAACTCATGGCCACATACTAGCAAAGTCTGCCTGGCTATGACTGCTGTGTAACAAAGCAATGAATTTGCATGTAAATGTGTTTGACATGAAGGCAGATTATGATGGAGGAAGGAGAGAAAGTACAGTGCTTATTTCATCCAGGAAAACAGTGAAAGTGCATCCAAGAAATATGAGAGAGAGAGAGAGAGAGAGAGAGAGAGAGAGAGAGAGGGGGGGGCACACACAGAGGGAGTAGACACATGGAAACCAGTTGTTTTAAGCAATTCTGGTCAGTGGAGCCCAAAATAAGACCACTTGATCAATTGAGAAACGCATACTGTCAAATGTAATCACAGTCTGACTTTTAGACAAATAATTATTTTGTCAATAATTTTCCGTTCTTCTCTTTTGCCAGAATGGATATTGAGATATCGGTTGGAGCTTGTTGTCTGAGTTTTACACAAACCCATTTGTCAATGGTCTTCAGGCATCTCTATCATCTCTGGCTCTGAGAAATTTCCAGAGGGCGGTTCAATTAAAAAATAATTCCGCTCCCTCCCTTGCTCCTCCCCGTCGGTTCGAGTGTCAAGTTGTGTTATTTTGGTGCTGCGTCACATCCTCTCGAGGGAAGGTCGTAAGTGAAGTTTGTGAGGGCAGAACATTTAACGGATTGGACCACAGCCCATAGGCCTTTTCTTTGTGCACTAATTGTGAGTCGCTCTTGATAAGCTAAATGCCTAAAATGTAAATGTAAATTTAAAATGGGAGCCAGTAGGGAGAAGAATGGAAGCCTGGAGGAGAGATGACCAGGTCATCACATGGATGGCCACAGAGCAGAAAGGTGTTTTTTTTTTCTCCAAGATTCTGCACGACTGAATGATTGTTAACATTGATTGTACTAGCTGCCGAAAAGCAGAATTTTTCTCACCATCTCGTTGTGTGATAGCTGTCAAGAGCTGTATAACTAGTCATTTATATTTTGTTAAATCATTTCCTGAGTTTTCACTATTCGACATGGTATTTTTAATCGGTGTGCTACTTTTCACTTTTTGATGTAATCATTTGTAATTAATATGTTGAGCTTTCATTATTTCATGTGCTCTTTTGTTAATTGAATTGTGGCATGAAATAGAGCATTTTCAAATGTTAAAGTGAACATCCACTGGCCAGAAACATTAACTCAAAACGTATATGGAGAACAGTCAATTGCCCCTTCAAAAAGGGATACTTTGAAGCCAAACAGCCAATCAATCCCACAATGCATTGCATCCATTACATGTATAAACAGAGGCTTCTTAAATGCAAATAACAAAAAAGTAAGCAACATTGACAAGGTAACTGAAAACAATATATTATGTATTTTCCATTCTCTGCATGGTTCAGGTTCACCTTAAGGAAGAGGGTTTAATGGCTGAAATACAACTTCAACGGTGCAGGTTTTGGAGGCAGAAGAGAGATTGTGGAAGGTAAGGGGCTCATTAAAAACAAGGAGTATTAGTCATTCAGCAGCTGATTAAATTGTGATTACCACCTGCAAACCAAGCCAGAGGTGCATTACGAAGCTCACAGCAGGTGCTCTTATGACCCCTTGAGCCGAACCTCCAGAGTGACTAGCGGGAATGGGTGCAATTTATGAAAGATGGGTCCAAGAGAGACATGTTTGGGTGTGACACTTTTGTATAAATGGTACTCCATATACATGTGTATAAGCTATATAACTCCTTCATAAGTACTACATAGACATTGATCTGTTCTCATGTCACCAAACACAACTAGGTGCATGGTGTCACTTGGTATGTCAATGTAATGTCACTTTCTGCATCAGTGGTGATAACATTCAATATATTTGAGGTTATTGGCATAATCAATTATGAACGTATATTATGCTTATGCTTATGAAGGATTTGCAGAGGTCTTATGAAGAACCATTATAGAAAGCATTTCCCCGTTTTTGTAACAATGTCATCCATACACCACAAAACATAAAAAACACCACATTTAATTTGTTTACACTTTACTAAAATCTCTGCTGCGCTCTACATGTCATTGCCACTGTCGGAACATTTTCACCGTTCAAAAAATACCCTCCAGTACACGAGAGATTCAGCACATTATGTGATGTTTGTGATCATTTTCTGCATGTCATATCATTTGGCACAAAACACAACATGCACATGAATGTCCAGCACATTAAATACAGAGTTCCTGTGGACTAAAGAACAAGCACTTCTCTCCCAGCAGTGTCAGAGACCTCTGAATTTTAGGGTTTTTAAAGCACTGTAACCCATCACTCCACAGGATTTCTGGTGGAATCATTGCAGATTTCCTATCTCTCAGTGAGGAGAGTGTGACAGGAAGTCACACTGACTTACAGTACAGAAGCTGTTTCATTGTGTTACAGATAAGGGAGGCGGGGTCTCAGACAGTTTTACTGTTTCTGATAGGAGGGTTTTTAAAGGGGTAGTCCACTCTAACTTTTAGGCTAATATTTTCGAATTTCTGAAAATGTTGAGCAATTTTCCAAGATTTTTCTCTGTTGTGGTAGCTGCTATGAGTATGGACGATGTGAACTCCGAAAAAAGCAATTCAATGAAGTAACCTAGGACCTCATGGTACTAGTTCCCTGTGTTTTTCGTGTCTGTTTGTTATAGTTTATAATAGTATTTAGAATAGAAGTGTAGTATAGCTGATTTACCCACAGTTTACTGTGAACTACATTCAATGTTCATTACTAGGGATAGCTGCTACATTATGGGAAGGATGTGCTTTGTCTTGTCTGTTCTGTAGTGACTTTGATGATGTTTCTGTATGCACTTATTGTACGTTGCTTTGGATAAAAGCATCTGCTAAATGACTGTAATGTAATGTAATGTAAGCAAATGAATTGCATTTCTGAAATGTCTAACATGGAAATTGATAGGAGTCTCATTTTTATTTGGTGGTAAAACACGCCTATAAGTTTTGCATCATAATATCACCAGGATAAATGTGTAGCCGAGGTTGTTTTCTTCTTATTATATATAGTCAATTTTGTATACATGTTGAAAATATTAATTAAAATATTGTTTATTTATAGACAGCATGCAACGATATTTCACAGCCGTTCAATCCTCCAACTCCCATACATCATTGCGGCACTGTAACCAGTGTCACTACAAGCCTGCTGGGTTCTAAAGTTAGAAAATCAAAATAGCTAACAGTAACGTTACTGGCTTTAACTTATAGCTAAAGCTGACACTCGGCTGGGGACAACGACAACGTTATCTCTCGCAATCAGGCTGGCACACTGGACACCAACGCTATGAACAAACTTAATCTAAATATCCCTCACACAAACAGGTCGACACTCGGCTGCGAAAATGGAAAAATACCAGTGGCAGTTGACAAGCATTGTGGGAATTGTGGTCTTATAACAAAGCAAATGAAGATCAAGCTTCCAAAATGTGATATCCACACAAAGTGATATTTTGAAAATGTAGAAATCCTCCAGAAGGAACATTGCAGAGATATGTCATAGTAAAATACATGCACGAAATATATTTTGATTAGTTTTATTGAGGTGGACTACCCCTTTAAGGGGTTTTAATGCTGAAATGGGTATGTGCTCATTTGTGTGGTAAAACAGAGTGTAATCATGACATTCATGCAGTTTCTCTCACCAGCTCTCTTACTGTTGCAAACTTATATTTTATAAGTGTAGTCCATTCATTACATAATGATGCTACTTGTAATAAATTATTAGTTGAAATTGAGTCTTGTGATTTTGTTTGAACTCCTGAAGATAGGATACAGTCCTGCAATCATATCTCCTGATGCATTTCACAGTATCAGTTCTCTCTCACTTTTCTAGTGTTTGGCACTGCTTCAGGTGGTAGCCAAAATGGCGGCTCATCCTTGAAAGAGGCCAGAAAAGTAAGATGAGGCCCCTGGGGGCTGCAGTCACAGGGCCTTCATGTGTATGCTGGTTTTCATTTTGACCTTATTCGAAGAATTTCATGATTTATCAGTTATTAGTTATGAATTATAACAGGGGTCCCCAATCTTATCCTGAAAGGGCTGGTGTGGGTGCAGGCTTTTGTTCCAACCAAGACGTTTAACACCTGATTCTACTAATCAAGGTCCTTAGTAAAGACTCTAGTGGTTGAGTAGTACAATCAGGTGTGTAACTGCTTGGTTGGAACCCAAGCCTGCACCCACACCGGCCCTTTCTGGATAAGATTGGGGACCCCTGAATTAGACTGTCAGAATAATTTGCTCTCTAAAGACACGGTAACCAAGAAAGAGATATACCGTACATGCAACTAAGAAGGAATATCCCATAATAATATAAGGTTTTTATAATAAGTCATCATAATCAGTTATCAAATAAAAGAGAGGTGAAATTGTGTCCTAAATGCGGCAAGCATGGTGGCCTGCTCATTGACTCCAAATGAAAACATGAGGAGATTAAAGACTTCAAAAACAAAGCACATGGCAATGAACCAGTTTAAGCACAAAGTTATGGAAGCACTCACATTTCCAACAGTCGTAACTGATCAAGTGATTGGCGGTACACACTCAGCGACAAATGGGGAGGCCCTCGTCTGAATCTGGAAACCCCTGTCCTACAAGATTCCCCCGCTGCGTTTGCCCCTCCACACCACCAGGGCAGTCATGAGCAGTGTGACCAGAACCGGAACCAGGATGAACGGTCCTAGGATCCAGTTTGGGGGGTCCTGCAGCATCCGGCCTGATGGAGAACAGTTTTGGAAGTAGAGCTGGTGGACATGGATGAAAAAAATATCCACCTGCTTATTGGGCCAGAAGCAGTCCATCTTCAGTGCCACTATGTACGTGCAGTTGGTCAATTCCCCATACAACCTGCAGGGGGAGACATATAGGCAGGTTAGGACGGTGGTCCCCAACCCTGTTCCTGGAGATCTACAGTCCTGTAGGTTTTCATTTCAACCTTAATTTGGCAGACCTGCTTCTACAACTTAGGACCTCAACGAGATCGCTAGCTGTTGAATGAGATGTGCTTTGTTGGGGTTGGAGTGAAAACCTATAGGCCAGTAGATCTCCAGGAACAGGGTTGGGGGCCACTGGGTTAGGATCAGAGGTCGTAATCTAGGGGACATAAAGTAAAAGTCCTCCCCAGGATTTTGCTCCAATCACCTGGATTTGCTAATTAACATAATTCTTCAGTGAGGAGGTAGAACGAATTAGTGAAATCAGCTGGCTGAGTCTATGGGTGGAAGAAACACATGGTAGGACTTGTACTTTATGTCCCCTGGATTTCCACCTCTGTTAGGATGATCCGCCTCCCAGCTAGACTAGTCCATCACTGATTTGGCAGAAAATAATCTCTCCCACTTAGCCATTCTTGATTAGATCACTTAGGGCTCAATTTAGACCCAATAAAGCCACCACAGAGGAGACATGCAGTGGGCTTTGTGATGAGGTACCCCGCCTAGTCATCACCACTCACCTAATATCACAGTTGCGTGATTTTTACTTTATAATAATTAATGTGACAATCTTAGCTTTTTATATCTAAGGCATCCTTGCACATAAAAACAACGGACTCCTCATGGAATTTCAGACTGTGCCCATTAAACACAGAACAGGCTAAATGAACACGAAGAACAGTGGCAATACACTCACAGTATTATTGGGCAAGTGGATACTAGAAATTATTACAGTACATTTTATTTTTTGGCCCTTCACTGCAGTTTCAGTTGTTTTAAAATTAAGTGTGTTAATAAAAGTTTATTTACTTTTTATATTATTTTGTTTTAGTTTTAATTCCAGGGGGAGAATTTATGTTTCAATTAAATTGAGCACTGGAGTGGAAAAATCAACAGCAAACGCATTCTTTAGACACTGAAATGCTTTTTTTTTACAGTATGTATACAGTATTTAAATGTGCTCAAATTAATCATATTTTAATAATTAGTGTGTCACAGATTTACATGAACAGCAATCTCAACATGAATGATTAAATGACACAGATCTTCTCTCAGCCACAAAAGACAGGGTTAAGCTTGCAACAATCACCGTTTATAATTTTTATTTCAGTTCCAAATGCTTCTTTCATAGGTTGTTTTCATTATAGTTTTGTGCTGCATTCAAATCCAATTTAACACGCTCTCTTCCCTTGCTGTCTTCCCTCGAGGGGAGGATTGACGAGAAACAAACAAACAGGTAACCGAACCGCCCTCGCAACATTTCGGAAGTGCAACACCATAGAGTAGAAATGTGACCGCCACATAGTTCTGCGGTGACCGCCCACTTTTTCCATGCGGAGCATTGCATTGTGGGATTCCCTTCTTGCTGGAAGCTTGCATTTTATACCCTTGGTGGAAGGGAGGATAAACGAGGGAGCAAGGGAATATAATTACTTAAGTTGTACTTAAGTGTACTTCAAGTGCAGTGTGTATTTTAAAATGGGACTATTTTTAGTATACTTAAGTGCACTATTTTTAGTGTACTTAAATATATTTAAGTGCACTAACAAAAAGTATGATTTGTTGCAGTACTTGCAGTACAATTTCATTGCGTCACCAGTGCGTTTGAAACAAACTTAAGGTGTGTATAAAGTATTAAGGTGTGTTTGAGACTATACTTGAAGTACACTTTTTAAAAGTACATTTTAAACATATTTCAAATTAAGTACAAAAAGGAAAAGTATACTTTTAATAAGCTTTGTATACTTAAATTATATTTTTATTACAATAAAGTATACTACTTTTTCACCTGGGCAGCCATTACAATGCTAGCCACCAGGCAAGTGTGCTTGTGAGAAATAACTTCTCTACATTTAAAGGGCATGGGAAGGGCTGTACAAACAGCATATACTGTAAACAGTTTGCTAAATGTCTTGGTGACATTTACAAAAAAGGTAGTAAGGACTGAGCTTTAGTCTTTGTGATGCATTTTAAACGACGAGGCCTGTTAAACCATCGCTGTTACCACACAAACAGTGAAGCACGATGCACACAAAGCACCTGTAGTGTGTGGAAAGTGGGGGAAAAAGCTGCACTACCAGGGTAACTGCCAAACTGCCACTTTCTAGGCTATGCATATTTAAATTGTGTTGTCGTTATCTACATGAATTTCAGGGGCAAAATAATTCATTTTTATGCATCATTGGGAGATAAACTTGACACCAAGACCTATTCTTGAGTTTTTTTAAAATTCAGCCGAGTCAAGGCACTCTCTCAAATGTAAAGATGGAAGAGAAGACTTTGAGAGGGGATCCTGGCATGATGGTCACGCAAAAAAATATCTTATGAAGTGCTGGAATGCCAGTGGAAGTGGAATTCTCCCTGGTGCTAAATCAGATTGGTGCTTAGTTAATGTAATTGGGCCTATAGGCTACATACCCATGAAACGTGTACGATAAATAAATAAATAAATAAATAAATAAATACATGCACTCCAACTACCTGCTCTAGTTGAATACTTTGTTGGAGAATTTCTTCCAGATCATATGTTTCATTATGTTGCATTATCTTCACGTCTCTGCTCAATTTGAGAACCTCCAACCATGCCTGATGCACGAGTTGAATCGACCATTTTTGTTTTGCTCTCCTTTAAAATTCATTTAATCTTTCCTTTACACCTGCTCCATCACGTCCAGGAACACCGGGAATGTTCTCCATGTTCTATGTGCATTATAGTACCATACAGGTGAACCATCCCCACTTCCAAAAGTACAATACAATTTAATGTCCAAGTACAAATTTTCAAAAGTCAATAAATTATTTAAAAAAAAAAAAAAAAAAAATGGAGTTAAAGTCTGACCACCGATTTGGCATCATTGCATCTGCTCAGGTCAACCTTACCTGCGGAAAGATTTTGATTGGTTGTGGCTGTAAACCGCTATTAGCTCACTGCAGGCATGGTGACAGTGTCGCCAGCGGCCTGCCTGCCTGCCTGCCTGGAGGGGACAGCAGCGCTTCCACACCCACATCAAGGTGACATTTCAGCAGCTGTTTGCTTCCAGGGGTATAGGGCGTTCTTAGCCGATGCTATTTATAGCACCTATAACTCCCCCAGGGCTTTCAGACCAGCAAAACAAGCTTTAAGGAATACTCTGCAAACACCCAGCAGTTCAGAACTTTCTCTGCTAAAGTGTCTTAAAGGGTGTGAGCAGGTGCCTGATATCCCGAATCCAAATAGTGGAAACCGGACAGCCTGCACAGCACCCACGCCAAACACCCAACAGAAAGGGTCAGCTGACAGGACCCTCTAATGCTATATGAATTAAACGGCACCTGGGCTGTTTCTCTCCGAGGCTAAACCCAGCTCATTTGCTAAATCTAATTTGTAAAGGATACTGATATTTATTTTTTATTTGGTACTTCCAACTTTTCAAAGACTTTTCAATCAACATTTGCCATAAATTTTGAGTTGGAAGTGGAAGGATTTTCCACAGATTTGTGGGTTTTTAAAAAATGGTCTCAGAAATAGGCTTTTTTTTTGTTTCAGAGTATGTTTTTGATTGGCCCACACAGTTTTAGAATATGTTTTTGATTGGTCCACAGAATTTTTAGATATATACACAGATATATAGGAAGTCTGGTGACTTCCCAGCTTCACAATTGCTGAAATGGGGGCATTTGGGATCTGCGGTCTCAAGCAGGAAAATACACTTTGACTCCAAAGCATTCTGTACAGTGATGTTATGCCTCCAGGTGTTGTATATGTGCATATTACCCCATTATTATTAAAAAATAAAGAATTACTATTTTCAAAAATAACATTTAATCGTATTTTATGGAACTACTTCCTATGGTAAATGCAACCTGAGACCACTGATATTTATGTTTATGACAGTGAATAACTGCTATAAATGCCCTGAAAGATAACATTGCTGTACAATGCTGCTTTTTGGAGTTACTTGACATGTATTTTCATGCTTTAACCCGTAATGCCCAAATTCCCCTATACCTGCCATTGTAAAGTTGGCAGGTCCAGAACCGGAAGTATTAAAAAATATCCTTCATTGCGCAAAACTAACTGGGCCAATCAAAAACATACACTAAAATTTAAATAATATCGATATGGTAAACACAAATAGACCCACAATCCAGATCAGTACTAGATGGTTTCAGGCTGTTTTTGGAAGTTATATACAGCCTGAAGTCCACAGCTTGTGACATTCCTACTGTCAGGGTAAAGGTACATTTCTTTTCAACCTATTTATTATGATATTGCGGTATTATTTGGAATTAATTCTGCCACCGACCAATTTCCCTCTCTAGAACAATAGTGCTTTCTACTACTACAAAACTCATACTAACTCAAATATAGCACCTTGATGAAACAGTTTACATTAATTAAACACTGCACATAAATTTTAAAAATGCTCCCTAATAAAACAGGCTACCTCAATTAAACACTGCAAACTAATCAAACATGGTGACTTAATTAAACATGGCACAATAATTAAAGTCTGCACCTTACTGAAGCACTGCCCTGTTGACACCTTAATTAAAAACCACACCGTAATTAAACACTGCGCGTTAATCAAACACTGCCCTGTCGCCACCTTAATCAAAAACCACACCGTAATTAAACACTGCGCGTTAATCAAACACTGCACCTTAAGTAATCATAGCACCTTAAACACTTCACCTTATTCAAATACTGTACTTTAGCTATAAACACTGCATGTTAGTGAAACTGCACGGTAATACAACACTGACTACACCTTCATTAAAAGTTGTCTGTTGAAACTGAAGGTTTGCCTTCCCAGTGGCGATGATTCACAGCCATGCGTAACATTTTCTGTGACTCAGTGCTAACCTCGACTGCTTCAGGTTCCTTCTGTTTCAATAATGTTATGATTGCAGCTGTCTGCAAGGAAAATATACCAGACAGAAAGAGTGACCTTTCCCGATAGCAGCTTTTATTACGTGGGGGAAAATATATTTATGCCATAGAACTAGTACTATACTGAACCAGCTCACCACGCACTGCAAATACCTCTCTCAAGGGTCTCCAACTGATTCACAAAGCAGCTGCTCGTATTCTTGCCAGAGCAACAATATGTGAGCACATCAGCCCAGCGCTAGCTTCTCTTCACTGGCTACCTGTTAAACTCCGGACAGACTATAAGACTTTTCCTCGCTTGTAAAGCTTTAAATGTGCTTGCCCCCACACATCTGAACGATCTCCCTTTTCCCTAAAATCCTGACAGACACTGTCATGCTGCTGGGCACGGCCAGGTAATGTGTGGGAGTGAACATAAGTGTGAGCGTAACTCACACTGGCCTATCAGGGTGTTTCAGGGCCAGAGTGATTACGGTGTGCAGAGGCGTGAAAGTGTGTATGACTGCAGGGTGGAGACGCCAGTGTCCTCCCACTTACTCTACTGTGAACTCCCACACACTGGGGGACACTTCTGGTACTGTCACCCCAGCTGCGCAGACACTTAATCTACTGTCCCCCAGCTGCGCAGACACTTAATCTACTGTCCCCCAGCTGCGCAGACACTTAATCTACTGTCCCCCAGCTGCGCAGACACTTAATCTACTGTCCCCCAGCTGTGCAGACACTCTACTGTGAACAGCCAGCTGCGCAGACACTCAATCTACTGTCCCCCAGCTGCGCAGACACTCTACTGTGAACAGCCAGCTGCGCAGACACTTAATCTACTGTCTCCCAGCTGTGCAGACACTTAATCTACTGTCTCCCAGCTGTGCAGACACTCTACTGTGAACAGCCAGCTGCGCAGACACTCAATCTACTGTCCCCCAGCTGCGCAGACACTCTACTGTGAACAGCCAGCTGCGCAGACACTCAATCTACTGTCCCCCAGCTGCGCAGACACTCTACTGTGAACAGCCAGCTGCGCAGACACTTAATCTACTGTCCCCCAGCTGTGCAGACACTCTACTGTGAACAGCCAGCTGCACAGACACTTAATCTACTGTCCCCCAGCTGCGCAGACACTCTACTGTGAACAGCCAGCTGCGCAGACACTTAATCTACTGTCCCCCAGCTGCACAGACACTTGTGCTACTGTGCTCTCCCAGCTGCACAGACACTCATTGTACTGTATCCTCTTGGCTGCGCAGACACTCATTGTACTGTATCCTCTTGGCTGCGCAGACACTTACTCTATGGTGTCCTCCCAGCTGCACCAGCGCCGTTGGTCCAGTGCCAGCATGTCCAGCCTAAACTTGGCCAGGCAGAAGTAATCGATGGCGTGTTCGTAAGCAGCCCCGCAGCCTGTCACTGAGCCGAGATGATATGCTCCACAGATGACTGAGAGAGAGAGAGAGAGAGGGAGAGAGAAAAACCAAGAGAACATTTGTTTTCCAGCCGGAAATTGATTTAAAGAAGTTTCCTTTGGAGAAGTTGTACTGAGTACTTGCACTTGCTTGTTGTATTTCTGCACAGAAAGCATGGGAATGAACAGACTGTTCTGAGAATAGCACAAACGATGTGACAGTGTAGGTGCGCACAAAAAACCTGGAGCTGCTTTACACATATGCAGGATTGTAGGGAAAAGGGAGACAAGTCAGATACACAGGAGCAAGTTAAGAAGTTACTTCAGAAGAATTTGCTGCGCGTAGTTCCTTCCGTATGTTGTTACTTGTGTTTATTGGGGTAGAAATATACATGTAGCTCCATTGAAGTTATATAATAACTTTTAAAAGTTCTGTTCCGATCGGCAAAATGATTTCGATCTGATGTGGTCCTAAATCAGCAAGAACTATCTGTTCTCTCTTGCCGTGGCATAATCATGCGCTCCTCTTATCTCACTGACATAGAGCATATAGCAATATAGGGGAGGGGAAAGTCACTGATTATTTAGAAACCTGTCTGTTTCCACCCGTGAAACATGGTGGTGGGTCTGTAATGGTACGGGCAGCCATCTCACGCGAGATATTGGGTCCGAGGATTGCTCTGAATTGTCGTATAAACGGCCAAGGAATATGCAACAACATTTCAACAAAATAAGCAAAAATATAAAAAAAGAAAAGAAACACCAGTCTTTTCTGCTTTCAAACAGCTGAAGAGAAACTGATCGACCAGGGTGTGCTTGGTCTCTGCGCCATGTATGTGTATTAGGAGTGGAGTTTTTTTAAAGACACATTTAATGTTACTGAATATGTGGTTTGGACAAGAAAAAATTAAAAAATAACCAACCAAATAGGACATTGACAGAAGCCAGAAGGTGACTGTGGGAAGAGAGAGAACACAATCAAGAAGCTACAGAAATACCAGCCAACATTGTGTGGTACCGCTCCTATAAACCACAGCAGTGGTCCTATAAACCATGACAAAGCTAGTGTGTGTAGACACAATTAGGACTGAGGGTGTGTGAATGTCTACGTAGGATTACTGCTATGACCAAGGCTTTTAATTCTTCTTTTAATTGCACATACATGTTTACTTGTTCCCTGTGCATCGACCCCATTCTGACAGCAATTAGCAGAGCCGGTAAGCATTCAACTGAAGATAATCGCAAATGTTGTTTTTTTTTCTTCTCACAGCTATTATTATCCGGTAGCAATGCATCTCCTTTCTCGCGCTCAGCCATTGAAGGAAAGGCAGGGAAAAGTGCCACTGCCATCCCTAGAGAGGTTCTCCAATCCAAAAAAGAAAATCAGATTTTTTTTTGGATTGGGGGAAAAAAAATCATAGATTCTTTTAAACAATTTTTTTTAAATACAACTGACCATTCTTTTTTTGGCATCCCTATCCCTTGCACTCCACAAGTTGAGCTGCGCAGCCGTTGTGCTGGAGAAGCACTTGCTGTGCAGCTGGCACAGGCAAACTGCAGGTGACCTAAATTACCAAATGCACAATGTGACAGTACTGGCAAATGAAACCCTGCCTCTGTGGGTGAAATTGTGTCCTAGTGTGCTTCAGCCAGCAGGCACAGGCACAGTCAGAACTGAACACCAGACTATAGGACACTGCAGACAAACAATGGGTATTTTGTTCCAGTCACCTGGATTTGCTGATTAGCACAATTCTCCAGCCAAGAGATACAACTAATTAATAAAATCAGCTGACTGAGCTCATGGGTGGACGACACACATGGGAGGACTTTACTTTCTGACCCCTGGACTTTCCACATTGCGAATCACATGCATGCCATGCCATGCCATGCCATGTTCCTTCTCTGGAAAAGGCAGGCAGTGAGCCACCTGCTTCAGTGCTTATCCCTAATTATTTATCTAATTTATATCAGTGGTACAGTATTGCATATTATATAAAGTATTACTTATCCCACAATCTGTGATGCTCAGGTTTCCCAGTTCACATACCATCTGTGGAGGTAATGGAGTGGAGGTAGTATTGGAGAACGAATCAGGGGAAAAGGCTTAAGTTTTAAGCACTTGAAGGTGATGAGAAGATGTATGAAACTACTGGAACATAAAGGTATATGACAGTTATATTAGAGCATTATTTGAATATGATTCTGAATGATTCATGAATATGAATCTGAATATGAATTATTTGAATACCAAATATGGAGCAACATTGGAGAAAGTAAAACAAACAAAAAAATTATACTGTAAAAAATACAGAAATAAGTAGGCAATGCCTACAGACTCTCCAGATATATTCATATATTCATATACATGTATTTCTCAATAACTCTGGTCTCCAGACGAATAGATGAAAGGACACTGCCTCTAGGAAACATATCAGAAAATAAAAACAAAATTCCTTGCGGAAATTAAATTATTGAAGATGAACACACTTAAGCACCAATGAATTTTATTATTTTTCCAACTTTAGTAAAGAGCCAAACAAAAATAGCCTCAAATAGACGCAAACTTCCAAGTGTTCCCAATTAAATACAAATCTATGTGTATTTAAGTGGCTTTTTAAATTTCTCTCTTTTCTGCTGTCATTAAATAGGTGCCATAGACATATCTTCTACTCTTTCTCATGTACAGTGCAGTCCGTAAGTATTTGGACAGTGACACAATTTATGTTGCTTTGGCTCTCCAGCATATTGCATTCAAAATTAAACAACAAAAAGTGTGACTTTATTTAAGATTATGTTAATTTGTCCCATTACTTTTGGTCCTCTAATATTGTAGAACTACAGGTATGTATAAAAAAGGTCTGTAATTCCTGCATGGATCACCTAATATGGATGTGATACCCTGAAATTAAAGCTGACACTGCATCTGGCCCATGCTACAAAGCTGCCAAACTTCCCTCTGCGTCCTGGGAAACCTGAATACGAGAAAATACCGCATAAGAAAACCGAACAGGATCTGCTGGTCCGAGCTGTTGAGGCAGGAAACCGTGTCCAAAGAAATCATGGGCCTCTGCCAGTGAGGATTCCTGGCCTTGTTATGACAGGAGGGAGGAAAGCTGTAGAAAGCTAAGCTGTGGAGAGGTGTGGTGAGAGGGAGTGGGAGGAGTAGTGGACTCACCAGGTTTACTCACCTTTAATTAACAAAGGGACTATGCCTGAAGCCAGGCATAATGAGTTCATCACCTATCCCTGCTCCACTCAAGAGCACCCATACTAAGAGACGTGGGTTTTTATTTCTTTCTTTCTTTCTTTTATGGGAAGAAAGTAAGTAAGCAAATAAATTGTCCCTTGGCTGCACAAAATCACATATCTGGGTGATGAATTTCTTCATGGGTTTTTATGTCCATAGGTGGCCGAACAGCTACACGTGCACATTCAGTGAGGTTTACTGGTCACGCAAATGAAAGGCCCTGATGGTGGTGAGACTGGCTTGCATCATCATCACTTGGAACAGGAAGGCCAAGGTCTAGACCTATGATTGGCCAGAATGCTCAGGTGGGCCAAGGTCTAGATCTATGATTGGCCAGAATGCTCATGCATGCATGCAAGCGCTTGGTATTGTACGTACAATGCGTGTCATTCATCTACAAATAACTGTGTATATCATGCAATGCATCAGATTTAGGTTTTTACCCAGATGCGGTTTTATGTGAATCTGCTTCATAAACAATCCATCCCTCGCAATATCCTCACTTTCCGCAATGTCCGTTCGCCCTTAATTCCCTTCACAGCCCACTGCAGATTCACAGTACCCCCATTAATTCAGGCAGCACTACCCGCAAGCATCCGAGTCACAGCACAAAACCGCTGAGTGTTGAGCTGACTGGAGAACAAACCATCACACACAGCACAGCCCCGGTGTGGGAAAGCATAATCTCACAGCCCAGCGACCTCCGTCCACGTGCTTTCCTCCGCCCACACCCCACACCCCAAACCCCACACCCCCGTCACACTGCTGCTCATAAACATTGAAGCTGTGTGTACCAAAACGTGCTTCATCTGTGTGCTAAAGACATATCTCTCCCGAGTCGCTGACAGCATTCGAGAAGCGCGCGTGTATGAGACAGCGGGCTGACCTACATTCACATAACAATTCACACACCCTTCAACACAACACCGTGCATCATTATCAGAGCGTACGTAGGTCCGTTAACCGGAGCCCCTAGAGAGGGTTTAAGCACGGGTGGTTCCTGCTGTTTTAATCGATATTAACTCTTTTCTTCGTCTATCTGATTATTTTAAGTGAAGTGACAATAATTACACAATTGAGCCAATCAGCGTCACTTCTGCTTCAGTTTTCACAGAACGGGATTTAAGAACTCAACTCATTAAAATGAAGTGGTTTTCCTTGAGTCTTGAGCACTGAGGGTGCCCCCTGTAAGAGGTTTTACTGTAGCCTACACACACTTCTGCTGGCTTGAATGAGCCTCTCTAGGCCACTAAACACCAGCAAATGGTGATAAATCTACCGCCCTGTAGAGTCTGAGGAGTCAGGATGCTAAAAATGATAGTTTGTCTTCAGGCTTTGTCCTTTTCATCCTCAGGGTCTGAAGCTATGATATTATTGTATGATCCAGACTTAGAAGCAGCAAAGATGTATATCGGCCTTCTTGCATCATTATACCATCTACAGTACCTTACTATGTCTAATAACCAGCGTACATTTGAAGAACAAAAATGGTTTATTTTTAACATGGTTCCGCATTTTCCTCATGATGAGAACAGCCTTTTTCTGCTCAGAAGCGTTTTGAGCTCCTAACGAGAAGCAGAGCGGAATCAATGCCTGCGTTACTTATTATGTCCCTGACGAAATAAAACAGCACATTTATTGAGGTTCTCAGAGATCAGAGACGCACGAAACCTACGGTATGGCAAACAGACTGGGCCAGGCTGGTCTACTGTCCGCAGAGACGTAGTGCCATCTACGTTTCAGCAAGGGGGGGGGGGGGGGGTCCTCTCGCTACGGGCGGCTGAATACAACTCTGGGGGGTTGTGGGTGTCCAAACCTACAGTAAGCCCTACCTAAAAACATTATGGATAAGGGCTATTAAGAGAGATGAATGAGTGGGCTTTGTATAGTTTAAAAAAAGGGAGCACTCTCATGTGTGCTTTGCACTTTGAGGAGAAGGATATACTTGTACAATAAAGTAACACAATAAAAATGGCAATGAGAATAGATGCTGGGTAGCTAGTTCATTGATTCGAAGGACACAGAGGCCCTTTGTCTCAAATATTACCACAGATTCACCCAGAAATCATACATACGTATAACCAATAGACTGTATATCAACAAGATACCAAAATTATTATTTCAAATTTAGTTAAGTATTAACGGGGTTGTGTAGGCTATTTGCCTTCCTCATAATATTGTTTCAACACTGGTGGCCTTTTTGGCGTCTTAGGCCCTTAGATTTTGGAAACTGACATGCAGATCATAAGCACTGAAGTCTACGCGCTTTAAACATTTATTTAATCTAGCATTTAATTAACAAACCTTACGTTGTGAGAGTGGTTTCTTTTTTAGAGCGTATGAATAAGTATTTAATAGTCAACGCAGGAGGTTTCATTAGAGAATACGAAGCAAAAGGAAACACCAAACGAAGCAGCCCTACAAACAGTCCGAGGAAAATTATAGCATTATACATGGCTCCGCAATTTAAAAACCTGCAGAGACCAAACATGACTATCGGAGTTTAGCCGAGCATGACCGCTCTAGACAGCAGCCTGAAACCCAAGTCTCTAAATTGCCTGGAGAAGGGGTTGCCACTATCTGGGCAATTTAATTCACAATTTCCAACAGTCCCTCTCATATTAGCATAATGGAACAGCAAAAGCAAAACAAGGGTATGTACATTTTGGCTCCATTTAGCAGACTTAAATTTATTGAGCTACAGGACCAACAAACAGGTTAATATATTAAGGCAAATACATCTCATATAAAGCAGTTTAACATTATGAACTCATACTTAAAGAAAGCCCCATTTGACCACGTCCATAGCCCATAGCTCATGACTCACTTTGTAACCTGAATTAATCCTTTCAGTGATGTGGATCCTCTGAAGCAGCTACTGGTTGTTTAATTAATTTCCCTGAATTATGCCTCATTGGTGTTAAATTAGACATGATTTACTCTGAGGATAATTCCTATTTTAGGGAAACATTTCCTGCAGAGTTACATAAATGCTACCTGCTTTTATAATGAACATTTTTGTTAACGAAGAAAAAAATCAAAGAGCAACCTTGAATATGAATATCACACACAGAGTAACATTCATTCAGTTTTACAGATCATAAGGAGAGATCATAGAAAATATTTATATTTATTAAAAAATTACATGGGATCTGCACTGCAATTTTGCACTTATAATAGATGACACTGAACATTTTGTGGGGTTTTTTTTTTTGATGACTTACAGCCATTTAGCCAACCATGTGTTCCATACTGTTCCAGTGTAATTTACAGCTAAATCTAGTCCACCCCCCAATTCCCATAAAGATCCATTCAAATGCAGAGACGTTATAGTATCGCTTGTAAGAGTACCAGAAATAAGATATCAAGAGTTTTTTGATGTTGTTGGGTCACATAGATTAGGAAGTCATGGAATGCAAGGATATGCGACCAAATATTTTAAAAAAATGTTTTTAATATTTATATATCTTTTACATTTTATACATTGTTCAAAATACTCCATCAGTAACTGACCTGTGAATCACACCTGCAACACTCTTCTTCACCTGCAAGTCATGGTTCCTGATCACTGACAGACAGCACACCACTAATCTGCAGTGGTAATGCTTACTGAAGTATTGTACCTTTACGTGCAGGTCATTTCAGAGCACAGCCATTAAACAATCACAACTGTTACATGTGTTACAACTTCTTTCTCTTTGATGGAATTCTGTGAACTTTCTTAGAAAGAATAAGACCAAAGGTCAAATTTAGGCTAATGTTAGCTGTTATTGAGGAGTGCCTTTCGAAGCTAGCTAACATGGGGAAAAGTTAATTCCCTGTAACAAAAAGCCCTGCCATTAATACCATATTTTACATTTTAGAAGCCCTTCCTATTTTTATGACTCCAGCCAATAGACGAACACAAATTAAACATCAGCTCATTAGCTTTGATGTTGTATACTCTATCGTTTCTCAAAATCAATAAACAAAAAAGTTAAACATTGTCAAACATTAATCGTAGTTGGCGTAGAGATAATAAATGTACTACTGAGAAGAAGACGAGAATTAGAAGAACTGGCAGTTCTTTCCATGATACGATGTCAATTTGCATTATTTACACGGATGCATTGCAACTCTTGATCGGCTTTCCTCAAAGCAAGCTGAAGTGAAATTCAACCGTAAATGAGCCTGTACCTGCGATGTAGGCTAGCTACTTTACATAATAAGTCGCTCCATTCAGCAAGCTTGTGTGTGCGGAAGTTTAAAAATGGAAATAAAGAAAAGAAACAGCTATTTCGAAGTGTAGTTAGACTCAGTACTTACCTGTCACAAACCAAACAAACACCTGTTTCGATGTGACAGATGCGTGGCCCAATGCCATGGTCTTCAGTGTTCCCTGGCAGAAGTTTAAAAACGTAATGTAATGTGGGTCAGAAGTAGAAGTCCTGGTGTATTCTATACATCTATACATACATATATCCCTGTGCAAAATGAAATAAATAGTCCACACAGTTAGTAATTTCAAACTCCTCTAGAGAGGGGTGATAGTTATTTCTATTATTTTCTTAAAACGTCGCGGCGGCAGCGCGCAGCACGGGTGCTCCAGTGTTGAGTTCTCTCTCGGCGCTCCATGAAAATAGTGTACTAGTGTAATAGTGAAAATAGTGTAATCTCTTTTGAGTTTAGTCCTACAATCCGCTTGTTTAAATATCAATTTCAAGGTTCGTAAGTCGAGTCCGGAGGAGCCGTTCTTCATTCGCTTGACTGCGCAACTGAAGGAAACGTGTGCGCGACGGGCACCCCTGCTTGTATGAGCCGCTTTGAGAACTGCAGGCGAGGCGCCACCACTGGCAGTTGGTGGGGACAGAGTGGGTGTTCTCGATGGAGCGATTAAAAATTTGGTTGCCGAGTCTGACATGAATGGCGTTCAACTATTGGCAAGACATTGTGCGGCCACACTAGTCAGCAATTCCTCAGGGCAGTGGCGGACTCAGGCTGTTTGAAGGGCAGGGGCGAAAAGAAAAAAAGGGCACCTACTGCACGACATGGGGCCCCATCAGTGCCCAAAAAGCATCGCTATGATGCGTTATGTGTGCTGAAATAGTCTTCGTCCTTGATTAACATTATGTAGGCAATTCAGAAAGGGCACCCTTTGGGACACTGTTATGTAGTGGCAGCATAGAGGGCACTTTATCACGGCACTGTTTACCTTTGGAAGGGCATCCATAGGAATTGTCAAGTTTAGACAATTGGAAGGGCACCAATAGGGCACTGCATCACATTTTATCCACTAATAGAGCACTCATTAAGACATGTTATTGTATTTTCTTGTTATGTTTTCCTATGTGAAGGGCAGCCAATAGGGCACATACTCTCGTTTTCGCCACTCAAGAGGGCACTTAATCGCGACGTTTTCAACCGGGGGTGGGGGTGGGGGGGGGGGGATGGGGCAGTCGCCCCCCCTGAGTCCGCCAGTGCCTAAGGGGATACCGTGTCGAGAATGAGTTGAATATTTAGGCTCTTTATTTGAATATCTTGAGTGAAAAGTGTTATTTTAAATGTGAATCCAGTAAAAAAAACTAACTTTTTCAATTGACAAATTATGTTTATAATGTAGCAGGTAGGAGCCTTGGTGATGCCTATACCAACATGTATTGGGGCGAGAGACAGGAATACCCCACCATGTCGACAATCCATCAGAGGGCCTGGATTCGAACCCAAGACAACACGAGGCAACTTCTTGACATGTGCTATCCACTGCACCACGTGCCAACCTACCTTGAATAGAATAGAATAACCTTTATTTTCCCTTTCGGGAACTTCAGTTGTAGCCAACAGCAACAACAAAAAAGACATAGACAGTGGGGCAGACCCACAACACACAAACAAACACACCAAATAAAGACATACAATATCAAATTAAGTTAATTAAATTGGAATTGGAATACAGCCATGATTAAAAATAGCCCCTGCTGTCCCGAGATGTCCAGTGTCATTTAGCAGTCCAGCAACACACAAACTCCGCCTCCACGAATTTCCTCCATACACGCAGTGTTACGGTCTCTGTAATGTCGAAGCGGAGCACCGAACTGCGTCAGCCTTCCCACTCGTCGCCTCACTCCACCCCCGCACCATCTTCTCCTTCCCTTCCATGGTTGCCCTTTGAAGACCGCCTGCACTCTCTGATCCATGATTAATGTGATTAATAAGTCCTCATTAATGTTTGTTGCACATGATATGCACTAGGCTATGGTTTCAATAATTGACTACATAACCTGTTTCATAGATGATCTCTGATTCTCCTGTCACAGCACCTCATTGACAGATGGAGGGTCAGATACAGAGGGCAGTATTTGTTTGTGATCCGTATTTATGATCCAACTGGATTAGATGCTTACATTGGCCATACACAAATATACAAGTCTGCTGCAACATTGAATGCATAGACTGGAACGTGTAAAATTAATTTATTTGACACATACTTTATGTGCAGTTTCAGTCGCATATTAGTTACCTTGTTTTGCTGTTTGGTTAAACGTTGCTGCCATTAACTAAAAGTAGTAACCCGGACGAGTGAATCCCACAGGTTTGACAGGAATATCTCTGCTGGCATTCGCTGACATGTTGGGACTTGTTGCATCAATTGCGGTTAAAAACAATTTAGCTAATGCATGTTCTATTAGCCCACTGGCACATGCAACTGATGTTAAAACATTTCGTGCCACTGCATGCATGATTTCTATTGCCAGCTCTTTTTGGCAGCAGTGAATGTCAGCTTGGGTAGCTATACAGTATTTATACGGTATGTATAAGTATTTTACAGTATTTATAAGTTATACATTGTTTTTTAATACATTTTTTTATATTTTAGCGTGGTCACCAAAGGGCTTGTTGGCTAAGTGTTTATGTGCTTGTATTGTGTTCCAGGTAACTAGCTAGCCACAGAATGGCTATCTAAGTGTTCTCATGCTTTTATGTATTATGAAATGCAATGTCACAGAAGTAAGTGTTCACATCTTTGTAGTATGTTATGTTACGCCACAGATGTCATGGTGCAATTTTGGCAGCCAGCTCAGTTCTCCTGCTTGTGAAGAACACTGCCTTCTTAATAAAGCATGAGCATTCTTCAAGATCCGCCTCGTCTCTCTTTGGCAGCGCTTGTTACATTGGTGTCAGCAGTGGAGACGGGGCCTCGATGGAGAGTGTGGTGCCCTCTGCAGGTGGCCGCCTGTAAGTGGCGTATGGGGGCACGCTCTGCAGGTAGGTGGGGAGCACTGAGGCTGGGGGCACGCTCTGCAGGTAGGTGGGGAGCACTGAGGCTGGGGGCACGCTCTGCAGGTAGGTGGGGAGCACTGAGGCTGGGGGCACGCTCTGCAGGTAGGTGGGGAGCACTGAGGCTGCCTGACTGCTCAGCTGGAGGTGCATTCGTCATTAGCGCAGTGGTTAGCGCAAACCGTCTCTCCTCCCTGGAGACCGGATTTCACGCCCCCACCATATCCCTGCCATTGCAATATATTTGGGATTGAATTTAACCAATTAGTGAGACCCTATATTGACACTTGTAAAGCTTTTACCAGAAGGAACGGTTGCTGGCATCGGTTGCTGGTGGGGTTCTCTAGTAGAGTATACAGACGAGGCACTTATTCCTACTTCAGTGATTCAGTTCAGATTTCATTTTAAAAACGTATAATTAATTTGCCCCTATTAGGTATTTTTTACGTAAACCCACTTAGGACAATTGAAGAGCACAGACTAGAGCGGATGCTCTTCTCTCGGATATTTATCAGCCACTGCTTCTTTTCAGTCCACAGTGCATTAGATACAATTGCACAGACACTTAGGGGTGAAGGGGTCGATTTACTAAGATCCCAAATAAGGTGTGCTATTTGCGGGTGCAGCCAATGTATTTGCACGCGTTATCATTTCACACTTTGCGGGTGGTCAACTAAGAGTTGCGTATTTGGAATGGTTATACTGTAAGAAAACGGTGAAAAGACTGGTAGCAATGTTGGCATTTTCATGGTATGTTTTTAGTGTAGGGTATAGGCTACTGTTACACTGAATGAGCTGGCGGTTCATTACGAACCTTTTCACTAGATGTCTCAAAGGGCTCTATCTTACACCCAAATGAAAGTGTCTTTACTAGTTTCAGACCGACGGAGTTGTCATTTTACCGTTGTTTAAATAGCAAGTGAACTCGGGCAGGTTGGTCTTAAGATGTGGTGTGGCCAGGATCATATTTGGCGTGTTGCTATCTTGAGGCAACAGAAACACTAAAACCGCCACAAACCTGGTCTTAAGTCACACTGCAGTAGTTCCAACGTTATTTTAACAGCACAATATTAATATACGGTACATCTACATAGGCGTGTGCAGAACGCACGTACACCCTCCTGTCTGTTACATGCATAGGGGCACACACAAACATGCATAAAATATCAAGATTACATTGTAAATTTTGTATTTACTTACGTTATTTTGTGAATTTTTTGTGACTAGTTATTGGCATGGCCAAAATGTCAACATTTTTACATAAAGCTTAACAATAAAACATGTTTTCTGATTGGTATAAATTAGTATTTTTTAGTAATTGAAGTATGTTTTAACCCTATTTACTTTGGCCTATTTTATACAATTTTCGCCTAGTTTTTACTAGTGTCAATTAATACTGTTTTAAGACTTTCAACTTATTTCAATAATCATCGAGATAATATCATATATTTCGTATGAGGGCCTGTTGAGAGTGAATTCTGACCATGTCAGATTGTCGCTCATTCTCAACGACTACTCTTTCAGAATAAGGCGCCGAAGACATTGGACCCTACAGCATTTTATGGAGCCTTCTGCCTTCTGCTATCCCACGATAAAATCATCTTTCTGATGAAATGCTGCCATCTAGAGCACAGAAGATAGGAAGAGCGAGAACCCTCCAAAGACATTCGAGAACCCTAGAAGAGCGGGAACCCTCCAAAGACGTTTTAGAACCCTGTTACTCACATCACGGTCCTCGAGGGCTGAGAACTGCTGGTTTCCTCAGACTCCACACTCTGTGAGCTCAGCTATAATCTGTGATGTGAAAATAAACAGGCTAGTGACGCCACATGTTTCGGAGGTGAACCACAAATGTCTACACTCTCCCGAATCGGCAGTGGGCTTCGTGCATTAAGGCAGCTGCAGATAATTGTACATTCCAAATTTTAGGGTGGGAATTGGATATGTACAGCTTTACATTGGGTGCCACATTTTTTTTTAAATTGCAAAATTTGTACAAACAATTACAGATTCGCTTCCCAAGCAGGTGGCCAGAATGGATGTGCACTTAAAAAATACACATCTGCTTTAGTCCAACACTATTGTCTGCATCATGGTCAGAGGAAAGTGAAGCTGGGCTTGAAGCAAGAGAACTCCAACAAGAGAGCATAGCGGTCACACACATTTATTTACAACCACAAAACTCAAAGGGGCAAAACAGAATCAAAGTCCTCCTTCAGTGCCTCCTCCAGCCCCAGTATGTGGGCCGCTCTCCCTTCAGGTGAATGAGATGAGTTCAGGTCGTACAGGAGAGTCTGGCGTGAGCGCGAGAGAGTTGGGGAGCGGTGGTCCCACCAAAGGCTAGTAGTTTAGCTCCCGTAAACTACTCCGAGCGACTTACGGGAGTTAAACTACTCACGCGGAGCAGTTTAGCTCCCGTAAACCACGCGGAGTAGTTGAGCTCCCGTAAACCACGCGGAGTAGTTTAGCTCCCGTAAGCCACGCGGAGTAGTTTAGCTCCCGTAATCCGCGCGGAGTAGTTTAGCTCCCGTAATCCGCACGGAGTAGTTTAGCTCCCGTAAGCCGCGCGGAGTAGTTTAGCTCCCGTAAGCCGCGTGGAGTAGTTTAGCTCCCATCAGTCGTGCGGAGCCCGTAAGCCGCATGGAGTAGTTTAGCTCCCATCAGTCGTGCGGAGCCCGTAAGCCGCATGGAGTAGTTTAGCTCCCATCAGTCGTGCGGAGCCCGTAAGCTGCGCGGAGTAGTTTAGCTCCCATAAACCGCGCGGAGTAGTTTAGCTCCCATAAGCCGTGCAGAGTAGTTTAGCTCCCGTAAGCCGTGCGGAGTAGTTTAGCTCCCGTAAGCCGTGCGGAGTAGTTTAGCTCCTGTAAGCCGTGCAGAGTAGTTTAGCTCCCGTAAGCCGTGCGGAGTAGTTTAGCTCCCGTAAGCCGTGCGGAGTAGTTTAGCTCCCGTAAGCCGTGCGGAGTAGTTTAGCTCCCATAAACCGCGTGGAGTAGTTTAGCTCCCGTAAGCCGTGCGGAGTAGTTTAGCTCCCGTAAACCGTGCGGAGTAGTTTAGCTCCCGTAAGCCGTGCGGAGTAGTTTAGCTCCCGTAAGCCGTGCGGAGTAGTTTAGCTCCCGTAAACCGCCCGGAGTAGTTTAGCTCCCGTAAGCCGTGCAGAGTAGTTTAGCTCCCGTAAGCCGTGCGGAGTAGTTTAGCTCCCGTAAGCCGTGCGGAGTAGTTTAGCTCCCGTAAGCCGTGCGGAGTAGTTTAGCTCCCGTAAGCCGTGCGGAGTAGTTTAGCTCCCGTAAACCGCGCAGAGTAGTTTAGGTTCTGTAAGCTGCACGGAGTAGTATAGCTCCCGTAAGCTGTGCGTGGTAGTATTCCTGTGGGCTGACGATTCTTTCCGTAAGCTTTACCAACTCCACTGCCGCACAATTTGTATGTGGCTAACCTGTGTGTGTTTGCACATATGAGTGTGTGTGTGTGTGTGTGTGTCTGTGGTTATGTGAGGGGGGGGAAGCTGGGTTCGGAGGACCAAACGCAGCGAAGGAATTCTTTAAGCTCAAAAAAAGAGCCAATAAAACGGAGATACCCCGTAATAAAGGGAAGAACAATACCAACAGAAAAAACAAACAAATAAACTAGCTCCCACTCTCGACTGGAGAGAAATACTAACAGGGAGTCTAGGAAAAAGGGCGAACAGAAATCAACCCTTAAAATAGGGCGAATGGCACGTAGGCATGTGAAAAGGAATGGAAAAGAAGATTCTCACTCAGTAGCTGCAACGAGCTAACAAATAAGAAGTGAGAATGAGGCGTTAAACGAGGACTGCAGAGATAAGCCCGAATAATTGGGCGAACGGCACGTAGGCACGTGAGAAAACAATAGGAACAGAAAACCCCTCGCTCTTTATATAGGAGAGCACTAGAGAGGTAGGTAAGGAAGGAAAATAAGCGCTATCTGTCTAAACAAGAACAGAAGCGAAACCAAAATGAGAGACAAGCTTAAGAGAGCAAAAACAAAATCCTACTAAGGAAAACTCTAAAACCCTTATAAGTAAGAGTCTCAAGCAAGGTCAAAAGGGAAAAGTTCGCTTGTAGGTTCTAGATCTTTACCCTACCGGCTACTATGTCAAGTGGTAATCAATACAGAAGCCCCAGGAAGCGGAAGGGAGGATCTTAAATACCTAACAGGTAACGAGCACAGGTGCAAGGAATGAGTGGCGAGTGAAAGAGAAATCACGGGACGGAAGACGGAAAATCCCGATATAACAAGAACGAAAAAAGGACGATCGCAGAAAAGGGAACTGATAGCAAACCCCATGACAGGTTAACCTGATTGTGTGTGTGTGTGTGTGTGTGTGTGTGTGTGTGTGTGTGTGTGTGTGCGTGTGCGTGTGCGTGTGCGTGCGCGTGTGTCTGTGGTTAACCTCAGTGTGTGTGTGTGGGAGTGTGTCTTTCTGTGGTTAACCATGTGCACCACTGCTTCGGTATCGAATGTATGTTTGTTGTGTGCAAGTGCTCATGTCTGTAATCGTAACCCGTGTTCAACATTCTGTTCATTCTGTTCATTCTGTTATAGTGTGAGGTCAGAGATCACAGAAGAATCAGAGGATTTTAGCTAACAGGCTTGGAGCATGGTTTGCAGCTATCATCATTCCATTCTCACACGTGCAAACAATCAACAGAATCACACAATTAGCAAGAAGGAACAGACGCGGATATCTACTGCCCTCTAGTGGAACACAATGTAACAGAAGGGAAGTTAGGGAGGGCGAAAGACAGCGAGGGTCCTGGAAACAAAGGCCCTACATGTGTTCTGTGAGCGGGTCTGTGCCCTGGAGGAAAAGTGGCAAAAGTAAACAGGAAGGAGCACCATGGGAGGTCCCTCTCCAGGGGATGGTTCCATGAACAGTGAAGCATTACTTCAATGAGATGTCTGTTTGGGGACAAATAAAAAAAATAATAATAAATTGAAGAGGTCAGATTCATACAGGACTATACCCACCACCATAGTTTGATATCACTGCAGCCTGTACATGCCCATACATACGGGAGACCATGGCTGGTGTGTGTGTGTGTGTGTGTGTGTGTGTGCGTGCGTGCGTGCGTGCGTGCGTGCGTGCGTGCGTGCGTGCGTGCGTGCATGTGAGTCATGGGGATACTGTGTCTCTGTCTCTCCGCAGCTGTTGTCTGGCCACCCTACATGTTTACTTTACTTTACACCCTACTGGTTTATCACTATCATTATATGTTTATAAAAATGTAATATATTTCCCAATTCGATCCTGTCTTTCATCAAATTCCCTTTGCAAAATGGTTAATGTATGTCAAGCGTTTAAAACTGCATGAAGTATAGACAAGATAAGCACACTGACAGCAGGCGGGCTTCATACTGAAAACTGATTGATACCAACAGTGGGCATGAACAGTATGTTCTGAAATGCTCCAGTTCCTCAGAGATATCAGGAGATTTCATACAAAATGGGCCCAGATAAATGCTTAAAGAGTAAAGACCGCACAGCAGAATTATTTATTCCCAGGAAAGCACAATTTTCCTGCATTTTGTAAAAACATTTTTCCTTCTCATAATTAAATTAAAAATCTCACAACAGCATCCTATGAGGTCACAACACTGACACTGCAGACCATTTCTGAAGGTGGTACGAGCACACCCTAATTCGCTTGTACCTTCACTGTTAAAATAGGGCCCAAATGTTGCGCAAAGACGTTGCTGTAGTGACTGACACTGCACAGAAAAAATAGTGGAGTACATTTAATGTGGTCTCATATAAACACCCTGGGGTGTTAAATGTGCACCAGCAGTGTTAGCTTTACACTGGCATTTTTGCTGTGTGAGATTGAGAATCCCCAGCCATGAGGAACCTGATAATCTGGACCTTCATCCACTGAAGCCCCCCCCCCCCCCCCCCCCTCCTCTCTCTCTCTCTCTCTCTCAGCTGAGCGGTTTCTTTTTCCCCACAGGAACTCTGCCAGTCTCCCCGCTGTTCCCCTGGGGGAGTCCTGCCCACCGGTTAAATTTATTTGTCATTGTGCCTCGTCTGTGCCACCACACCTGTGCCATTTACACTACAGCTCTGCCGTAATCATACATCGTCTGGGATATAACTTAAAAGGCACTGTTAATTGAAAGCTGTATGACTATACCTTATGGTGGGGTTTATGGGCGCACTACCCTGATCACTATACGGTAATTTAAGGATGGCTGCACCGACATTAGGAACACAAATTAATATTTACGGATATTGAAAATGTGTAATTACCTTCCCTCCTTTATATACAGTATGCATAGTAACACACTTCATTTGCGGAGCACGTTTCATTCAGAAATTATGCAGCTTAAAGTGCGAACAGATAATAAAAAGCTGAATATGATGGCGATAAATGTGTAAAAATAAAATAACGTTGAAAAAGAAAACTGTTAAAGTAAGATTTAAAAATGATATGACATAAAATCAAGATAGAAAAAAACAACAACAAAAAGTAGGCCTCCACATGAAATTGCACAAGGCATGTCCAGCCAATATTCAAGTTCATGGGAAGAGCAATGAAAGTACTAGGATGCCAAACTGTTTCAGTATGCACAGGCAGTATGAATATGAATATGAGAGAGGGGCATTTCATTAGACAAAATGTGCGTCTAATCTTAGTATTTAAAAATATAAGAGTTTTACTACCCGTTATATTGCTATTTTACGCACAGGACGCGTCATGGTTCAGCCAGTAGATGTCGAACTCGACCACCACGGAAATCTAATCATTCGTCTTGACTTCCTCGGAGTAACCAAAGGCAAGATGTCAAGTCCGTTCAGTCTGATGTCAAAGTTGAACCAGTGAACAATACCAGTCCTGCGTTAGCAGCCAAACAGTTCTGACACAACTGCAAGCCGTTTAAGTGATGAATGTCGCCAACATCGCAGTCGCAATTATCCCAACACTGAGCACCGCAGCAGGAACAAAATATAGGCTATAAAACGAAAACGATCTTATCTCGCCCGCACATTTGCATCCGTAGCGTAAATCAGTTGAAGGCGGCACTTTTCAGATTAATTAAATCTCAACACAGTCATTCCTTTCATCTCTACATGTTCAGTGTGAGGTTCGAGCAAGTAGACCATTATTGAAGTGTACATATACGTATTCCAGTGTGATTGTCATAGCAAACTTTTTTTATTACGTATGGTAATTGTATTTTTAAGTGCAGTTTGGATCAACGATTCAGTTAATGAAATGGGTAATGTTTTATCATGAAACCATGTCGTTTCAGACCGTCTTAATGCTGCTGGCATTTCCGAGATGCCGGTTGTTTTAGAATGTCATAGGAATTTTTCTTAAAACCCATCGTCGTCTCTAATGTCTCTGCAGCAGCTTGAATCACAGGAAGTAAAAACAGGGCCAAAACCATTTATCACTAAAAACGTTAAAATACATAAAGTTATGTTGATACCTCAAAAACACGAGAAAAAGAGTCATCCAACTACAAACACATACTCTTGCACGTACCCTAACCCTAGCTCCTGAACAGAACCCCAATCCTGCCTCCACCCTCATTTCCTAACCCGAACTCCAGCCATAATAATACATAAGTCTAAATGGAGTTATCTTAAATATTTGATATTCCTATTAAGATGGAGGAGTAGCAACATGATGAATGCACTGGAAGCTATATGCGGAAATGCGTTTGAAGTCATATATTATTAACAATTTATTTCACTGGAAAAACATCTTCCTGTTTAGGAGTAGGCCTATACTTATTTCCGCGGATTGCACCTTGACCCTTAGCTCATGTCAAATCCACATGGGAACTGAGCAGATGAATCTCCACAAACAGGCTAAGCTTCTTGTGAAGGCCTGTAGCAAAACATAATGTGACAATTACATCTAAGATATAAAAACAGAGGAGCCGTTTTTTTTCAGAACTGTTTGTACTTCTGCCAGTTTGAAGAATTTAAATCCATAAACAATTGTTACTTACATTGCTGTTATCCTATTTGTAATGTAGCTACTAACAGGAAAAAATGCATGCCCTCTCCTCTGTTTTATTTGCTGTGGCACCAGGAATGGTGATGGTGTGCTGTCCCTTCAGCACCGCAGGCATTCCAGCAACCTGGGAGAACTGCAGGACCACGGACAGCGCCGGCTCCACTCACAGGCAGGGCGGCAGCTTTAACTCATTGTCAATCATCACAGCTGCTGCCCATTGCCTGCCCATTATTGGGCCTTGCTCCCATGAGACCTTTCCTACATGACTGCTGTGGGCTTTGTTGGAGTTTGTGGGGGGTTTTGTTTGTTTTGTTTTGTTCTTCTACGTGTGGCAATTGCATTTGTTTGGGTTTAGGGTTAGGGTAATGCTTGGAGGGCTGGGCTTAGGCTTTTTTATTTTTATTTCTACAATTTATTCGATCCCATCCAGATGACTTCATCGGTTTTTTTTTTGACTGTGACAAAATTATATGGATTATGCCAGTCTGATGATGTTTGCATCCTACACTTAGTTTATACTTGACTGATTGATTTAATCTCCTGTCTGGGCGCATCCAATCATGTCAGTAGCTAGCCAATTTAGTTTTTTTTTTTAATTATTATTACTGGTCATAAATTTGGTGTCCAATGTGGGGGTGAGCACGTCCAAATCCCATCCTAATTTGGAATGGCCAACTATCGACTAACATAGCTGCCTTCACTGCCAATTCAAAAGAGCGTAGACCTCCATGGTTTACCAGTCTGCTGTACTGCAGTATACAGCTAAGCTTGCAGAGTGGACTCGGAGGAAGACCTTTCATATGCAGCTTCAACATACAGTCCCCAGGGAAAATTATATTTTTGGCCTTTTTTTAAAAAACTTTTAAAGTAAGCATGGATGTGTCGATGAAGTATAACCATTAGGCTAAAATTTGTTGGGAGTACTTTTTCAGCCCCACACAGGAAAACTCTTAAGCGGCAGTGAATTTCATACTTAATTTCAAACGGCTGGTAGCCTCAGGCCCGTAATGGCCTCATTTTGCTCCAATTGACGCGAAATGAGGCTGTTTTTCATCTCATTGAGCCCGATGATGGGCAAATATGCAGCGATAAATGAGAAAAGCAGCCACTTGATACCCATCTCTGTGACTGAAGAAAGGAGATCCGGCCTCACCTGAGGTAACAATCCAAACCTCTGCTTGGCGTTTATCGTGTCCCAGAACATACTGGAACATAAACCCAGCCCCAACAAGCAGGTCTGTGAGTTATAATGTAGCCCTGGCACAAACATCGCAGTTGTAATGGTCTATTCGTGATCAATAATCAAAGAGGAGGGGAAGAGTGATCTCCCTCATCGTTCTTGTTCATGGACGGGATGATATAATTCCCGGCCATTGGTGCTGAAACACACCAAAACCCAGCAGGCACTGCGGCCCTCCAAGATTGGAGTCTGACGCTCGTGCTCTATAAATTCTACATTTGTAGAAGGGGGTTCCTTACAGTGGATAACGTAATCTTGCACTCCATGCAGGCTGAGGATTATATGAACAGTCGCATGTTGCAAAATCACATTGCTGGGTGACGTGCACTCGTGGCGCTATAAAACCGTCTGTCCGCCCGCCGTTCAGTTCCTTCTAATCTTCCCAAAACTGTTTTCGCTGCTCAGGAGTAACTACGTAGCAGGTTGTGAGTCCGTTCCTCTGTCCCTGTCATAGCGCAGAATGAGTGCTTTTCACTGTGTAACTGCTGGAGGTATCTCTGAGCCTCTCGTCTGTGCTGAGCGTGTCAGTCAGATAGATTAGCATGCTGTAGCTGGAGGTGGCAGCTGGCTCACTCGCATACTCACTCGCATGCTCAGGAAAAATGAGAGCGATAACGCTGCGCTTGCATCTGTGTTCATTTCGGAGCGGCTCAACCTCAGCCTTCTGAAGAAGACCGGGGCTGTGTCTGAATCCGAGCCCTATCTACTGCGTCCTGCGAACTAGCATACTGTACACTGCTTACGTCCTACTGTTTTGTGTCACGCAGTACGCAAAAAAATATCCTCCACGCTATTAAACAGTGAAAACCCGGAAATAAGTATATCATCCGAGGATATTAAGAACACTCGATTTTCTAAATTGTAGCATACTTAACAGCTCCTTAAAAAGCATACTCACCTGGCATACTCAATAGTAGTCAGGTGCCCTGATTCGGACACTGCCCATGATTTATGCGCCTTTTCCCCAGCCGTCAACACACCTGAGGGAGGTACTCTTCAAACAACGTGTCAGTAGTAGCAGCGTGCCACTGACTGAGAGAAGCCGGCAGACTCATGTCTACACTCATAGTTTCAGTCTATGCTCATAGCATTAGTGTACACGTGTGGTTTTACTGTATGCTCATGTTAGTGTACACCTGTAGGATGTAGTGCGCTACACTCTTTCTGCCAATTCCTGACGAATCCTCTGTAGACTGCCAGCGGTTCCTGGCCAGCACTGAAGCACTTGGCTTCAATTGAGTCTATAGTGCAATACTTATCATCTCTGATGTATTAACACAATTAATGTATTGTTTATTTAAATATTTAATTGATCATATGTTGCCTATTTATTCTAAGAAATAATAATTATATATCAGTGTGTTTTATTGGTGTATACTTTTCTTACGTCTTTTAGATCTCCCTGGGGGTTTTCATGTGAATTACTGTATATCTGGACGAGGAGCAAACCAGCCCCCATGGAAACTCCTTCTGTCTCTGGAATTCCTTAAGAATGAAAAACAGAAAATTAAGTAAATGGTTTTGGCCATTACACGAGGCCCAGGTAGAGTACACCTGACTCCTCATTTCACCCCAACTTTGCCCTTTACCTGAACCACAATGCTAACCCCCATCTCTTACCCAAATCCCTAACACTAACCCTAAATTTTGAATAACCCGATTTTTCACTCTTTGGTAAGATTACATTTCCTTGTATACATGTCATTATATTTATTACATTTTTATTGTTTTGCATGCATCTTAAAGCATTACTTTTGTACTTTTGGTGGTTAGGTTATGTATTAATATGGTTAGGGGTCTTGGGTTATGTTGAGGGTTGGGGGTAATGGGTGGGAGATAGGGCAGAGAGAATATATAGATATCGGAGAGAAAACGGGGTGATATCAGAGAGCAGGGAGGAGAGAGAGAGCCTGCCTATCTAACACATAAATCTTGGAATGGTGTTTGTCTGAGGAAGGGAAGAGAGGAAGTGTATGTGAGTATGTGTACGTGTATATGTTTGCGTGTGTGTGTTTATGTATATATGTGAATGTGTATATATGTGAGTGTCTCGCACACGGCTCCGTGGTTATCAGGCGCTCACACACCCCCCCCCCAGCGCTCTAATCGCCCAGGCCTGACTTGGCTGCTTAGGATTATAAATAATGCTGTTTGCCTCTCAATTAACTTTGCGATTTATTGCCTTCTGTCTGTACGGGTTGTGCAGCATGATAATGCCTGGGAGCGGGTGGGCAGGGCTTCGCTCTCTCTCTCCTGCCTCATTGGTGCTGATGCCATGACTGACAGGGGGGAGAAGCTCTGTGGGTGGCACTGCATTTTCAGTAAGGGGGGGGGGGGGGGTTGTGTTTATGCTGCCTCCTCCGTGGCCACACGGGACCAAATGATTTGTAAAACGAGCGCCTTTTTGTTCCTCTCTGATCATAAAGAAAGGGTGAGGTTTCAGTGAGTTGTCAGTCACTGATTTGCTTGAACCTATCGAAAAGTTGTTCTCCACAGCATGACAACACGATTGGTTCACTGATATCGTAGCCCTGCCTATTTTTGCCTATTTATGAGATCTCACTCGCCTATCATTACACACTGGTTCTGTGTGCACGCCATCTCCACACAGGAGTGAAAAATGTGGGAAAACAAGTAGACTACAACCTTGTCCCTTAAGTCATCAGACTTATCAGCAGTCACATTAAGCGTGTAGGACGTGAGAAAGCCACCTGATCCTGTGATTGAGAAAATTGCTCTGGAGCATAAAAGTGGTGTGTACATTCTTCTGTCTGTATCTGTATTACAGCAGTTTTTTTCACAGTGGCAGAGACACATATTTAAAATTTGAATAATAACAATATGCTTTATTAGCATATCAGCATAGTATTGCCTAAGCAATTGCCTACATGAAATGTTCAATCAACACAATCAATAACATAAGCCACAGAACAGATACTTAAGTATTTTTAATTCATTGACAAATTCATAAAAAAATATTAAAAACAAGGAAAAAAGATGCTGTCACTGTCTCAGAAATTCTCCATCCTTGTAAGGTAGCAACAGGCTGGAAAACCGGATCAATATTCTGCAGTTTAATCGATTGTGTTGTATCGTTGTAGCGATCGATGGTGTCTATGAATAAAGACATGGATTAACTTGTATTTCTGATGTTCCTTTTGTGCACGTTGTCCCAATGCACAATTGAATGCACACAGTATAATATCAATGCATAATATGGCAAGGTGAAATAATTAGCTAACGGTTGTTTAGTTGGTCATTTAAATATACAAATAAGGCAGTTTCTGCATGGGCTATTTCAGTAATATTGACTTATTGGATAAAACTTATTGGATTTATCGAACACAGTAGGCTACCACACAAAGGCACACATATAGAATTCATTGACTTACGCAAACTGATGGCCATCACTGCACTTAAACCTGCATTCCCTTGTGAAACAAATGCATTATTACATTGATAATATACATTTTTTTTGTGATATCAATGCAAACTAGATGTATCCTCTTCCATTGCGGAGTGGGAAATTGCCAGCATGTCGGGTCGCAAAGCGCACGGCTCTCAAGGGTCTGAAAAGAGGTCATTTATTAAAAAAAACATATATTCAGTCTAATCCAGCCTATTTTCCACTTTAGCAGTGTGCTGTGCGCTCCACGCCTCTGTAGCCACGCCCAGTGCCCCATGCGCTACGTCATTAACTGCGCTTATTCGTCGTTCGCAGAAAATAGAGCCCTTAAACTCACCAGCGCACATGCCAGTCTAGCAACAGGTTCTTAAAGGGGTATGCCCACATTTCCGTGCGCCTTTATTGAGTTAGTCCATTGCTGAGCAGGGTGTTTTACATAAGTCTTTTTGGTAAAATGTATTTTTCAGTGATTTAGTGGCATCTTAAAGTGGAATGTATATCAACTAGTATTGATGTTTCAATATTTGATTGGGATTTAGCTGTTTTAGCTTTGTAGTTAATTGATTTGCTATGTGAATGGTACTGGCTATTGGGTGTGGTGGTTACATCATATGACTGGAGCCTTCTAGTTGCTCACCTTTCATCAGGAAGAGATGCCAGTGATGCCAGTGCAGGCTCTGTTCCATCAGTCACAGGCTGTGCCTGAATCAGAGCCCTCTCTACTGTGTCCTGTCTCCTGTGTGCAGTGTACTATGTCTGAATCAGAGCCCTACCTACTGCATCCTGTCTCCTGTGTGCAGTGTACTGTGTCCGAATCAGAGCCCTATCTACTGCGTCCTGTCTCCTGTGTGCAGTGTACTGTGTCTGAATCAGAGCCCTATCTACTGCATCCTCTCTCCTGTGTGCAGTGTACTGTGTCTGAATCAGAGCCCTATCTACTGCACCCTGTCTCTTGTGTACAGTGTACTGTGTCTGAATCAGAGCCCTCTCTACTGCGTCCTCTCTCCTGTGTGCAGTTTACTGTATCCGAATCAGAGCCCTATCTACTGCGTCCTCTCTCCTCTGTGCAGTGTACTGTGTCCGAATCAGAGCCCTATCTACTGTGTGCTCTCTCCTGTGTGCAGTGTACTGTGTCTGAATCAGAGCGCTATCTATTGCGTCCTGTGTACAGTGTACTGTCTCCGAATCAGAGCCCTATCCACTGCATCCTGTCTCCTGTGTACAGTGTACTGTGTCCGAATCAGAGCCCTATCTACTGCGTCCTGTCTCTTGTGTACAGTGTACTGTGTCTGAATCAGAGCCCTCTCTACTGCGTCCTGTCTCCTGTGTGCAGTGTACTGTCAGATGTGTGCTGTTTAATGTGCACTCTTTAGTACGCGACCAAATGCGACCAAAATGTTGGCGTACATCTTGAAAAGTGTGCTCCCGAATATACTCAGTGAAACCCCGGAGGTAAGTATATCATACGGGGTTTTAAGTTAACAATTGCGATCTCTGTCTTTACATCTTAGGAACTGCCACGTGTTTGAATCCTTCTGTAAATCGTACACACCTGCAGCAGCTTTCTGTGGCAAAACAAAATGGAGATCAAACTGAGAAGACCCCCATGTGAGGACTGTAGTTCTGGTTCTTTAAAGGAGCCCTGGAGCTCTTTCTCCAGCTATCCGTTTGATCTAAACTGAAATCTTACCAGAGGCCTTTTTTTTGGCTGGTGCGGGTGCTTGTGGTCGGTCTAATCAGGCCCTCTTTAATAAGGGCAAAGTTCCCAAGGCGAGGGGAGGAGGGTTACTTGAAAAGCGGCACGGTTCAGAGAGGGAACCGCACTGCTGTTTGCTCTGACTGACTCCCTGTTGACACAGTTAGACGCCGCGCCCCATAGAAGCCAACACCCACATATTCTCCCTCAAATAAACACATTAATAGGACGCTATCAGACGTTTTCTTCAGCAAGGAGAGGCGGGATTGACCCAAACAACCACGATTTAAAAACGGGGGCGGGGAACAGCACTGGGAACAGCAGTGTCCCGTTGGGCTTTTTGCCTTTTCATTTGTCGACCTGTGTTTTAGTGCAAAGTAGGGACCGTTTCTCAATGACCTGATTATGACGTTCTGAGCCAGAAATGGATGCAAAACTCACCAATTGGATAAATGGTGTCTGTGTGCATATAACTATTAGTACATTATTTGTACATTAGGGATCATTAGTTGTGTGACTTTTTTCTTGCCTGTGAGAAATGGAATATAAGCCAGCAGCTTATCGTTAAAGACAATCCATTTATATTTGGATTACAGTTCCAGAAACCACAGTATAGGAATCCCGGAGAGAATAACGGCACCAATTTCAGTTTCAGTTACTTTATTTAGCACAGCATCACTTTTTTTCTCAGCCGTTAGAGTAGCTTTGTTTTACAGGTCCTGTAGCCTGCTTCTCGGCCATGCAACCGATGTGGTTATTGCTTTAGTGCTCTCTATTGCTAGCAGTGGTTTTATAGCCATGTCAAATGCACTTACTGTAAGTGGCTTTGGTTGAAAAGCCCCTGTTAATTTCCCAAAATGATATACAGTAAATGCAAAATGGCTTTTGGCTTGGATAGAGAGCCTGTGGATTTGGGCCCGTCCCGTCGTCGCGGTCCTAGACAGAGAAAGCTGTTATTGATCCCATCCTCAGCACTCTTGGTGGTTTTTTTTGGGGGAGATGATGGTGAAAAGAGGGGGCGCACTCTGTGGTGGGAGTGGGAAAGGAGGACCTGGGAGGTGCAGCGGGAGAGGAGGCCCAGCGGGTGTGCGCTTTCGCCCCGTAGGGAGTTGATAGAAAATGACCCACACTAAGAATTGTGCGGTGGCTGGGAGGAACACTGTGGTTGGCTGGGAGGAACACTGTGGTTGGCTGGGAGGAACACTGTGGCACTTGACTGAACAGGCGGAGAGATATGAAAGCGGAGGGAGGAGAAGCACAGGCTGGAACAGCAGGAGTCTGTGCTGCTGTTTGGGTCTCTGCACAACGCACACACAGAGAACCAGGGATACACAAAACACACCTACATGCACACACACACACACACACACATGCACTCACACACACACACGTACTCACACACACACACACACACACACACACACACACACACACAGGGTCTCTGCACAACGCACACACAGAGAACCAGGGATACACAAAACACACCTACATGCACACACACACACACACACACACACACACACACACACATGCACTCACACACACACACACACACACACACACACACACACACACACGTACTCACACACACACACACACACACACACACACTGGTCTCTGCACAACCCACACACAGAGAACCAGGGAGACTTTAGCCTACATGGCAATATGTACACAAAACACACCTACATGCACACACACACACACACACACACACACACACACACACACACAAACACACAGAGAAACAAGGGGGACTTTAGCCTACATGGCAAAATGTACACAAAACACACCTACATGCACTCACACACACGCACACAGACACACACACGCACACACATGCACACACATAATCTGATGGCCATCACTGCACTTAAATATCCTATAAAAAACAATAGAACTAAAACACAAATGATGAAATATAGGTCCACTTAGTTTGAACCAGGCGTCTTTTTTATCATTTCTCTGTGAACATCTGGGAATTCCTGATAATTAGCTGCGTAATGAATGTCATCAAGTGCATAAATTCCGTTGAAACACAACATTGCAGACCAGAGCAGACCGTGTAGAACGGAGCGTACATTGCGATGCTTCTTCGAATAATGTATCCCCGGCTTTTTAGCTAACGCAGGAGCGGTTTTGCTTCTAGCAGCTCCAGTGCCCACATCAAAGGCATCAATGGCCAACTCAGAAAGCTTTGAACCGCATCACCAGACAGCATAGCCTTTTAACTGCTTAAAGGCCACCTGATACAGTTCTGTCCAACTGAACTCCACAGTTTTCTTTCAATGACTACTTCAGAGGTTCAGTGACTGTCGCAAAAGATTTACGTAGAACCCATGAATCCAGCAATGAGCTACATCCCCTCTTTCCGCTTGGTAAAAAAACTGAAAGGCTGTATGGGCTGTGCTCTGCCTCCGTAATGATACAGGTTGTCTTTGCCTGTACAGTAAAGCCCTTGAGACGGGCCCAAAAAGAGACCGTTCTAGTCATAATCGCTTCATAAGTCATAACGCTTCCTCATGCGTGCCTCCTGGTTTGGAGTGCGTTTACTCTCCTGTCTCATGCTGTGATCCACACTTTAGAATAACTTTATTCCGCAGCAGGGATGCAGAGAATCGTTATAACATTTTCCTATCCCCCGTTTCGTCTAGTTACGTTAAATTTACAATTTCGGCATTGAGCAGATGCTCGTATTCAGAGAGATTGACATAGATTGCATTTTTAAAAGGAGAGCAGACTGTCTGCCCTTCTTTTATATGCTTTATTCAAACAGGGTAAGAGAGGAAGGATCACAGCTCAGCAGGAAACGTGGCGGGGAATCCAACCCCCAATCGCACGGGGGGATTTGCGTGTGGTTTGAGAGCCGCCCTACATCTCTACCCAGACAGCATTCTCTACACACAATCCATTTATTAAATGTATATTTTTTTTAATGGAAGCAATTGGGGTACGTTGCTCAAGCGTACAACGGCAGCACCCCACAACTCGTACCCACAACCATTGAGTAAGCCCAGGTCCCTAACCTCTGCACTACACTGCTGGGCCTATATCTGCGCCTCTTGAGTCCCCGCCCATGCAAGGAGCGACGCAGCTGAAATGCATGCACTACACGGTCAGGACAAAATGGCACCCGTAAGCATTTACGTTATACCAACGTATGGAAATGCCATCCCTGACCAGTGAGAAAGAGGAAACCCAAGTAGTGCGCTGCTCTGTCCAGAGGAGGGCAGTGTTGCACACAAACCACATATAAACTTCGCATAATGTCTTATATTTCTGCCTCTAGGTGGCACTGACATATCAGTGTAAAACAGCGCCGTACGTTCCCGCTGTACACGGCATATGGGCTGCAAATACGAATGTGGTTACATTCTTTAAATGGTTACGGAAACGAGTCGCAGCATTTACTGGTATCTTAAAATCTTTAATTTACATCCAGAGATGTGTCACCCATGATGACCAGGGTGGCAGGGTGGTAAGAATTCTGCACATTATGAATCTTTCAGCGAAGCGCATGTGCCTGAGTGAGATCTGTAATTAATGGTGTTCTAAACAACGGAAAGTATTCTATGCCTGTAGCAGGTGTTGGTAAATTATAGCTGAAGAGATGAGTATCTGCGAAGACATGTGGGGCTTTTTTCGCGTTAACCTTGAGCATAAATAAATTAATTTTGAATTATTACATCGTCATATGCATCTAGATGGTCCACTTCAGCTAGATTTGGGCTGCGCCAGAGTTGACGGATCAAAACCCACGTTATAACGAGAAACCCTACCTCACCTGCGGAGGTAGGGTTGCAGTTGGTATGGCAACCGCCGCCAAATGGTTTAACAGTGGCTCCGCTGGCTGAGTGGCCAGCAGCAGCCTTCCAGGTGAACCAGCTATACTATCCCGAGGTTCGGTAACTGCTGCAGTTCAGGCTGGCTGCTTGTGTTTTGGTGGATGCATTTGCCAGAATTTACAGAGGAATGGACTGCAACTGGGCAGAAACTTAGGCAGAAACAATGGCGAGAGAGGAGAGAGGGGAATAAAAAATAAAAGGCACATGCTTCAAACTAGGGCTTGACATTGGCTCTGCCGGTGCTCGAGTATTCTACAGTAAGAGTCTTGGAACGCACTCACTATTTACATTACAACCGACATTTTTGTTGGTTCAAATTCACATTTCTGTGATCAATTTTGTTTTTTTCAGTTTCCTTACATACTTAAAAAAGGAAAATGCTTGCTGCTATCAGGGTCATTGAGGTAGATTAAGGATAAGAACACCTTTTTTAACCCTCACATTAAGCAGGAGCTTATTATCTGGGAGGTTGTGATTACCGTGGTCATTCCACCATTGCTGCCTTCATTGGCCGCATTGACCCTCAGCCCGATGTGCAGGAGGGGGTTCCCTGGGGAACCATCCAGGGTGTGCAATTAACACTAGCCACCAGCCAAATGCTGGTAAAATTTTGATTATGGCTGGTAATATTTTTACTCTGGCAGCCACTTTGGCCAGTAACCAACCAAGTTGTGTTATATTGTAAAAGGTAATGTGGCTGGTAAAATGTTGAAAAATGGCTGCTGATTTCTATAGAATCCACAAGCCACTCTGGCCAGTGGGTGAAAAAGTTTATTTAATTTCATACCCTGCCCCCATCCCTGTCAGCCTCTATGCTTTCCCTTCAGGTACAACACCTGGCACGATTTGTGATTTGAGAGAGAAGCAGGATGAGACCTGATTATGCCATTACAGGCCGTTCAGTTTTTGTTCCTTATTTTGCACACGGTCTAAGAGGCATCCAGCGCTTTGACGAGCCTGATCCTGAAAGCCCCAAGGGTACCTGCTTCTGCAATGGGTTCCGCAAAAACTATTGCAACTGTGTGAGGGACAAATACTTCCTTTGAACTAATATACACCTTCAGCTAATATACACCTATGGACCCTTAGGCTGCAGCCCACAGCCTTAATGAGATTAAAGAACCATTAATTCATTTTGAAAATGCTTCACCTTTGCTCAGCTAAAAGTCTTTATTTAAGAAAATTAATTGTGACACACAGAACCAGTCTTGTTGCCCTGCTTTGAGAGCTTACATATCCGTCAAATAATGTGATTAACTAGAGACACTAGTTACCCAAAACTACAGACACTAGTTACCCAAAACTACAGACACTAGTTACCCAAAACTACAGACACTAGTTACCCAAAACTACAGACACTAGTTACCCAAAGCTACAGACACGAGTTACCCAAAACTACAGACACTAGTTACCCAAAACTACAGACACTAGTTACCCAAAACTACAGACACTAGTTACCCAAAACTAGACACTAGTTACCCAAAACTAGAGACAGTTCTCAGAAACGTGGTCCAGCAAGATCATCGTGTAACATCAATATAACCTCTTTTGATTTATGTTCGATATATTTTACTGTATATCCCAGCACTGTTTGTCTTTTTTTTTTACAGCTCTTGCATAATTCCTACATCCAGATTTGCGACAGCCATCACTTCCTTTTTAGCCATTGCTGTGTGCTGCATGCAAACCCATTGCTCACTAAATGTTTCGATTAACCAGCTGCCCAGAGCCTAGTTCTTCCAGGGCCTGGATCAGCTGAAAATGGTTTATTTATGAGTTTGTGCGCGGCTCGCCCTGCACTGTTCAACAAAGGCAAAAAATGCAAAAGCTTTCATTGATTTTCTTTCTTTTTTGCAGTGAGCGTTGTCCTTGGACTGCAATTTCTGCGTGGCCATAACATCGCACATTCGCCACTCAGCGCGCATGCGATCGGAGCGCCTTGCGGAGTGAGCAAAAACTCATTCCTCTTTCCGCTGGTGCCGCGACGCGTTCCGCTGACGTTTTAATGAACGCCTCGATGAAATATCGCGCAGAAACACCTCCTCGAAAATGCCAACGCCGGCTCCCTCTGAAGGAACCGCTGTTTCACGGCTAAGCAATCAGATTATTTGCCGCGTGCCCATCAAACATGCGCTGTTCACCTCCCTTCTCTTAAATCAACTCCATGCATAAAATGTAGGCTAGTTTGTGTGTCGAGATGTTGAGGAGCCTATGCAGCTGTGCAGAATGCCGTCCCGAAAGATAAAAATGTAAACGTTTATTCACAAGAACACCGCGCATTTGTACTTCATATAAAGCTGGGGTCCGGCATTCGTTTAAAATCAATAAAAACCTCACAATAAGGTATGACAGCATGTCAGCCACTTCACATGCAAACATCGCAACACTACACAGGACTCGGAAGACAATTTTGACGAGGCAAATGGCTGTAGTTTGGTTTTGACGTTACGAGGGTCAGGTGCTGCCGTTTGTAGCATGTGGGTGTCAAAATGGAGGTCTCAGTTGTGACTCCGCCCCATTAGACCCTGGGTTTAGACCGGGTTTGCTTTGTTTTGACTTTGTAGTTTTGGTTTATTATTTTTGCCCGGAAACCGTGACGGGGGAAGGTGAAGGTTTGTTTTAGCGTCTGTTTGTGGGTGTGCCTCTCTATGTGGCAATAAACCAGCGTGGTGAAAACCCAGAGTTGCTGCATCTCCCTCCTAGAGGTGTTGTATGACATTTGACCGTAATGTAATGCCGTGTAAACAGAGACAAGAAACAAGAAAGTAATGAGAGGTGCACAATGGTGTATTGTGTCTTTGGGGTAATTGTGCACTATGGCTGCTCATTTGGGGGTGGAATTTGTACCCTTGTGCCATGTACGCTCTCCTTTGTGTGCGTCTGCATCACCTCTCTGCCTATGGAGTGGTGAGATGTGAGCCGTGCTCTCTCAACACATGCTGTTTGTTTCTTATACATGCTGCAATTACAAACTCTCACCATTACATGGGCGACCGCCCCAAATGCTGTGACCTGCCCCAGCACTCCATGCTGACCTATCTCCATTACCAGTGCCCTTTCAGTGAGGGCACAGACGATGATGGTGGTGTGTGGGCCGGAGCCATCGCGTGCCAGGAGGGCATCCACTGGAAGTCAGCCAAATCTCAGCCCGACTCCTCAGCTGCGAGGGCCGATCGTGTCTTTCATTACCAGCTAGCCACCGTGAGAGAGCCAGTGTAAGTGCCTCTCTGACACGGGGCACAGGATGAAGAGGTTCACACTTCATACAGACGGATGGTGAAATCCACCCAGAAATCCAGAGTATTAGAAGTTCTAGAAGCCCTTCCATTCAGAGTCATTGACAGACTAAGGGCCAGATTTACGAAAGGATTGCGACGCAGAAAGTAGTCGCTTAAAAGTCGCAACATCTACATCGGATTTACTAAGCAGTCGCAATGGGTAAAACTCGCTATTAGGATGTAATTTGCGGGGGTAACGTCACTCTGCGACTTTCCTTTTCATGCATAGTTAAATGTGTTCATGCATATGTATACCCAGAGCGAAAGTGCAAAGAAAGGGTGGAGATTACTGTATGTGAATTAGGCCAATTAAGTATTCCGTTTGATTTACTAAAGCAGGCATTAATAGCGACTCTCCTCTTTGCGTGATAATTTTTAGATCTCCTGAAAGCAGGCGTAATTTATCGGCGCTGATATAGCCACACAGGATGCATGAGAAGAGTGTTGGGCTGTAGGACGAATGCATCCTCTAATGCAGGGGTGTCAAACTCCAGTCCTGGAGGGCCGCAGTGTCTACAGGTATTTGTGGTTTCCTTTCAATCAGCACCCAGTTAAAGCATTGAGAACAAGGTGTGTGGACTTCTTAGCCAATTAGTGACTTAAATTAATCACTTGTGCTTAAACGCACCAAAAACCAGCAGACACTGCGGCCCTCCAGGACCGGATCTTGACACCCCTGCTCTAATGCATATAGCACTTGAAAGGAGGATTTAAAAGATGTTTCACACATGTTTCTACTAATCACTTCTCACTTTCAGATATAGGCTAATATGACATTATATTTGTTTCATTGAAAGGACGCAAGACTTCTATTGAAGTCATCAGCTAGCAGTTAGTATATAAACGCAGTTCCGAATTTAAACAAGTGTTTTGCCTATATACGTTCAGTAGGGCTTACAGTAGGTTATAATGAATTGTGAATACAGTTACCTTCCGACATGGTCTTTTTCCGTCACAAGTTCACTCGTGTCTCCCACGACTTGCTCATTTTGCATACCTTCCACCTTTTGTTCTATGGGTGTTAATAGGCAATTTTTTCTTTAGTTAAGACCACCACCTGTGTCATTTTCCCCCAAAATGTCGTAGGAACGTTCTTCTAAAATCATGCCATTTTTTCCTTTACATCCTATACTCTTCATAAATACATTTTGTATGTGATGTCATTCCAAAATGTTCTCCTCTCCGTTATTGTTGTACATGCTGTAATGCAGCGTTGTGTACCTCATAAATATAAGTTAAATTTTTCTTGTGCTTATATCGTGACTTGTGCCTGCATGGTTTCTCCGTATCCATTTATTAGCGCATTGTTATGGATGCCTCCTACCGCATATATATAGGCGTCTCCTACCGCAAAAATTGTGAATGGGGGCGTTTCATTTCTTTTATTGCGTAATTAGGACCAGTGATTGTAAATCGGTCGCTAAAGTGGCGGCATCTGCGACGACAAAAGAGTCGCAATATAGGTTATAGTTTAGTGTCCTTAGTAAGTCCGGCCCCAATAGTCATTAAACAGGAAGTAGGAAACAGGGCACAGTACCATAGCTGCTGTTACAGAGGCTACTTGCTATCAGGATATTTCTGCTACTTGGGCAACCCGTCATCATGTAGGTTTCAGCAGTAAGCTCCTCACCTATATTTGGGATATGAAACTCCAGTCCTGGAGGGCTGCAGTGTCCGCTGGTTTTCAGCACTGTGTTTCAGCACTGTGTTTCAGCAGTCGACACACCAAAGCCCAAAAAAGGCAGCTGATTGAAAGGAACCCCCCCCCCCACCCCCACCCCACCCCCACCCCTCCCAAAAAAAGAAAAACTTCAGTCCCTGAAAACTGGTGAGAGAGATCCTGGCCATATACAGTGAAGATCCCAGCTGGAGCGTGCAACCTGCCTGCCTTGTGCCGTTTAGCATTTGCTTAACAGTCAAACCAGGTCCGGGGTTGCGCTGTGCGTTCGAAAAATAACACGCTTTCTGGATTGTCGTTTCCGTTTCCATTTATTGGTCGAGCCGCGGGGTGTTGTGAAACGGCCGCACATTTGGTATTCACGGTGCACATTTACTCTCACATATTCAGCAGCTCCTGAACGTGAGAGAGCACTCGAGATTGATTTCTGACCCTCCGTATTGCCGTTTTTACTCCTTTCTGTCGCAGCAGCGTGCGATCAGCAGTTTCCTCTGCAGCTGAAAAAAGCTGATAAGGTGCAAAATATTGGCAGATTGTCTAGGCTAACCAGACTGTCAACTCTGTGCTCTTTGTGCCACTGTTGAATCTCAAAGTGTTTTCATTTGCTGGTTCGTTATGGATATTTGTGAAGGGGTTTTCTGTTTGTAGACAGAAAATCCAGAGCTGGCGTGCCAACACATACAGAATTGCAACCTGCCGTCTAAGAACAATAATCTCAAACTCCATGTATAATTGGCTGATTGAAAATAAACAAACAAACAGCAGATACTGCACCCTCCGGGGGTGATGGGGGGGGGGGGGGGGGGGGGGGGGGGGGGTATACTAAGCAGGATTACTCAGTTAGCCGGATAACTGCACTAAGTAAAACCTGGAACCCTTCCAAATCTGGAACGTGGACTGAAGTAAAAAGAGCTGTTCCGGGTTTTATTCAGTGCAGTTATCCAGCTAACTCAGTAATCCTGCCTCGTAGTATACTCCCCAGGACTGGAGTCTTAGAATAAGTAAGGATGGAAGAAGCGCAGGAGTGCAGGTTTGCATATAGGATATCTGTGACATCATCCTCATGCAGAATGTTCATAGACTGAAAACATGAGAGTTGACATGCAATTGTTTTTGTCCTGGCACACAACTTTGCAGAATAGTTTCCATATTTACAAGGAGGCAAATGTAAATAAAACAGCTGACAGTGGTGTCAACACTGGAACTCTGTTTGGAACCGGGTGTTAGTCCTAGTTTTCTTGCCTCACATATCAGTGGTGGGCTTGACACTGGAAGAAAGCTTATGGATCTTGGTGGACGTTTAATATTATGGGATTGTTTCGCATCTACAAGTCCTGGAGCTGTTGTTAGGGTCAATGGAATCTTGAACTCCAGCAAGGAGCAAGATATTTAGCATTTTAGCCAAAAACCTCCCAGAGGGGTGGTCGCGTAATGACTAAACTTCTTTGCAGAGAAGGACATTGGATGCACATGTTGAACACCATTGAACCTTTTGGCTTTAATGAAGAATTAAATCTGTCCCGCTTTTTATAACCGTGCTTCGTGTGCTAACCTCTTCCATGTGTTTGATGTTTTTATTGAACTACGTACAGTGAGCACCATAATTCATTGGACAGTGACACATTTTTTGTTATTTTGGTTCTGTACTCTAGCACTTTGAGTTTGAAAGGATACAAAAATATTGGACGGTTTAACATAAAGTAGAATAAAGTAATCATTTTAGATATTTGGTCGCATATCCTTTGCATGCCATGACTTCCTGATGTCAGTGACCCAACAACATCAAAATACTCTTGATATCTTATTTTCTGGTACTCTTACAAGCGATACTATAACTTATCTGCATTTGAATGGATCTCTATGGGAATTGGGGGGTGGGACTAGATTTAGGTGTAAATTACACTGGAACAGTATGAACTACATGGTTGGTGCTCACTGTTTCTATAATTCTATGGGTATATTGTTTTGTGTGATGTCTATGGTCGTGATTTGTTGTTCAACGGCATGGCTAATTGATAATTTCACTCCTGCGTAATCTACCCAGTGGGAGATGCGCACCGGTTACTAGTGGCTATTTAAGCGTGAGTTGCCATTGCCTCCCGTTTGACTCTGATGAAGACAAGGTTTGTGTCGAAACGTTAGTCGGTTTGCAGTCTGTTTGCAATAAAAGCTGAATATCCATGAGACTCCAGACTGATTACTTTATCTCAGTTTACCGTTGCGCGTCCAAGAAGCCCCAGCTCAGCATTTTATTTGGCAGATTGCGCGGTGATCTCCTTCCTCCGCAGTGACATTCTAAATATAACACGGGTGTAATTTTATGTTCGTGAGTCCCTGATTCAGTTCTCCACATTTTGCTCAGTAGAAATAAATCTCAGGCAAAAGAACTATGTCTCAGTAGCTTTATTGACAAATGCAATGCTTTTATTTTTGTCACGTTTCAACGAGGTCTTGGAGTCGGGGTTGAGCCTGGCTGGGCTATAACCAGACCACAAATTTAATAGAGGTCATCAGACGCCAAATGATGAACATGGTTATTGTGAAAACCAAGACATTATTATAAAAATAACTTTCAAACATAGTATAGGCTACTTGGTTTTGTCAGTATGAATTAATAATTATTTTACAGTTACTGTTTAAATACATTTTCAGTTAGATTAGTGTGATTAAGAAATGCATTTTGGATAGAAAAATTAAATAAAGAAATGAAAAAAAAAAAAACAGTAACAATGCGTGCTGCCTTCTGAAAAAGCAGGCGTATTGTGAATATTTGTAGTATCCCGGGTGTACAATCATGGGAAAGAGATCCATGGCTCGCATTAAATTACCTTAAATACAAAACGCACACAGAATAGACTATGGTATCTGTTGCTGTTGTCATAGGTGGTAGCTGTTGCCATAGGTGGCTGCCTGCGGCAACAGTAGCAATATTGTAAACAAAACAGAAAAAAGTTGATCTCATGAAAGCTGAGCATTTGACGGCCATCAGGGGGAATGTGATTTTGTGAGCCGATGCTGGCGACACCTGCGCAGAATTAGCTAGCTAACTTACCTCATTACAGAACACCTGTCAAGCTAACCAACTAACCACTTAAATATCCAAAATACAGGCTCCCACATCCCTGTCATCGTGTTAATCTTACACTGTTACCTCATATTACTAATATACAAATAAGGAGATGGGCGCTGCTCACACCCATGTTTTTTCTAGATAATATTATCAACGTGTGACAGCTAGCTGAAGTGACCTGCCCTATCTGTCGTTTCGAAAATTCCGATTTCTGATATTTCAGAAATGATCATACCTCGTGTGTAATGCTATGGAATATACACCCAGCTACTCCAGACTACACTTTGTTTCTCTGCCTTCATTTTAAGATGTCTCACAGCACTGTACTATAAGCTATAATGAAATAATGGCAGCTGACAGAGGTTTACGTAACATATGGCCAAATGAATGCATGTGTTTGTGTCCGCAGAAAGCTCCAGGTTGACCCTTTTAATGTCAGTTCTACCCGTCCTCAGCAGTTGCCATAGCAGCCTCTGTAACAATAGTCATTTTGCATAGCAAAACATATAGTTTGCACACTGATTGGCCCCCTCACCCACAATGCCATTGGGTGCGTCAGAGGGCAAACCCAGCTTTTCACACCTGACCGACTGTTTAAGTTCCAGTGTTGTTTTTATCCTGTGGACTGGGACTCAGTAGTATGCAAATAAGCTGAAACCCATCAGTCCTGCCACTAGAAAACTAATAAGTGTGTGGGTGTGTGTGTGTGTGTGTGTGTGTGTGTGTGTGTTTTACCTATTTATTTATTTATTTAGAATATCTGGCCAATAACACTTCTGTTCTGGGGTTCTGAATGAACTTTAGTGTGTGATTGCTGATGATGATGATGATGATATGGTCTTGCATGGTGTACACACCTGTGCAGTCGTAACACTGGGGGAGGAAAGGGTAGTTTGTGCAAACAGTGTCTCAGATCTCTAACCTGTAAATCTGCCTGAATGTTGTTACATGAGCATCCAGCATCCACCCAGGGTCTGGGTGAAAAGTAGAATAATTCACTTACACAGCGATGTGTCTGTGTGCATGTGTGTTCTGTGTGTGTGTCTGTGTGTAGGAAAACAGAAAATGTGTGCATTTAACTATTTAGGGCTGCTTTATAGCATTTGTAAAGAATAATTTTGCCACCCTGTTAATTAAGTCTTATAACAGCAGTTGGAATCAACACAAAAGGTTAACCTCTAAACCAATGCAAATGACATAATTTGCTTAAGCACTACAGGTACTGCTGCAGAAATGCAGCAATGAGCTTTCCCTTGCCACTGTCACCTGTCTTGCTTTGCGGTGATTAAGGCCAGAGTATACTGTGAAGCGTATTGTAAGAAATTAGTTGTAAAATGTGCTGTGTAAATTAAATTTGATTGACTGATTGAGTTACTGCTTAATTTATTGATTGATTTATTGATTGATTGATGAAAGAAGTTATATCACGCATGCATTTGCAATGCTATGTGCAGAGCAGATTTTCTTAAGGGTAAAACGTTTTCTATTCTTGCATTTACTTTTCTTCACACTAATGCAGGGGAAAGCAACCATAGTCCTTCAGAGCCATGCAATGTTTTTAGCTTTTGTTCCATGCAAGTTCTTAATGGGGTTAATTATTGTGATAATGAACAAGTAAGCTCACATTGAACAAAAATAACCAGAAAAATACATACCTTCTACACCGCAGGGTCTGCGATATACACTCATGCTAGTGGTATGAAAATAATAGAGGGCTCTCCATCAAGACAGTGGGGTAACGCCTACTGGCGTAAAGTCAAGTAACCGGCAAAGCCCTGATTGGTTGAGAGCGGACGTGCAGTTATGGGCTGATGGTTCTCCTCATGAATATTCAAAACTTTGCTCCTCCACCACGAGGCTTCTGTCTACTTTCATTGCTGACTAGTGACTAGTACAACCGTGTATTTATCTGACAAATATTCGCCGTGCTTCTTTGGCTACCCTTGAACGCGAAACACAAATGGGACACGGATGACTCCTCATTTTTAAACCGTGAGTATTAGTATTCTAAGTTAGTCTCTGTATTTGTGAAAGGGGATTAAATCCAGCCAGCATGTGCTACAGGTAACAAGTAAAATTGATATATAAATAGCGTTAGCTATATTTCTACATTTTCTATTTGAAACAACGCAACGTTAGCTGGGAAAGATAACGTTAGCTAAATCTGACAGGCGGTTGCTTAGAAACTGCAAGGTAACATCAAATGTTGCTTCCTTGGCTTATGCAGAACAATGCAAATATATAGTTAGCCTAAATAGCCTTATCGTTTTTGTTTGATGGGCTAATTCGCTGTAACGTTTCAAGAATGGGTTCGCTTGATGTCACACCCTTAACATTTAACAATGACTTAACTGGCTATCAACCTCTTATCTGTCGGTGTTATTACAGGTCATTGGAGTCTGATTACCACCTCGGGAGAAAAAACAAACGCGGATGGGCTGGTTTTAGGGACGCCCCTGGGTTTACAACAGCCTTTTTATAAGAGCGGATATGAAAAGTTGACTTTATTGATCAGAAACAAAGGGGATTGCGCCCATAGAGACCAGCTGGGTTGAAACAAAGAGAGCTGTGTGTGTGTGAAAACGGAAAGCATCGCTGCCACGGCTTGCAGGAACGAAACTTAGTTGTGTTCCGTAGTGCAAGTTTCTTTCGCTAAAATCCGATTTGTAAGGGGGGCTTAGTGCATCGCCAGACAGCAGAAGGTGAGGACGGGAAAGCAGTATTTTTCCAAGCTGAGAGATCACTGCTGTTTGCCTGCAGCCCGTGGAAGCGCGCTGCACTGTTTTACTGGAGCAGAAGAAATCGAGCAAACTGAGTTCACCACACTCGCGGAAAAATGATGCAGATTTCCGACTCCTACAACCAAAAACACTCCCTCTTCAATGCCATGAACCGCTTTATTGCTGCGGTTAACAACATGGATCAGACCGTCATGGTGCCCAGTCTTTTAAGAGACGTGCCACTTCTGGACGAGGATAAAGAGGTAACTTCAGTCAGGGCAGCCGGCGACGGACCGGGCACCTACTTTTGCCACAGGGACGTGTATAGTTACTACGTTCTGTTAAAGTCCATCAAAAACGATATCGAGTGGGGTGTGTTTCAGGCCGAGGATAGGAGGAAAGATAAGGTGGGCATCGCCGCCCTGGACCTGTCCAGAACGGAAGGCGAAGGTGAAGACCTGGAGAAACTCTTTCACTACCACCTGAACGGACTGCACACTGTTCTGTCCGAGCTAACGCGAAAGGCGAACACCCTCACCAACAGATACAAGCAGGAAATCGGCATCGGTGGCTGGGGTCACTGAGTGACGCTAAAATAACCCCAAATTCACCCGCTGGATTCCTTTTCGTGGAATGGAGTCGAACTTCGGGCGACTGATGACGTTCCAAGGAACTGAAGGGGCGTGAGAGGAATCGACTCTTTACTGAGGGTGGTTCAATCGTGTTTTAAATAACAGGGAACAATATGTTTTTGGGTTGCTTGATCTGTACTGCTTGCTGTTCCTTGAAACTATGTTACATTTCCTGCTTTCTGCACGACTTCTGCTATTATATACAACATGTACCAGACCAGGGATACTTGGTGGCTTGGCATACAAAATATGTGTAGCCTAATTTATTTAAATAGTGAGCACACAGTGTGTATGTGTCGATATGTGTACTGTATGTGACCGTTGAAGCTTTACGTTTGAGATATTAATGGTATGCACTTTGATCTAAATCTCCCGTAGGGGGGTGTGCGCTGAAGATTTGAGCTTAGTTTGCTAGTCTAATGATGCTGTGGGTGGTCTAAACACTGTAAACTGCTGCATCTGACCGATGTCGTTACTGCAGTGAGGAGGCTTCGATAGTACTTATGCCAATGACTCCAAAGCCTTAAAATATAATTAACAATAATAATACAATATTCTGTGAATTGGAATCAGATGACAATTCTATGCTGTGTAGCGTATTGATGGTTCCATGAGATTGAGTAAACATATTTACAAAGATGCCGTTCAATTTTTTTTTATCCAAGTATACAGAAAATAAATATCTTAATAAATTTGTAACTTATATTTAACTTATATTTGCCTTCACCGGCTGAATTGCGGCACTCAACTGTACTCTTTTGGGCACACACATACAAAGAAACAAGCAAAATATTTACTTTTTTAATACATGGCAATATTTAATACATGGATCACAGCTTACAGAAGGGTACCAGTAAAACATGGCCAGTAATGATAGACATGTGGTCCTATGCAGTAGTAATGGACTATAAGGCTTTGCAGAACTTCAAGTGGCCGTCAGTCAGTACAACAAAACTAAGATATCCAAACATTTGAAAACGTGCACGGTTTGATATCTACACACAGACGCATACCGTAGGTACTTTTAAGTCATATAGGCTGCTTTAATATGCCTTCATTTTGGGGTCAACAGATGTAGCAGGGTACACATTTCTTTATATAATCAGAATGTGACCCGATGCGTGTGGAATAATGAAGTGACAATGGAAAGCACCACAATGCTAAGGTAAGGACCTGAATTGAAAGCTGTGGATGCACTCCAGGCAGGTGTGAAACCGGTACTGCAGGCTGTTGGTAGTGCCTGTAAGGAACAGATCTAAAGGTTACCAAGTGCAGCTCGTATTTCATGAGTACAGACTCTGCTCTGTCAAGTCCGCTGTCTCGAATACATTTGACTTGGCAGACATAGGCTTTTTCATTTTTTCGACTTTTTTGGAGATCACAATTATCTGATTGGCCAAATCAGCCATCTCCTACAGTAAGACTCACTGACATATGGGAATCCTAAAATGATTGCTAAGCGACGGTGCATGCGCATTTCAGTATTTAGGAAATGCCCAGAGGGTCAGCGGGGTCAGCCCAATGTGAGACACATTGAAACATTGTATCCATGTAGGCTAATGGGGGAAAAATGGTCAACTACAGACCATGAATTAGGCTATACTTTTGACAAGATGCAGAGCCCCTTGTCAATGCGCTGTTACAGCGTGCACCCAAAAAAAAACGTCAGTATAATTTGTTATACTGTGCGGTGGTCTACCTTTGTCTGAATTAGCCGCAGTGACTACCATTTAGTTCTTAACACGCAGGTTCTCAGGCTACTGCTTTGACCATTATGAGACCATCCACGATCCAGACAAGTTTGGAAGCGGAGTTAGTTGGCCTACTGTTCTGTACTGTAGCCTTGTCACATGTCCGGAGCTCCAAAGGTCTTGACAACGTACTCCAGTGTGGTATTATTGTTTGAGGTCTTTTCTCACTAACAGTCAGGCAGGAAATGCTTAAACGCTGTCAAATTTAGAATTACATTTTTTATGCAAGGCTGTGAAGGCGTGGGTTCCTAAGTGTGAGGCCATTCTAAAATGTGTGAAGTTAAGCCCATAACGTAGGCTAGCCTTCCTCAATGTAGGCCTATCATGCGTTGCCAAGGACACGAAAGTGTAGCATATAGGGGAGCCTACCACCTGTCCACTCAGCATAGAAACATAGAAGAAAACATTTTTTTTAAATGGTGCTGTCTTGACACAGGTCCCTAGAGCTGTCCCTGAGACGCAGTGCAGAATGCCACGTTGACTCTTCCTGCGCCCCCCGTTCCCAGCATACGAAGAGTTAAGAGCGCTAGTCGAGCGCCGTTTCCAGGAGGCGCTGAGCGTTGTAATTAGACCGGCTAATCGGCAAGCGGGGGAGAGAGTGACGCGCGGGGGGAGGGTGGCATATGTTACTGTTTTGTCTCATTATACTGTGTCTCGAAGGGAGGGAGGGAGAGATAGGGGACCGGGTTACCCCGTCACCCCGGACGACGGCAACGAGTTCACAGGCGCTGCTGGGCCGAGTTCACAGGCGCTGCCGGGCCGCTGTTGGCACGGACAGCGCCGGTTCGTTTCAGAGCCAGCCATTCTTCATTAGCTCGGCCCTTTCACGGCCTATACGCAACCTCTGACATCATCCCGGGGGAAATAAAGGCTCCACACCCCCCCCCCCCCCCCCCGTACGTGCCCACCAATGAAATACAAACAATGTATTGCACTTGTTAATTCTAGGTAGATTGTTTTGACTGACGATTAGAATTTGAGCAACACTCCATTTAGGCTAATACGGTTCCATATGTACACGCACAAAATGTCACTTATATACATATACATAACCCCGCAGTTTAAGAAATAGAAAATGGATGTAAAATGCACAATTTAAGAGAGGAAACCGATTCAAATGTGAAAGGACCGGTGACGCAACAGGATGAAATGTCGCACACCCTCGATAAGATTACACAGAACACTGCTTCTTGTGTTCCATTCATTGTCAGAACAAGCCTGCTCTTGTGTACATGCACACGCTTGTATGCACACGCAGGCCTTTTCAAATATTGTGTGTTTATGAGCCTAACAAAAACACGGTTAAAAATGGATGTTTCACCCATACAGCGGATCCCAGTGAGGTGAATAGGCGTAATGACTCATTTCAGCCCACCAGGAACTTGGAGTGTAGCTAATGATTGATACTCGGCCAAATACATTCGTACATAAAGCCATGCCTAGGGGTGCGTCCCGATAGCCGCCTTTCCTCCTCCACTACCGCTCCTCTACTCCGTGCCCCGGAAACGGATCTTTGTGTTTTAATCTAATGTCGCTGATTACATCTTTATTACGTACATATTAATTCATGTCTCGACGCAAACCGCAATGTCATGTACATACTGTACATGCAAATACTTGTACTTGAAACGTTCAGGCAGTTTTGCATATTTCCGGGTAGGAGAGGAGTGGTAGTCGGGGAGTGGAGGAAGGGAGGTGGGGAGTGAAGAATATTGGGACACAGCCTGTGTTTCTGTGCTAGCCGTCCTTCCACCTTTGGGCAAGTAGAATCATGCTTCCCATGCCTGCCTGTACTGCAGAGTTGGCTAATTTTCTTATTTTTCTGGCTCTGATAATCGACGCAATGCCAGGCCCAACGTCTCATAAAAGACACAATCCCTACGACTTAAAAAATATAATAAAATGTTTTTCTTGTGTCGCGCCTGTCCGTCAAAAGACAGCGGTGTGCTTTTTTTTCCCCCACCAAGCCCCAAGCGTGCGCCATTAGACGCAGTGGCCTTGGCAGAGGTCGGACGTCGAGGAGAATGCGGTTAGCCTTGATAAGCATTAAATCGAACAGGGCACCTGAGCCTGCGGTCACCTAACCACCCCCCACCCCCGCGCCCCAGCCCCCCCGCGCCCCGGCCCCCCCCAGGCCCCGGCCCCGCCCCGCCCCCGCCCCCCCCGTCTCTGCGAGACCTTGCATGAATCCGCTCTCATCGCTGCTTGATAATGACTGCAATATTAATGCTGATTATTAACATTTCTTAAAGGCCGCCTGGGGTTATAATTTTTCTCTGATGTCAGTGTCTGCTGGTGTGATTTATAAAGCGCTAACAGGTGCGGAGGCTAAAGAACCTAGGCTGTAAAATAGGAGTTAGGAGAGGCGTCTATCAAAGCAGAAAGGCTTCATATTCCTGCTTTTATGATTAAAAACTAAATAAAAGCAAGGTGGGTTTGCCAGGTGGGACATCCAATTAAAGGACTCCTTTTTAGTGAAGTGAGGTACCCTCCGGTCCTGAATCTAATGGTTATTGTGTCAGTGCCCACTGCAGACAGGAGTCTCGTGCAGCTATGGGTCACATTGGCCCACAGTAGAGGGTTTCACCAGGCTGGGTGTAATAGCAGCCCCTCTGGTCCGTTGAGTGCCTGCAGTCTGCCGATGTAAGCTGTGTGAAGTAATTGGCAAGCCGGCAATTAAAAGTACTGTTTGAAAGAAATTAAGACAATTCTCCATTCAGTCGACAGCTACGTATATGACAACTACAACGTACACAGACATATTTTTATTCAGGTACCATGTTTTTGTCACCAAAATGTTTTTTTGTTTGTTGTTTTTTTGTAAAATGTTTCTTACAAAATTGAAATGATCACTTGTTAAGTGAACAGCAGAAGTCAGACCAGTCGGGTAAAGGATTTGCAAGCTGGCTTGCATTTTCGTGATCACTACGTGACTATTTCTGTGATCATTTCCGCTTGTGGGTGCCATCGGCTATGGCCGAGCTACACTTTTTTTTTTTTAAGCTTAAACTTCTTTGCGTGTGTGTGTGTGTGGGTTTGAAGAGTTCAGCCTACAATAACCTTTAAGTAGATTCAATTAATTTATGCAGTTAGTATTCCTTAAACGATGATAGCATGTGGCAAATGGATCATTAATTTATTATGTGTATTAGTTCATTCCGTTCTGATACTGGATTTTTTTTTAAGCATCCAGTAAAAAAAAAGAAAAAAGAACATGACATCGCTTAAGGCTCCCTTTTTACAAAACCACAACACTCAGGAATGCTGCAGTAATCCTGCTCAACGGAACGCCGAAGCAAAGCAAGCTGAATGCATGCTCCCATTTTAAGGACACAGTCAGTAATACATTACATAACCTCCAGCAGTCTCCCTCCAATTTCCCGTAGTGTGCATTCACAAATCACAATGTGCAACATTTCATTGGAAAGAAGATAAAAATTTACCTCACGTATGGCCAAATGACATGTGGGGCTTACTGAATTCACGCGATAGCACTTTTCCCCACACATACAAAAACAATTTAGAAACATCTGTCTCGGTCGCTGTAAAGTTAAAAAAAAGAAAAAAGAAAAACAACAACCGTTTATCGCGCTTCAAAGTACACCGTCACGTTCGAATGGAAACGGAACTGGTTGTAACCTGCGAAGGGCACGCTGACCCAGGTCTGCTGATGTTGCAGAGTACAGATGATTCCAAGCAGAGCTCCCAGGCGTGTGATTCTCAGCACCTTGACAGATGATACAGGAGCCTGTGACACACAGAGCCCAGAATGGTAAACAGGTTTTGGGGGGGGGGGGGGGCTCTCATGCAGTTCGACTGGCCATTTATAAGAGCTCACACAACTTGTTGAAGACACTGTTTCCAACACTGGAATGTGAGTATACCCACAGTATATTATTAACCAGCAAGTTCTCTTTCACGTAGTAGGCACTTGGGCTCTTGATGGGCAATCTGCTATTTCAGCAATAAGAGTCACAGAAACGTAAATAGAAAATACACTAAAGTCACATCAAAACACCAGCACAGTTACAGGTCACACATTTTGGTGGCATGTATCCAGACATCAATGGAGTCGCATACATACGGGCTTTCTGCCTTAAGCCCCATGAATTCAACATTCATCCTAATGACAGAACAAGAAGAAACAATGGTAGTTGCAATGGAAATGTTCTGATTGTATTTCGTGGGGGGGTGCCAGAGAACTGGCAAGGCCTTCATGATAACCCACCCGTTGTTTAAACCTGTTGTTTAAAGCGGAAGATGTTTCTCAAAACTGTTAATCAATTATTGTTTCTGCGAAGCACAGTTTACTGTTTTATATGGGCAGGGAGTCAGCAGAAATGGTCATTGATTTTAGCATAAAATTGACGTGTCCTCCGTAAGAAATGATAGCATTTGAAAACCGCTTGCCAAAGTTTTTTGTCGGCTTATTCCTGAATGTGTTAAGGGGTTTGTGTTGCCATAATTTAATATCAACATTTTTTGCGTATGGCTGTTTGTATGTTTGTGCATAGTAAAATGTCCAGAGTTCAACTGTAACCGAGTCGATTTTAACTCTGAACGTTTTACTGCATGTGTGTGTGTTTGGATCTGCGAGTGTTTGTAAGATTTTGTATTTGTGTTTGGATCAGTCGTGTGAAATGTCTAGGCCACGACATTATCACAGAACGTTCTCATAATTCTCCTGCAATATTGTAGCAATGTTCAACTCACTCTTAAACCCCCCCCCCCCCCCCAATGCAGCCATTTTGAATCAGCTACAGCAAGGCACACGTTTTGAGCAGCTAAAGAATTTCAATAACTGCGGCTATGAAAGAGACTGCCAAGGTTATATAGGATCTTTCCCCATTACCCCTACCTGAGAAGAGCTGAATTGGATGAAAGTGTGTTGTAAATGACTGGCTTAAACCGGCCACGGATGGCTGAATAGAATAATCGAGTCTGGCTTCAATCTGAGCTAATAAAATGTCTTAAGGAGACTCCCAAAATGACTTGTAGGAAAAAAAAAAAAGTTTAACTTTTCAATACAACTGGGATCTTTATTTTCTGAAGAACTTCTCTTCCAGCCTTTATTTATTGTTTTGACTGTCTCGCTTTGATGTGTGTGTCGTCAGTTTGTGATCAGGCTACTGTTCCACCATTGCTTCCTGGCTTGGGTGTGCGTTTTTATGTACGTATACGTGTGTGTGTGTGTGTGTGTGTGTGTGTGGGTGCATATGAGTGTGTATGTCTGCAAGCATGTGTGTAGGTGTGCGTGCACGTGTATGTGAATATCTGGGCCGTGTATGTGTGTGCACGTGCATGTACCTCTGTGTGCGTTTATATGCCTGTGTGTTTATGGATGTATGTGTGTGTCTGCTTGTTCCTCTGTGTGTATGTATGTATGTATGCGTGTGTGTCTGGCTGTCTGCATGTGTTTGCGTGTTACTCTGTATGAATGTATGTATGTATGTGTTTGCATATACCTGAATGTGTGTGTGTGTGTGTGTGTGTGTGTGTGTGTGTGTGTGTGTGTGTGTGTGTGTGTGTGTGTGGTGTGTGTGTGTGTGTGTGTGTGTGTGTGTGTGTGTGTGTGTGTGTCCTTTCTTTCCTCCCTCTCTACATTGGGTGTAGAGATGCAGCAGGCAGGCCACAGAGGTGGGGGTTTTAGTGAGATAGCACTCGTCATGGGAATGTAAGCACACGCTATCTCTCAAAGCAGAACCTCTGCTGTCTCAGGCCTATCTGACCCTGAGAATCCTCTGGCTTTCATTCCCGCAGGTTATCTGAAAAGGACCCAGAGTCGACACACAGCCCCTCTGGGAAGAACAGCACGCTAAAGGATAACCCAAGTAGAAACTGGAACAGGAGAATCATACCATTACCAACAGGCCGTTACCGCACCTTTAAGAGAAAGAAAAGAGGGCTTTGCATTTCGGTCACCAGTGTCCTCCCCGCCACCCGCTTTTCCACATGACCTCCCGGCCTCGTGCAGTAGTGTCTGCTGGTGTGAACCTCTAGTGCCTTCCCTCCATTTATTTACATCTCAGTCTGATCCACCAGCCTGCGCCAACTTCCACAAAGACCTGCTCAACCGTGTGAAGCTGCCACGCAGTAATCAGTCATTCAAATAATGTATTTTTTTGAATATGCATTTGCATGTCAAATATAATTAATATGTTTTCTCTTCTTTTTTTTTGTATGGATTGCTCCTCCGCACCTCCTGTAGAGCCGCCTACACCACCGCCATTTTGATTTCCGCTTTAATATATTTATTAGGGAGTTATTTTGTATTTTCTAACACTAAGACGTGTATTTTTCGCCCGTTCCTGCCGATAATAACAGCACTACCCAACTGCCGCATCGAACACATGAAGGGTAAACAGACATTGGGGGGCGCAGAGAGCTGTGTTCATTGTCAGCAGTCAGATGCTAAATTCAGTGTGCTGCGCTTGTTCCCACAGTCCTTCACTTGTCTCTGTCAAAATTTGTATTCACACTAAATCTGGCAAATTGGGCGAGAAAGACGACGACATAACTGAACTATTATTCAGTGGAAGAAAACTCCAAAAAAAAAACCTACCCTTTAAGTTGTTAATTTGCAAAAGCAACATTGTACAAGACAGACAAAGAACAGGGGAGGAGATGGTGAGATAAGATACACACCAAATACTTTTTTCGAAATACTTTAACCAATCGCCATTTAACCAGTATTCACACAAAATTCCTGCAGAATACTGACTATATTACTATATTATTATAAACCGGAATTGCAATTTGTTTGTGAATCGCAATAGTGAGTAAAAAAATAAAACAAATGTACACAGGGCACACTGTATTAATGTGTGATAGTACACACTGTGACTTGTGTATGCATTCCATAACAGACAAATAGGCCTAATTATTTACCCTGGCCTGTGTTTTCTCCTAGGTGGCGCTACCAGTTCTTACCCCTTGGTCTTAGTCCAGATTGAACTACGGCCAGGGACACCCACACGGTTATACACTACATAACTGCTAATAGCAAGGGCAGGCAACAGCTCAGACAGTCTGTCTCTGCACACAGTTGCGTAGTGTTCTGGGTGCACAACTCACTGCATGTGAACACCGTCTGTGTGGTTGCATCACCGATTGGTTGGTGAAACCTGGGCTTGTGATTGGATGCCTGCCGGGCCATGTCTTTGGGATCTCGCAGATGAGTCGACACTGAGGATGTGCAGTCCAGCCGTTTTCCTTTTTTGGGCAACATTTCCACTTTATACTAAAAAAAAGTGAACCCCCCAGTTGTGCTTTAACTCTGCTTGCTTGCCTGTTCTTCTTCTTGTGATGGCGATGATGTTATTCGGTTGAGCACAGTCTTATGATCTGCTAGCACAGACTTCCAGCATGATAATCGCCCGCTGAAGCATTGCACCAGGCTCAAAGCAGGGTTGGCTGCACGCGATTGTGTGGATGGCTTGCCGGTGTGCACCCTGCTGAAAGTGACAGCATTGAGGACGCTGCATCAGTGGAATGGCCATACAGTTATGACTGGACATTCCAAACTGTCAGAGAGAAAATAAACGTGCAATAAAAAAGTTTTTTTATTTTTTTTTTATTTATAAAAACCTGACCGTGTTGACACAGGTGGCATATGCTTTTGCTCAGGTAAAGCTCACCTTGGATTAATTTTGAATGTTTAGTAACTTGAATAAACTTTCCTTTGAGTCATTTTAGGGATCTTGAAATATGGAGATACATGTCTATTGGAAATATTTGCCGTGGAGTTTGAGGCTGGGAGGGGCTTGAGTTAACTACAGAAACCCATATGGCAGTTTGAGGCTGGGAGGGGCTTGAGTTAACTACAGAAACCCATATGGCAGTTTGAGGCTGGGAGGGGCTTGAGTTAACTACAGAAACCCATATGGCAGTTTGAGGCTGGGAGGGGCGTGAGTTAACTACAGAAACCCATATGGCAGTTTGAGGCTGGGAGGGGCTTGAGTTAACTACAGAAACCCATATGGCAGTTCAGTTAAACCTGCTGCTTTATTCAGCAGAGTTTGACAGACATACGGGAAGAAGAGAGACAGATAGGAGGAGTGCGGGGGAAAGAAAGAAGAACAAGAAAGGGAGGACAGGAGAGAGGGATGCTGAAGAGACAGAGGGAACGAGAGAGGAAACAGGGGGGAGCTAGACAGGGAGGTGAAGGAAGGAGGGAGAGAGATGAGGTGTACGGAGAAGGGAAAAATGAGACGCGGAGGAGAAACGACAGAAAGGGGAGAGGAGCAGAGAGAGGAGGAGAAACGACAGAAAGGGGAGAGGAGTAGAGAGAGGAGGAGGAACGGCAGAAAGGGGAGAGGAGCAGAGAGAGGAGGAGGAACGACAGAAAGGGGAGAGGAGCAGAGAGGAGGAGAAACGACAGAAAGGGGAGAGGAGCAGAGAGAGGAGGAGAAACGACAGAAAGGGGAGAGGAGCAGAGAGGAG
>CM056384.1:52679365-52696865 GCA_029718625.1 Synaphobranchus kaupii | reverse complement strand
GTGTGCCTACGGACCCTGGCGTTAGAGACGTGGGCCTGGATTCATGGGCTCGTAGGCTGCTCGTTCTCCGCGGCTGTGTGAAGGGCAGAGCAGTTTTTACCGCTGCGTAGGCATGCTTCCGCTCTGGCACTGGCTGCAGCAAATGTGTGTGTGTGTTTGTGTGTGTGTGTGTGAAAAAAAGCCTGGCAGAGTATCACCAGAGAAGATAGCACCTGTGATGTCTATGGGTCACAGGCTTCAATCAGTCATTGCCTACAAACGGTATGCGACAAAGCACTAAAAATTACTATTTTCATTTACATAACATTAATAACATAATATTAAGGTGCCATGCAATAGGGGATATGTATAAAATGTGCTGCAATTTCTACACGCGAAACCAAAATGTACAGTAGCTATAAAATACCTTTTCACAAAAACTGAGAATCTGCATGTTAACCACATGTTAATTGTTTGATTAAAAATCTAAAATTGTGGATTACAGAGCCAAATCCAAAAATGTCTTTGTCCCAAACATTACAGAGGGCACTACATACCCGTGTTGATGCATTTTGGTTGTGAGGGTACATAAGTAATTATCTCAGTCCGAGGACACAATTAGCCTACAACGGGGTAAACCCCCCACCCTCATCGATCGATCGCACAATAAAGGTCTGATAACTTGCCGTTTTGATCTGCCACGCCACCCACCCCCCCCTCCCAAAGTCTATTTCACTTATCCGTCCGTTACTCGCTCTCCGGGGAGGAACCGCTGTGAATCAGACCTCTAATCAATTCCGCCCGGCCTGTCTCCCGGCGCTCCGCGGTGGCAGCGCGTAATGATTATCTACAGCCTGCAGTCAACCTGCCGCCGTGGAGGATCGTACCGACAGAAGTGGGTAATTCAATTAGCGCCGACCTTCCACAGGCTGGTTGTGTGACCAAGTTACCGCGCGGCTCATTAATATGATTTGCCAGCAGTGGGACGGCGCTGGATCGCTAGCTCGCTACAGCCCCCCCGCTTACACTTGCTCTAATCCCAAATAGACGCAGCGTCGGCCGAGTCGCCGGGAGAGAGAGACAGCTTTACGGGTTCGTAATTGCGAGACTGTTCGTGCCGCGTCGCGCGTCGCGCGTCCTGCATGTGTAATTGCGCAGCCAAGCCATTCAGGCTTATCGCAATTCCTGGCTTACTCTAATCTCTCTTGCTTTTTATATCTCCTATCAAAGCTCTCTGACCCACAAAGCCTAGTGTGCTGCTCCCTTTCACGGGCGTTTACTTATGTGAAGCACCATCGAATGCGCCGTCCTTAGAGACGAGTCGCGCCTGTAAAGTATCACGTGCAATAAACACACTGTTTACCATGCACCAGCAACCAATGAGGAAATCTATGGGTGAAATCGCCTCGCCTGAGATTTGTTAATCCCAATTCACAATTTAATTTAATATGATTCGTGCACTATTTTTTAATGCATGTGTTCTTGTGTTGCAAGACTGGGTTGCTTAGTTAATATTCAGAACTCCGCGAGCTGGTACAAGGCAACGACTTGAAACGCCTCGATACAAAGGGAGTGGGCGAGTATGAGTGTGTATGTGTGTGCGTCTACGCCTCTTTAAAAGGTCACTGTAACTGAGTGCTTTGTTGGAGCAGCAGACGGAAGCCCCGCTGTAGCTCAGGCCTCCCTACATGGCGCTCTTTAATCCTTGGGCAGGCAGCTCGGCGAGTCCGCGCAGCTGCGCTACGGCCAGCGCTAGCTGGGTCAGCCCTGATTGGTCCCTCTCAGTACGGAGGGGCGTATCTACACCCTCCCTTCCAGGGAGGTAAAATGCATATCGTCTATAGCTTTCATTATGGATGTCCATCTAATGGGCAGAGGTCAGTCCAAAACCTGACATCATCACCAATCCCTTTTGTTTGCTCCCACAGATATACCGTTTGAGCACGGTTTTCACAGTGATGTGAAAGTTGAGGCGTGGAGGCATGTCTGTGTACCGCGGGCGCGGGCCTGTCTGTACGGCCATTTCCTGTCCAGTTTCTGTGCTTTTAAGCGTGACATTTTTAGGGCGGGGGGGGGGGGTGGATTTTCCCCACAGATTCGCTGGTGCGCTGCACTGTGCCATCCTGACCTTTACCCTTGGCCCCCAGTGCACGCGTTCCCATGACCCCCAACACACACACACATGCGCACACACGCGCGCGCACACACACACACACACACACACACACACACACACACACACACACTTTTTAACCAAATACAGAGGGTTACGGGTTGAGCCAACCTCTTATTATCCAGCAGTGAGGAGGACACGTATCAAACATGAGATAAACAGTGCTGCCATGAGCCCCGCCCCCCAGCACAGGGGCAGAAGGCATCTTATTACTGTACATGTGGGAGCAGAAACAAGAGATAAAAAATTTTCAAAGCATTTATTTTATTTTTTTCTAAACAGGAGAGGATGTATTTTGGCACGACACTTTGCTCCTTCTTCCCTCAGCTCCCCGATGCTTTTTAATCAGCATTTTTATATGCAAATGAAAGAGACTCAGACAGGGGATGAGAGCGTCGCAGCTCTAACAAGCTCCGGGCACCATGAAAATAATAGGCTGAGTCGAACGGCGTTTCCCATAGCTACCGTTGCCCGCGGCGCCGGCTCTCTGCGCGGCGGAACGGCTAACGGGCGCTCATTGTGTATTCCGCACCTCGCAGGATGGCGGAGTGGAGCGACACGCCGGCTGTAATTTGATTGCGCTGGATGTGAGAGAGGAGCGCAGAGCCTCGGCCGCTGTGTGTGTGTGTGTGTGTGTGTGTGTGCGTATGTGCGTGTGTGCGTGCGTACAAGCATCGTGTGTGTATGTGCATGGGTGTGCATGAGTGTGCGTCAGTGTGTGCATGCCTGCGTGTAAGCATCTGTGCGTGTGTGTGTGCGCGTGAGCATCTGAGTGTGTGTGTGCGTGTGTGTGTGAGTATACATTTGTGCTTGCGAGTGTGCCTGCGTGTATATGTACATCGTGTGTGCATGTGCATGGCGCATGAGTGTGCGTCCGTGTGTGCATGCGTGCGTGTAAGCATCTGAGTGTTTGTGTGTGTGCATGTGTGAGAATCTGAGTGTGTGAGAGTGTGTGCGAGCCAGCATCTGCGAGTGTGTGTGTGTGTGCGCGAGTGAGTATGTTTGTGCTTGTGAGTGTGCCTGCGTGTATATACTGTTTGCATGTGCGTGGGTGCGTATGAGTGTGCGTCCGTGTGTGCATCTGTGTGTGCGTGTGCCTGCATGTATGTATCACGTGCATGTGCGTGGGTTTGGACTGAGCCTTAATGGCCCTGCGGGTCGGCCTTGATCTCGCACCGTCTGACACGTGACCCGCTCACTGCTGGAGGGGCGGTGTGTGTGTGTGTGTGAGCTGAGTGACGGCTTGCTGTTGAAAAGAGCCGGGGGGGGGGGCATGATAGGAAGATGGAGAGAGATACTAGGGAAAGGTGGGGAGAGACACCCCAACACTAACACTCAGAGACCTCAGTGGGAACCAGGAAGAAAAGAGTGATTATTTATCTTATTTTCCTCTCAAGACTGAACTTTACATTCATTAATTTAATCACCGTCAAATTATCCAAGCCATCTATTCTGCTACTGGACCTTCTTCCTGTCGTTATGGATTTCTAAGATTTTGTATTGCAGATAATTTTGTATGGAACTAAAGTGGAGAGAGAGAGACAGAGCGAATCGGAGGGGTCACCATGAGATGCCCATTAAAGTTTAAGGACGCGCTGCACGTCTGATTACTCTGTGGGGGCCTGGCAGGCAGCCCTTTCCCAGACCTCTTGATCTTGCGACGCGTTTAGCGCCTCGCGGGCTCCTAGGCACCGGCCTGCCAGCTGAGCCGATCACCGCTCAAAAACACACCGCTCCTTCAGATTCTCTTCTTTTAGCTACTTATTTTTTAAATAAAGTGTGAGGTGCGCACCACTTCGGCCTCCTGGTGCCGTGCTGTGGCTTCTCTCCAGGTCTTCTCTGCTCCTGCAGAGCAGGGCTGCGTCCCAACATTCTTCACTCCCCACTTCCTTTCCTCCACTCTCCCACTACCACTCGTCTCCTACCCGGAAGTATGCAAAACTGCCTGAACGTTTCGAGTACAATTACTTGCATTCTACAGTATACAATGTACCAGACGTTGCAGTTTGCGTCGAGACATTAATTAATATGTAACCATTAATACGTACTTCAGACTTAATCAGCAACAATTTATCGGGACGCACCCCAGGAGTCCCCAAGCTGCGGGTCGCCGGGTGACACATGAAATAAACAAACACACACACACAGAAAGAGCGGAGGAAAAGCTCGGCCTGTGTCCCGTCGAGCCAGCTCCGCAGTGACGGTGAAACTAGGTAACCGCGCTGCGGAGCTGTGCCTCCAGATTATCCACGTGAGCGGACTCGGAGATCGAAACGCGCTCTTTGAAACAGCCGCACTGACTCGTGCCCCCGAAAACTCGAGCGATTCCCCCCGAATTAGACTCCCGCAGCCTTGTCTCGTTTCCCCAGCTTTAAGCTTGTGAGATAGAGGGAAGGAAAATGCAAATGAGCGTCCCTTGGGGCGGGGCTTAGAGACGGCGCGCACCAGAGCCAATCGCGGCTCGGCAGCCCCGCACCGCGCGAGCCGTCTGAACCCCCGTAACGCTCTCCGCAGCGCCTCAGACGTGCGCGGCGCTTCGGTAGCGCACGGATCTCCTTTGGGTGAGATCAGGGTGTTTTCCGGAGACATAAAAGGGAACGTGCGTGGCTCTGGTCCCCCCCCCCCCCCGGGAGCCCGCCTGCTTCAGCGACCTGGAGAGCTAGTTTAATAACCGCCTTTGGGAAATGCAGGGTTAATTGAATAAAAGAAGAACAGAGGGGAAAAATTGCACATGTGCGGGTTCTGTGAGGAATGAGAGAGAATAGGGGCACAATAGGGGAGAGTGAGGGAGCGAGGGAGAGCGAGCGAGAGAGCGAGAGAGCAGGTGACTGCAGTCGTCAAGCACCATTTTTAAATACCGGCAACAGAAAAACATTTCGCAGCAGCTAGAGAGCAAGGGAGTCCTCAATGGAAAAATGAGACCAGGCAAAATCGTGGACCAATGATGAGGTGAAAGCTTTGATCAGTATCTGGTCAGAGGATGACATTCAGAGGGAGTTTGACTGAGACTGCAACCCGTAACAAAAAGGTGTACTAAAAGATTTATATCTGTTTAGCTGACCTGGGCATGGACCACTTAGTTATGAAACAAGCAGGATTATAAAAATAAAATAAAAATCAAAGACCACCTTGCATTGTTGTCGTTTTGTTGCGTGCAGAAATGACGTCGTAAGCGTAACCATCGCTTTTTTCACTGTCACTTCCTCCTACTTCGCCGAATCTTAACGGTTCTTGAGTTGCGGTGGGAAAGCAAACACGCGCCCCAGGAGCCGTTGTGGATAATTCCTTTTAGTTCCCACAATCCAGTGGGAAATGGGCTCATGTGACAGACGATGAGGGGGGGGGAGGTTTAAGATGCCATTTTTAAGAAGTGCTTTTGCTTCCCGAGGCGTGCATAAAGCGATTGGCTGAATTGCATAAAGCGATTGGCTGAATTGCATAAAGCGATTGGCTGAATTGGTCCAGTAGGAAGCGCCGGTGGGTTGTTGCGAAGCTGTGTATTTTATCGAGGCAAAGGGGGGGGTTTTATTCAAAGAGAAATCATGGCGCTCGCTCTTACATTCCCTTTGAAATTATTTTGGAACGTGGGCGAATTTCCATTCCAGAAGCGTGCTAAACAATAGCTTTCCTCCCTGCTGCGATGTGGATTTCTGTCCGTCGGGCGTTTAAAAGAAACTCGTAAAAGTGAGACAGCTGGGCCTTTCCCCTGCCTCTCACTCGGAGGAAACGTCTGGTGGCAGGCTAGTCGACCCTCCATATTTACCTCCACCACCAACATCACGGGTGAAATAAGTGTCTTTTTGTAAGTGCCGTTCTGCATTAAGGCAGATACCTTACTTTTAGTTAGCTTTTCTTGAAAATATATTTTTTTGGTCATTACAATAAAGATAGTCTGAGGTATATTAATTTTGTAAATATTTATTTACCCCCTGCTGAACTCTCTGCTTTTAGAGACCACTATCAATAACTGTTGTGAACTGTAGGTGTTTGACCTCAAACAGACACTATATCTAACCTCCAAACCAGCTCCAAACCACACCCACACCCACACCCACACCCACACACACACACACACACACACACACACACACACACACACACACACACACACACACACACACACACACACACACACACACACACACAGCTAGTCTTAAGCTACCTAAACATAGGTTTCTTTGCCCAGTGAAGACCTACAACTGTTAAAACACCTTTGCACAGGACAAGTAAACTTATCTTGGTAATTACATCTTCATGTGTCTTCTATTTTGAACGTTTACATATGTGCATCTACTGTACAGCCCTAGTGTGACCTTAAGGCTGAGTGCCACCAATGAACTCAGCCTCAAAATGGATTAATACCATTCTTACATGTTTTTCTCCCTTTGGATACATGGCTTTTTGCTATACATCATCCATTTTGCTCACCTTATGAGAAGTAGGAACAACGCAGTCATTGTTCCTACCGGTGATGATAACAGCACCTGAAGAGGAAGTGCTGGTTTTTCCGTAACTCACGCTTCCCAGCGCTGCTTCCCTCTTCGAGGTGGATCTAATTTGGGCTTGTGGCTGTAGTCAGTCAGGGCAGATACTGATGGAGAAAGCAGCCCTGCACCTGGCTCCCATGCACGCAGACACAGGTCTCATCCTCCTTTCCTAAATTCATTATTATGATAAAGTCCCTTTGTCCTGTGTTAGGTTTACAGCAAACAGGGAACGTACTTAAGAATAAAAAATGACTTATGACTTAATACAGCAGAAAAGAAGGTAGTGTGACAGAGTTTTGGTTTAGACACCCCCCTACACACCGTTCTACCACTGGATCTGCTGTTGTTAATGCACAGATGTTAATGAATGCTTTGGACTTCTCCTTTTGGGAGTCTGGGGCATGCACATAGACTAGTTCTGAGGAGAATGCAAGATGTTGGCCTCTAAAAATAAAACAAAACACTAGCTAGGTACATCGTGGGCAGACTTTCAATCTGCTTTTTATATCCTTGAATATCTGCCTTGACTTACTTCTGTACACTAATTACAATATTTAAAATAATTATTAGACCAGGGTCTGCATGCTACCCTGTCTCGATTACTTCCAAGAGTCTCAACGCGTGTCTGGCAGCTTTAATGACGTTTAATCGCACAAGCTTTCAAAATGTCCCACCAAGTCTTAACATGAACTCATCTTGTCATCATGAAGACAGATTCGCCCGAGATGTTCTATATATCACACACAAGACAGAAGTAAGATTTTTTTTATTTTTAAAATTGCATCATATAAATTATCTTTCCTAGTACGGGCTGAAAGAAAATCTTGAAACACCTGCTCACGCTGCCCTCCGTGCACTTAGCGGTTTTTATCTGATATTTTCCAAAAATAAACATGCGGCTGAAAGCTTTTGATGGACGCTTTAGCCACAGGACGGTATCGCTTTCGGTCTAGTCACGGTCATAAAGTCTATATTTCTGACCAGCTGTCTCCTGTTCAAGCGGCATCATTCTGTCTGTTTAGCATAAAGTGTTTTATTGTTCTATTTTGGATTACAGTTTGTCATATCAGGCCATTACTCGGGTTTAGCAACGTCAGGTGGCAAGCCTACGTCATGCCGATGTTTCTGAAACCTCAGCGTTGCCATCAGTCACTTTTTCTTGGTTATTTACTGTTTCTTGGTCACTACAACCCAGCTGTAAAGAGCAGTTGCACAATATTCTTACTGCTGGGCGATATGGGGAGGGGCCCACAAGTGTGTCACTGACCAATGGCACCCTGGCCTCACTGGCTGATGTGTGAATTCTGACCAACAACAAACGGCTGACAGGATTACAGAGGCGAGCGCGGACAGTACGGGCATTTTGTCTTTGTAAGAAAGGATTGCTGAGGTGAACAGCACCCCTGGGCCTCAACTCAAACACGGCAAACGGTTTGTAAAAGAGGAGTTAGGCCCTACCAGAGATTGGTTTTGAGGTTTGCGGAGGGGGTTGGGGTGGGAGATAGGGAGGGGGGGGGGGAGCCCAATATAAATAATTTAAAGCAAAAGAAACAGAAGAAAGAAACAGAGGCAGTATAAATAAATACTGGAGCCTAAGCTAGGCTCCTGGGCCCCGGCGTACGTAATAAGATTTGCCGTCTCCAGTCTGTGGCAGAGGATCAATCTGCCGTGATCTTGTGGCGTGAGGATAAGTGGCCCATCTGTTCTCGCTCCCAGCGGAGACGCCTGCTTCCTCAGCCGGGACCGGGATAGACTGGCATAGAAGGAGGGGGAGGATGAGAGGGAATGGGAACGCATTTCAGCAATTGTGGGAAATCTCGCTCTCTCTCTCTTTCTCTCTCTCCCTCTCGCTCCAATGAGCAGGGTTTTCATACCGAATAGAGGGGGTGGGGCAGAGAAAGAGAACACACAGCACTGTTTCACATGCAGTCCCATTCATACATGCATACATATAACCGTAGAGCTGCAACTGTGTCTCACACACCTATTACGCCAGGGATATATACAACTTACTTCAGCTTCACAAATAATTCACAAATCTTGTTTCCAAGGTCTAAATTGACTGCTTACTTGCCAGCAGCCATACCACCATGCAATCTGCTTCTGCAGGTGTGGGCTTGGATGGGGGACCTCCTGGGAAAACTAAGTTGCTGCTGGAAGTGGTGTTGGTGGGCAAGTAGGGGGCAGTCTTCCCTCTGGTCGAATAAACCCCAATGCCCCAGTGCAGTGATGGGGACGCTGTGCTGTAGGAGGTGCCGTCTTTCGGATGACACGTTAAACCGACTCACTGTGGTGACACTTATCGCAAAGAGTAGGGGTTTCCCAACCCAGGCTCTTTCAATCTGCCACCTCATCATCCCCCAGTTTCTCTCCCTCTCCACATCAGCTGATGTGTGGTGAGCATTCTGGCGCAAAATGGCTGCCGTTGCATGGTGGTAGTTGAGGCGAGTTTCCTCCACCTCACTGTAAAGCGCTTTGAGTGTTGAGAAAGGCGCTATATAAATGGCAGGCATTATTGAAAGTAAACCACCAACACCACTTCCAGCGCAAAGACCAGAAAACAGAGTCTGTCTGTCGCCCCTTAGTTATATGAAAACCTTGTACTGTTCATTGCTCATACACACTGTACTCCATTTTGCATGTAAAGCCATTACAGTCTAAAGTTTCTGGTGACCCACTGCACAGGCTGGTTAATATGGACAGAAGCGTTCCTTATTGTGGGAGCCCAGACAGTGAATGCACATTTTATTAGGACAAGGTACTGGGTTCTAACTCACAGGTTTCAGGTTAAAATCCCAGACAATACACTGCTCTTGTACCGTTAAGGAAGGCGCATTTTAATCTTTAGGTTATTACTATATCTTATGTATGTCCTAATTTAAATTTCTTTGCACTTTTCAATGTTTTAAATTGATATTTTAAATGGCTATTTATTGTAATCTTTTACTATTGTAATATTTTGATAATATTGTAATATATTATGTGCTGCTTTTCTTGGCCAGGAAATAAATCTCTCTAGCAAAAGAGATTTTAAATCTCAATGAGACTAACCTGGTTAAATAAAGATAAATAAATCAATCAATCAATCAATAAACATAACCAGTAAATATCTGGATAGACATTTTTTTAAAGTTGTTTTGAATAAGTATCGTTTTTTTCTCAGAAAAAATTGAAAGCTGAAAAATCCCAGGACACTGAAGTGTGCTAAATGACTGTAATGTAATGTAATGAAGTGTTCCCCGGGCCCGTGGTATTCTGGGCCCGGCTCCTCTGTGCGACCCAGAGGGCGGGCTCTGGAATCAGAGGGCGCTGTGCGTTCTGCCCCCGCGCCGTTCCTTATCGCGCGGCTCTCCCCGGCGGCTCCTCCGTGGCCGTGCCTCTGCCTTCACCGATCCGACGCCCGCGCACAGGCCCAGAATATAAATCAGGCTGGCCTGGGCCGCTGTACCTGAACGCTGATAACACTGCGCTATCGTGTTGGAGCTCGGGCGAGAGCTCTCTGGCCGCTTGCTGTTCCCGCCGCCTCGATGAGTTAGCACAGCAGGGGAGGGTGAGGGCGATGTTAAAGGAATAGTTCCTCCCACGTAGTAAAATCCATATCATGTTACTTACGTTTATTGTGGTAATTTAATCAAATAAAGCTGTGTTTCTGGAAATAATAAAGCCAACCTTGTTAGAAATTAAAGCCTGCTATCCATTAGGAACACACAGGCTACCCACCCACCCGGCTCCAAACTCATGTAGAACAGGGATGTACAATCCTATCCATGAAGGACCCTTGCCAGGCTTTTTTTCTAGCCCAGCCCAAATGCTTGATTCGACGTCAGTCAAGATCTTTGATTGGCAAAATCAGGTAATATAGCGCTGGGCCAGAACGACAGGCTAATCCCACACCTGCCCTTCCCCCAGAAGACTGGACACTCCTGAGTTATGGTCGACAGGAGGTCAGTGGCTCTGATCTGGCTGCAGACACGTGGCGTTTGCTTTAATGGGGTTTTTATATCCTGAGCAGCGGTGCCATCTCTCCTGTCCAGGCCTCTCCGGTCTGGGCCAAACCCCCTTCAGCCTGCCAGAGGAGACGAGCCAACCGTGTGAGGATCGGGCCTGGCAACCCGGGAGACGTGGAATGATGCCGAGTCAGGCGGCCACCCGTCCGCTTTCACCGTCGTACTTGTGTTATGCTCTTAAAGGCCACCAAGGGTGCTCCTCTGAAAACGCGTGTCCAGTTTCTCCAGCGTTACGCACCCACAGGTTCTGCAGTCTCATCATACTCTCTGCTTCTGCATTTCTCTTTCGGGTGGCCACAGAGCAACGTTTGCTACAGTACTATGCTCCGTCACACTCCTCCAGGACTTTTCAGAAGACAGATCAAATTGGAATGTTTCAACTTCAATGGTAGAGAGACAGACCATGGAATGTTCAAAATATAGAGCTTAGTATCTGGATGGTATATAGAATCTATGGTATATAAAAAAAAATTAAACTAAACGTTTAGCGGAAGAAAATATGTACACAAACCCGACAATATAAATCCTTACTGTACAACTACAAACCACCAGTTATAACAGCTAGATGTCATCACTTAGGCCATGGATACTCAAATCTGACCCTCAAATCCAAATCCGGCCCTGGTTTTCTTTTCTGCCAGGTAAGTAACTGTAAGTAAGAATATTAGTGGTGCTGATCTTCACTCCTGACTCCCAGTTAAAGGGAGCGTGGAAAACCAGGAGTGCTCAGCCATCAAGGACCGTGATTTGAGTAATAGGGACTTAGGCTTTTGAGTTTAGTTGGAAAATGGGCATCTTACTTTAAAAAAATTAATTAAAAAAAATCACTGATATTGCCTTCTTGATGAGTTTTTTCTTTTTGTTTTAATTTTTTTACTTTGTCTCCAACACATTGTGACCGCAACCATTCATCTCCAGGTTACGGGTTAGCACATTCTTATATGAAACCCACATTAAACACTTTTTTGTTTAATGTGCTTCGCCTCTTTGTCAGATAGGAGGCACGGTTTATGTGCAATGCATCTATAGACAATCTATCCTGTGTTAGCGTATTTATGCCAAATACTCCTATGTTATTGGTCAATGTCTGCGCACCCGTGGAGGAATATCTAAATGGCGTGGTTGGAATGGTTTATAGCACAACCATGATGACCGAGCATGATCCGTGTGTGTTTGTACTGTGGGCCTGCGCTTTCTTTTAAATAGGTCATGAATTTATTATAATTGGAAGGTGACTTTGGTTCTTACCGGGAGGGAAATCGCACTAATCATCTCAGAACGTGTAAATATGGAGCGGGGGTAAACAAAAGATATTTCCAGCAACCATTCTAAATTAAACAGCATCAACAAATATTAGAGGCCGTTTGATGTTTCGATGCATGCTGGCAGTTATTTGTATTCTATGATAACGCTGGCATCATATCCGGCTAAGCTGCTGCACCTCTCCAGAGCTTCTTAGCAGCCTTAACAACGTCGTTGTTTATGAACATGTTGCTTGTGGTTAAAGTTTCGCTTCCTCTCATCGATTTGTTTCTATCCGGAAATGACCTCCTTCGTGAATTTCCTGTTTGTCGTTTGGGTGTTCAGTTTGGGTCGGCGCCCTGCGAAAAGGCGTCACCATTGTTCAGTCACTTTCCCTTGCTGCCGCCACGGGCGTGCTCAAAAGAAACACGCTGCCGTTCAGTCGCCGTGGCACAGCCGCACGGTGTAAACACTTTTCCTTTATCACCCCTGGGCCTGTTGCCCATGTAAAATTACCCAGCACAGGAGACTGGGGGAGAATAGGATGGAAAAAAAGACAGATTTATAAAACCCAGAAAAATGATGCATTTGCTCCCTCCTCACTGCAGCAAACATCGCAGACACACAACAACAAAAGTCTGGAGAAAAGTGCGGGAATCTCAAGAATCACAAGACATCGGCGGCTGGCCCTTGCCAGACTGCACGAGGGCTGACATTTTAGCGGTTTTCTTGCGCTACGTTCTCAACCCGGTGTGGTGAAGTGAATCCTCTAATGAGCTACGCGGCCTTTTCCCAGCGGTGCATCTCCGAGGCAACAGACGGAGGCCATTTTTCCGAAAGTGTACAAGAGGAGCTGCTCGTGATAAACAAGGTTGGCGCCCTGTGGCTCGGAGTTTTCCGTGACTACTGAACGTTTAACACGTCACTGTGCCCATTTCCCATGGTAGCCACATGCACGGTGAAGGCCATGGCGCGGACTGAACGTCCGTGATAGCTCTGCTTCTTTAGTTTCAGTTTTAGTATAGCAGTTTAGTATTAGTAGTAGTAGTAGTTTAGTATATTAACACACCTACAGTATGTACCCCTATATGATGACTCCAGTAGTGCAGCTACTACACTGTGGGACATGATATTTATTGGCACCCCTGGTAAAGATGAGTAAAAAGGGTTATAAAAAATTCACCGTTTGGTGAATTAGCTTAATCTTGCACTGAAAAAATTAGAAAAATCCAACCTTTAATTGAAGTAAATTTATTCTGAGAAAAAAAAAAAAATCCCTCATCAAGAAATAATCATTTTTAACAAAACCACGTGCCACAATTATTGGCACCCCTAGAAATTCTTATGAACAAAATGTAACTGAAGCATTTTTTCCATTTATATTTTACTTTTTAAAGTTCATCAGAGTGTTTAGGAACTTTCAAGCAGTAATCCATGAATTACTGTTTCACTGGGGTATAAATACGGGGTGACACAGGCCATATTCCCTTTACCAGGGGTGCCAATAATTGTGGAGGGAACTGTATGTATACAGTATACAGGCCTATATACATACATACTGTATATGTGTGTGTGTGTGTGTGTGTGTGTGAATATGCATTTAACAATTTGTTTGTTTTACAGTTATATTTCCATGTTAATTAATTGCTGCATTTCATTAATTTTGACAGGAAAACCTCAATAGCCCTTGAGCTGTTTGTTGCTTTCTTCCTTGCTGCTCTGTGGAGGTGATCCCAGCACACGTCCAACGCTTTGATAGATGAAGCCACAGAGGACAAGGTGCCGAACTACAGGCCGAAACAGACCTGATAAACCCGCCAGCTGCTTGTGCGTTTACTGTCAGGGGTGTAAAAATGTAAGTGAAGCCTGTCAGGCGTGTCCGCTCGAGTGCTGCCGCTATATTTCACAGCAAAGTAAAATCCCTGACTCATGCCGTTCCTTTTTTTGTTGTGTATAATGTGAAACGAAACTCCTCCTCCTTGATGGAAAAACTACAGACCTCATACGAGTTAGGCCTCTGGCTTTAAAGATACAAAGTGCAAAAGCAATGGGGATTCTGGAGCTTTCGAGTGGTGTGTCCAACTGAGGCACCAAGTGTCAGTGCAGCGGAACACCCACGGTCCGCAACCAAGTCCTCGCCATGCAGTCCTGATGCCAACCGAGTCCAGATCACCACAGGGAAATGCATAGTTTGCCAAGGTGTCACCCGAAAAGGGGGCGGGGTTTCAGTCAACAGGATATTCACCACTTCACTGAAGGCCAATGAGCCACCAGTGTGATTAGCCACCAGTGTGATTAGCCACCAGTGTGATTAGCCACCAGTGTGATTAGCCACCAGTGTGATTAGCCACCAGTGTGATTAGCCACCAGTGTGATTAGCCACCAGTGTGATTAGCCACCAGTGTGATTAGCCACCAGTGTGATTAGCCACCAGTGTGATTAGCTACCAGTGTGATTAGCCACCAGTGTGATTAGCTACCAGTGTGATTAGCCACCAGTGTGATTAGCCATTCCAGATGGGAGAAAAAAAAAAAAAAACAGGTAAAAAAAATATATAAATAAAAAATGAAATAAAAATTAAAAATGGGGAATTTGGGGACAAAAAAAACCGGGGCCCCGTTGTTTTACAACGATGTCCTTCAGTTAACCTGCAAGTCCTTGCACATGTACTGGGACAGCAGCCGTCTTATCACTTGTTTATTTGATATTGATATGTCTGCATTGAGATGTGATACAAATGTAGTTTTTCAGAGGACAAGTATCAGTTTCTTTAGACTGGCCATTTGCTCCACTCTTAATTCTATATTGAAAGTTCTGTCTCCCTACTGTTGAAGCTGGGACATTCATTAAGGAGAAGAACATTCATTCATTAAAAATTAATTAAGGGGTGCGATCAGAACCAATGCTGTGGCGCTACCTCGTGTGGAGCTCTCTAGACCAGAGAGGTTAATGAGACGTGTGCATCTGTGCAAGGAGAAGCACTTGGACTGCCCGAACTTGGCAAGGAGAGTTCTCCTCTCACACAGAGAGGTAGACAGTTTAGTTTGCTCAGGATCAGCACTTAAAATGTGCGTGCAAGGTAACCGTTGCGCTAATGCTAACTGGCTGCTGCCGATGCTATTGCTTCTGCTGCCAGTTATTAAGAATAAGAATAAGAGCTCAGTGGTACTTTCGTCCTTGAGGACTGCAATGTCTGCAGGTTTTTGTGGTATATTTCAATCAGCAGTCAATAGGCCATGGAATCAAGTATAGACTAGTTAGCCAATCAATGACGTTTACTTATTAGCACCTGTGAAACTGTTAGCCTGTGTCAAATAGACCCAGGAAATTATCAGAATTTTAAAGCAATACAGAAATAAAAATTAAGCAAAAATACTCAATATCTTTATCTCAGTTACAAACAATATACACAATATGGTTAATGGTTGCAATGTATCTATCAAATCAAATGTAACAATGAAGTATCATTTTTTGTGAAGATTTATTTATTTAAAAAATCTACTATAATGAAGGTATAGGGGGGCATCAATCATCATCTGTGAACATCTATCAAAAGTGTCATTCCTTTTTTACCAAACGTTTAAACCGAACACAAGGGTTAAAACAGAGCTCATATTTCTGACACACACCAAAACCCAACAGGCTCTAAAGGCCTACAGCATAAAGGCATTGTGGTTGCCTAACTTTACCCTTCACCTGTCAGGAAACTAAAAACAGGTTGATTTTTGAAAATTAAAAGGTGAGGAAAATTGAAACCCAGGGAAAGTGTTTTGATTTGGACACACATTTTGGTTTATAAATATGACGCGCAGCTTCGCTGACGTTTCCCTTCAATAACAAAAACAAAAACAACACGTGACATGGCCGCGCAAGGGTGGGACGTCCTACGACACTTCCACAGTACGGTTGGAAAATAGTAGTATTGAGGATATTTTTTACGTACTGCACGTAGCATACCAAACAGTGCACATTAAACAGCACACATCTGCCAGTAAACTGTACACAGGAGACAGGACGCAGTAGATAGGGCTCGGATTTGGACACAGCCAAGATCTGCCTTGCAAGGGCTGCCCACTCTGTCAGACTCCAGCCGTATTTCCTGCTTTCTGGGGTATTCAGTTTTCAGAGCTGACGGCACAAAAAAAATCGAGGATTTTCTAGGACTGACACCCCCCGTCCAGTCGATCACTTGCAGCCTGGAGTCCTTTAGCATGATGTACAATTCATCACCGTGCCACCCAGGGAGGGAGAGTTTCTATCAGCAGGGATACTACTCTGCCTCATTGCACACTATCAATTCCTCTGGGCCGTCGACCCATAAGCGTGAAGTTTTTGGCTGCAATAGCTGCACCCACTTCATCGAATGCAGGTGCGAGTGTGCACCCTTTGGAATCGATGGAGGTTGTAGTGATGAGGAGCTATTGTATGATTGGGCAATAACATTAAATTAAAAAAAAAACCTGTACAGCCGTATATGTCACATCATCGAGCTGAATATTGAATAGTCTGGAAATAAAATAGCTATGCGCACAATATTTTGGTGGAGCGTACAAACTATGCATCCAGTTTTGCCATGCAAGGTTACTGCCGGTTAATTGTCTCTAATTTCAAATCCTCTTGTGATAACATGTTACGTTATGGAAGGTTTTATGGTTGAGCAACGATCTGGGAATCAACCGGACCCACCGGTCTGACGTTATTTTCATTACAAAAAGGTGGGAGTGGCAGTATTTCAAATATATTTATCTAAAATATGTATTTGCATGTACTGTATGTCTATGCAGTAGGGGATGCTTACCTCTTTTATTGTATGGTTAATACCTCTTTACAGAGCAAATTCGGTGAAGACGTGGTGGGGAGACCATGGGGAGCCTCCCTGTCTCCTTCTCCAATTTGTATTCATGGGATGTCGTCAATGATTGGTCGATTTGTTGTTAGAACATTTGATGACACCCACCCATACTGATGTATGTGCATTGTGCATCACCATTTTAACATTTAAGCAGTGCGGAGAGCAATAGCATCATTTAGTACAGTATTGATACATTTCAAGTAGAGGTGGGCAAGTTTATGAAGAGTTTACGTCATCACAAGTGCAATTTCAGTCATGATACGCCTTTTCACGTAAATTGTGGAGAACATCCTTCACACATTTCTGAAGAGCTATGATTGCTAATCAGCTAACGTGCTAACCAACGGTGCTTATTAGCAATCGTAGCCTTGATTAGGTGTAATTGTATCTGAATCAATGTACTGAATTCTGTCACTATTTTGAAGTGGAACTGTTGTAAAACGGTACAGTATTTCCCGCATTACTTTTTTTGCTTACGATAGTCCACTGCTGGGCATAACATGGCATGGTTTTGTGACAGTTTTTATAACCATCCTGGTTATTATGGTATGTGGTTATATTATTAGATGATGTGGTAACCACCGTTTGACTGATGGTGAGCAACATGAATACATTTCCAATGAATGGAGTTAATCAATATTAGTGTGTATATACCCTCACCTTTGAAATCACATGTCCCCGTTTCCTGATTGTGAAGAAATACATTCATGTTATGTCCGTTAAATGTTTCAAGCATTTCTGAAGCAAACTAGCAAAGACC
>CM056384.1:52613241-52678865 GCA_029718625.1 Synaphobranchus kaupii | reverse complement strand
ACCTTTGTTTATTATTCAGGTTATGATTATTTTGTTTGTAAATCAAAGAAAATACGATATTCATCTTGTATCACCCAAACATCAGAAAAAAAAAATCACGATTTATTTTTCGGCCGTATTGCCCGCCCCTGATTTCAAATGTAAAAAATGCTGTTGCTGCCACTTTAAAAGAAAAACCTTGCTAAGGGAATCCAAAGTCAATAACACTGCCCCTCTCACTAGCTTCCAGCCACCCCACTGGTCTCCATAGAGTAGTCAGGGAAGTCCCCATCACCAATTGACTGAGATTCAGGGAGAGTGAAATAAGCCTTGCCAACCTATTCATTATTATTATGGGAGCATTGTGATCACCCACACACATCCCAGCCTTCACATCCCTCAAAATCAGGAGGGATTCTCAGTGAATTGCAACACATTATAAATAGTCATCACTGGAGAATGAAACCGGTCTCGTCTTGATGAATAGCATGCTAGCAGTCATTAAACAGAACAGAGTACCTGCCCACTTTATCCGGTTCCTCTGGCACTCTGCACTCTGACAGTGATGTATGCTCCTGTAAGGCCGACATATTATTTATTAGATACTGACACTTGTGAATTGCCTTTCAGTGATTGACATGCTTGCGCTTGTTTTGTTTTTTTTCTCCGCCGTACTTAAAGAGTAGCCTTGACTTTGACTGTCATTGTAGTGCAAATCTGAGATTTACACCTTTCAAGTGGCAAATAGCATGTCTGTCTGCATGACAGACACATGCAAGGCTTAAATTTATATGTGCAGATTGCTGGTGACCGGATGTATTTTGACATTTTACAGAACACAGCTGAAGAAAGCGAGCGCTTCAAAGATCAAATGAATAAGAGAAGAAAAACAATCGCACAAAACAACAGCAGAACATTGAGTGATTATAATCAAGCATATACTGTAGCCCTGGTCACAACAAAAATACACAAAGGCTTGCCCGTTTCAGAAAATAATCAAATAAATCAGCTTCAAGTATACTGATTGCATAAGGGTAGATATCTCTTTTGTTTGCTTTCCTAGGTTAATGTAGGCCAACAGCATTGTACACATTCGCTTTTCTTTTTATAGTGCAATTGCCAATTGCTGGCTTAGCAGACAACATTAAGCAAGTAGGTAGGTTAAAATGATGATATTTCAGAGGAGCCCGACAGGAAGCAGCAAACTAATATAAGACACTAAGACACAGGTGCATGTTTAGTGTTCTTATTAGCCTATGTTAACTGTTCAGTAAATGCACAGGGCGTGTGCCTTCAGCTGAGTCACCACACCACCACTTCCATCACGTTGTGGCATTTTGAGCCCAAAGTAAGGTCCGCCTGATTGAAAAATGAGTCCTTATTCTACTTTGAATACCGTCACACTGTACTTTGGATAAATATTTCCTGGGATCCCGCAGTACGTCGCTATTCCAGCGGGAAGATTAATCGATATGCTGTGTGCCATAATAACGGGGAAAAGGGAGTGACGAACGCTCCAGTGATAAACGCTGCGGCCATTCTCAGCCACTGCAGCCCGAAAAGCCTAAAAAAAGACATTGCAGAGTTACAAGTCTACGTCAGTCTGTGTACTCAATCACGAGTCACAGTGGTCACTGAAACTTGCACAGATCGCAAAGACCATCTAGGGGCCAATTGGTGGGCAGAGGAGCAAAGGAAAAAGGGGCAACCGCTCTGTTTCATCCACAACTAAATACAGGCGTAGGTTTACCGGTCACGTCCTTAAAAAAATCTAATATATACGTGACAGGCAGAAAATGCACTATTTGAAAATTACACAAGTGTGAAATTAATTGCTGAGTGATTGTAATGCCATGCAATTGCTGAATAGATGAAGTTGAAAAACAAAAGAGCTGATTAGCCTGTAAATTAGTTAACTGGGAAGTATTACTGTTGGGCAATCATATACTTTTATTTTATTGGTTATAAAATGTGATATTACACTTTTTTTTTTTTTTTTACATATATCACATTATTACACAATGTGATATATGTATGTTGTTATGTATACCATTACTGGTTACTGGTAGTATTACTGCAAAACTGAATCATATGTTACACTATGTCTCTGGACATAAAACAAACTTTGGATATTTGGCATTGCTGTCCACTGCCTCTGTGTATTGAACATTATGAAACAATAAACATCTGCATTGAAGAAACTAAATGGGCGGGTTTCATTACTGTCTGTGACAACCTCATACATGAAAAGGGAGTGAAATTTAACGAGTGTGTGTGACGTATATTATAACAGTATATTACTTATGTAAATTTCAATGACCCATTATAATCTGAATAAGGTTGTATAATTCCGGTCTGTTATTACGTGTTGCCCTGGTTGCATTAAAGCTGAAAATATGATGTTGGCTGCAAATAAAGCTTATTATAATTCAGTCCTAACATTGCCAGAACACTTGTAAATATGTGTTTGTGCGTAGTAAAATTCAGATTACTAGAGTTGCAGGAGCTGGCTATTACAGGGTGGTAAATCAACATGCATGGCTTGGGGAAACGATTGGTTCAAAAACAGATCAATTAAATGTATCAGATCCAATATCTGGGCATGGTTCATTGTGTGAGGACAGTATGTGAGTAATTATAACATGGCTCCTCAAAATGTGTGTGTGAATGCCCGCCCAGATATGTTACAGCAAAAAGTAACCCAAACTAAATTATTTACTTTCCAATCTCTCCGTTTTGGTAAAAAAGTGATTTGGTTGACAACTTTTTCAAATCAAACTCTGACACTCCCTCCATTCTTAAAAAACAATGTTTGTGGCTAGACCTAAGATTGCACTTCTTTTACAGTGAAGTCTTCCCACCCCTGATTGGTGCTGGTCTAATACTTTAAATAATTAACCTTGGGCCCAATATATTAGAAGGAAAGTAGAATATTGTAGTTGACGAGGAACGAAACCGCATCGCATACGATAAGAGGAGCTGTAGCCTGAGGCTGAGCAGAAATGCTGTGCAATTCAGAGAGACAGAGAGAGAGACAGAGAGAGAGACAGAGAGACAGAGAGAGAGACAGAGAGAGAGACAGAGACAGAGACAGAGACAGAGACAGAGACAGAGACAGAGACAGAGACAGAGACAGAGACAGAGACAGAGACAGAGACAGAGACAGAGACAGAGACAGAGACAGAGACAGAGGGGCATGGATTGGGGGAGGAGAGAAGATCTTGAGGGAATCTGAAAATAGCTGGTACTCCATCAGTCCCGATCAATGGGGCTGCTCCGTTAGGAGGCCGTGCCTCGTTGACGAAGGCTAGCTTGATTCTTAGCAGCCCTGTGGGCATTGACGGTCTGTCCTGAGCGGGGGGGTGAAATATACCCTGCCCCACACCCTCACTCACCTCATCCTGTTCCTCCATCCAGCTCTCATTGCGATTCCCTCAAATTTCATTAATACCAGTTGCAAGCACAGTCGATTTGGCGAAGTATCTGTGGATAAAGCACCAGACTGTGGGGCGAGGTACCTGCATTTGCTTTTTGCCCTTTCGCGCTCCTGCCTCCTGCCAAAATCTCTCTCAGGCTTCATAAAGCAGGCAGGTGCGAAACGGCCTTTAAGAGGGGTACGCGACGGCGGGCCTGAGTCCAGCGCCAGTCACTGCCCGTGACAGATGTTGTTCTCTCCCCGCCCAGGGGCCACAGCCAGAACGCTTTGTGCTCCAACCAGACGGGTAATAAAAAGGAGCAAATTCGTCAGGGCCAGAGGGGAACGGAGGGACAAACATTTCCGGCCCAATAACACGCGCGCGCGGAAAGGCTCCGGGTCTCAGCCTTGTAGAGCAGGGGTAGGTAACCTTGGTCCTGGAGTGCTGGAGCCGGGTTTTTGCTCCATACATCCCTTTAACTACATATTTGTATTGATTTGAATCAATCAGGTGTAATGAATGCATGGTAACCGTGTGCTGGCGGTGTTCACCGTTTCCCCATACATAATATTCAGGCTCAGGCTTTTAATCGTCCAACTCTTGTGATCAAGCTCGGATGGAACAAAAACCAGAAACGTCACCGGCACCTGGACCAGGTTTCCCTACTCCTGTTGTAGTGACATCATCGTGAGAGTTCCCCTTTTGCAACCGTGAGTTCCGTTTCAGCGGTCCTGTTCAGCTTCGGCTACACTACGCTCTTTCCCCGCCGACGTGTGATTGCGTGTCTTTCATCGAGCCTCCCAAATGAACAAGGCCACAGATCATTACATTTCTCCTCTTTTCCCTCCTTTTCCCTCCCCTAAAACAACATTTTTATTGTTCCTGTACAGCAAACAATGACCCCGTGCACTTCCTTTCCGCAAGGCCCGACGACCATCTCTTTCTTAGATAACATCGAACCTCCATTTGCTTACACGCTGTGCATTTAAGCGTGCGGACATAGGTTGAGATTGTGCTCAGATACGCTCAGCTATGCTGTTTGGGTGCCATCAGGAATACAAAAGCTCAGTATTATCCCAGAGAAGGCACAGCACGCATTTTCATAACCGGTGATCGTGCTATGCTAACAGTATGCTAATCATAGCTAATCACACCAATGATTGTCAACTTACAAATGTAAAGAAAATAGGAGAAAACTGACCTTATCTGAGGGGCTCATAAAATGCAGCGGGGGGGGTGGGGGGGGGGGGGGGGGGTTTGGAGAAAAATGGAAAGATTAATGGGAGAGCCAGTTTTCTTCTCACTCAGACCGCAGCCTGGTGCGATCTCGGCGGACTGAGCGATTGCTTAGCCGTTATCCTTGAAGCCAATCAGCCGTTATCTGAATAATTCAGAGATTTGTGGAGGAGGGGGGGCTCTTTGGACTTAGGCAAGGAGAACGCTGGGCAGTGATGCCATCAGATTATCTCCCACGCCCCTCCCCTCACACTGTTTCCACGTAGCGCAATAACGGGAAACGGGAATATTTCACACCGAATGGGTCCAACTGATTCTCCTCTGGGTTCTAATGGATTTAATATACAGACTTAATCAGGTCTAAGTTCAGTTCTCTGTACAGGTGAAAGCCTTGCCTTTGTGTATGTGTGTGTGCGTGAGTGTGTGTGTGTGTGTGTGTGCGTGGGGGGGGGGATGTGCATAATACTGTATGTATGTAGATGAGAACGCTGTGTCGCGATCACAGGAATGTTCAGGTTAGTGTGCTTTGAGGCGGTGAATCTCCTTGGTGTCTCCCCTGGGCATGGCTCATCCCTGCCCCGCCCTCCAGACCGCTCTGCAACGCAGGAGGGAATTGTTGCATTAGCCGTGATACGCCGCTATGAAAGCAGCTGGTTAGCGCTCCGGGGTGTGCGTGAGCAGACAGTCGAGCGTGGCCGCCGCAGCCCACGCGTCTCCAGGAAACCGAGAACCGCCACGTTTGCCCCTTAACCCCGCCCACCCTCGAGGTCACTTCCTCCAGCCGCCACGTTTGCCCCTTAACCCCGCCCACCCTCAAGCTCACTTCCTCCAGGACCCTGACCCAACATGTCACTCAGGGGGTATTCCGCCCACAAGTTTAATAACCTTACCAACCTCTGTCCACAGAATCAGTAACTGAAAGGCAGGAGGACGTTCCATGAGGAAATTATTCCCAGGAGGAAAGGCATTCGGTTGCACACAGCAAGGATTTACAAGTCTAATGGATGTACGAAGAGCGATTAGCTTGCTTGTTTTCCCTGATATGCCTGTCTAGCTTCTCCCTTGGGCTTATTCGCAGGTATTTCTAAATGAATTCCCAGCCCTGTTATGTTTATTAAATTAAATGGTAATTGGTAAACCGACGGTAGCGATTCAGAGACCAGTCTCCCTGGTGCAGTTTAGGACAGGGTATGTTTGTACACAGGAATGACACAAAGGCAGCAGTGCTATAAAATGCTAGCATGTGAAAAATGTTTTTAGCATGTATGTGGTTCATGTGTATTGCCAGTTTTGCGCTTCGATTTTCTGTGGTTTATACCTCTGTGCCACCGTCAACATTTTGATTGTGGGTTACAGACGCATTTATTCGGGAGGTATCTGGTATTTGTTATCTTGCATCAGGGTCTATGGCTGTGTGTTTTTGACCATCTCTGCACGACTGCACGGCGAAGGAAATGGCAGCGCTGTGATCCCGTCTCAGCGTGAGCGCGAACCCGCCCCCCCACCACCACTCCCCGCTTCTCGCTCTGTGTCGGGGGGGGGTTGTCAGGAATTGGAGCGGAGGGATTACGGCGGAAGGGCCCCTCCCGCGCCACCGCCGTTATCTGCTCATTGTCATGCAGCGAGCGGAGGTCCAAGCCGCCCGCGCGGCTCCTCTCCTGTTTACAAACCCCCGGGAGCCCTTCCGTCTGCCTGGATGCCGCCGACTTAATTGAAAAAATGGGAGAGCTGCACCTCGAACGCGCCGAGCCCCGCCCCGCCCGCGCGCTTGTCGAGAAGACTCCCGGCCCGCCAGAGCGCTCACGATCGTCATCCTCCGGCTCTCTGAGGCTGTTTTTTATTTAATGTCACGGTTAATTACCCGAGGCTCGGAGAGTGTAGCGCCTTCCCCTCACGTGGCCCGTTAATTCCAGCACGCCCGTTTGTTTACACTGGGAGGGCCCGGGGAGTTGGCCACCCTGTAATTTCTCCTGCAGCACGTAAAAGCGGCTCTCTAAAATGGGACCGCCGTCTCTCTCCACCCTGGGAGGCCTGGCTCAGTTTCCACCAGGTGTTGTTTGGTTTGGGGGGGGGGTTAGCGTTTGGCGCTACTTTCATGTACTCCTCTTCTGTAGGACACGGTAATGATGACCGGTGTAAATGGGGGAGCAGAGAAGGAATGTACGACCAATCGTCCCTCCTCTCCCTATACTAATATAACGTATATATTTTGAATAAGGTAAAACAGAGAAGGAAAAGTAAACAGTATAAGATTACTGGTTGGACCCAATAGCTGAACCTTAACAGGTTTGTACGCAGGCCCATGGCCGTAATCATCTCGGAGTACTCCAAGGTCATGTACTTGCTAGTTTTTTGTCCAAGGCGCATAGTAGCATAGTCTTTTCTTTGATTGGCTACAAATAAAAATGGTTATAGGTGACCATTTTAACACATTATGAAATTATTATTTAATAATTCATTAAATCATTTATTTAATAAAAAGTCAGGTGTTGGCAAGTTTGGTTCAGTTGGTATCACTGCAGAATCATGAACTAGCTATCTAGCCAATATAATCCTAGTTAGCTAGCAGGCCATCTTGCACCGGATTAGTCAGGCAGTGCCTCTGGGGCATTTACCTATCGGGCTAAATTAGCAAATAGCCAGAAGTACTCTGCTGTTCATTTTGCTGAATTTAAGATTATTACTGAAAATGGTTTAATTACTTTTGAAAAGAATCGGTAATGTTCTCACATTTGTGTCTAACCCAAAGTCATAAATTTGTCCAGCATTTGCCCCTCAAAACTCAACAAAATGCACCTTTACATAATAAAACAAAAAAATAAAAAAATAAATTTTAAAAAACACGTTACAGGACCACGTTGCCAAAAGCAACGGTGACAAATAATAATAAAAGACAAAATGACATATCTCACTATAACATGTAATATTCTCTCTCTCTCTCTCTGCATTAGGTTCCGTCAGCGGGAGAGATTCTGAGCGGGTGGGTGGACTGAGAATAACCTCGAGACAGTGAGAGATTGGTTGCCAGGGCGATGCCAGAAATACCACAGCCACGTGTTGCCTGGTTTCCCTGCCCCCAGTTCCGGCTCCACCCCCGGCACTAGCTGTGTCACCCTAGGGTGCCGGGCATTGTGCTCCTTATCTCTCAGGAGGGGGAGGCGGCCGTCGCTGTGGCTCTGTGTCCTCTGGGTGGCGGCTGGGACCGTGTGTGACAGGACAGGGGGCACTTTGGCACTGGGAGAATGAGCAGGCAGACACCAGGAGGAGGAGGATGGGTACTGCCGAACGCCTACCCCCCACAACCCACATCCCACACCCCCGCAGCCCACATCCCACACTCCACACCCCCGCACCCCACATCCCCGCACCCCACATCCCCGCACCCCACATCCCCGCACCCCCAACACCCCACACCCCACATCCACGATTTGTGAAGCCCTGGGAACCCCTGCGTTGGCGTTCACATTTTACTCTGCATATCAGACATGAACTCAGACATTAAGATGCACATATGCGCACATACGTGTACACATACTGTAGCCTACATTATGCACACACGTACACACACTCCTTCACGTCATACCCTCACACATACAATTTCACACACACACACACACACACACACACACACACACACGGTGATACATGCAGCATACTATATAGGACGTTGTAACTTTTGCTCTGTCTCTGCCAAACAAATGATTAATGGCATTGGAAGACAACACTGAACTTTTGAGACCAAGGTAAGTATTTTGGCCTCAACATTTTGGGTTCCATTACTTGCAGAGCCAAGAGTCAAAACATAATTTATTTTCGTCAAAATCTGGGATCAGCAGCGCAGGTTGAAGAGGCCCGTTTAATAAAATATGCAGTGCGAACGCTGGCCAGAGTCGGGCTCACCCTACCATCACTGCTGCCCAGGGACGGATATTTTTGGCGTGCACTTCCTGCGGTTGGTCTGACTGGGTGGACTCGTTTTGCAAGTGGGAGGCCTCCCGGCCATGCCCGAGTTGGCGCATTCTGCACAAAAAAAGCCGCCGCCGGGCGTCGCCGCTCTGCTAGAAACTAGAGGCGAAGTCGGCGAAGCACTTGTGAATGACGTCAAACGCTAATGAGTGGTTCCAAATGAGTGGTTCCTTTGATTTGTTTATAATGCACGACGCCCGTTTATACTCGATTCCAGCAGCGAGCTCCTCCCTCGGCCGCTGCATGATGGGCGATAGCCTGACATGGTCAAAACCATAGATATATAGATCTATGGTCAAAACGAGTACACCCACTGCTTCCCATGAGGTGCTCAGAAATTATGGCCACTGGAAAAAACATCCCTTGCTGAAATAGCCCTGGTTCCACCTGCAAACTACTGCTTACTCCCAGCTGTGACAAGACTGCACTGACGTTAGCCTGACTGGGTCCCCATGTAGGCTAATTAGTGAAAACCCAATGAGAATCAGTAAATCCTAGTTTTAGTAATTAGTAAGTTTTGGTGTAACATCAAATAGCTGGTATATGGCCATACATTAATGTTATACGTTGGAGCCTAGCCAGTTAAATAGATTAACATCTAATTTTGTATAAAATATGCTGGGATGCCTTGTAATGTGTAGTATCGGAGCTAGATTAAAAATTGGATGGCTGTTCCGGGTTTTACTCTGTGCAGTTATCCAGCTAATTTACTAATCCTGCTTCGTATACCCAATACCCCCAATGTTTGACACGTTACAGCAAAGGCGTCAACCCCGGAAGAAAAGAAAAAAAGCGCATTTTGGACAATGAAAGAATGAATATCATTTCTGTCATTAAACAAGAATACTTCATAACACTGTTCAGATTCTTCATCTCATCCCTCATTCATTAAAAGCTAATGTCAAGTTACTAATGTCATTCCCCTATGTTATGGCTCCCCCTAGTGTTCGTTAAGTACTACTGCGCCCAACCTATGGTGCGGTTTGGACCGGATATTTCTGTCCGAAACCGAACCGGGCCCGAGAGAATAGTACCCGACCCGACATGTATATCTTTATTTTGGTGTCCGATCTGACCCGAGCCGCACCGAATTAAAGAAAATACACAGCTCACTGCTGTGTTACAAACAAAGCTAGCTATGTTACAAACAAAGGAGAGAGAGCGCCATAACGTTAGAGAACATTGTGAAAGGCAAAGACGTCTATCACTTCCAATGCGCTGCTTCTGGTAACCACTGTAAGCAAACTATGCTTCGCCAGACAAGCTAAAAACATTAGCCAAACACTGTTGCTAACCTTATAGCTAAACATGCCATGAAACCATCAGGAAAAATACAACTCATCGATCCCGGAATGCAACCACAATAGCCTAGCTAGCTAGCCTACTTATTCCACAGACACATAAACTATTTCACTATCGACAGCTAACTACCGTTAGGTAAAATAAAACCCAGCATTTAGATTCAATTTGTTTCAATCCTACCGTGAATGACGATCCAATCCGTGTCCATAGATCTTTTCGGTTAACGATGTCAAGTTTCAAGTTTTTCAAGTTTCTTCTGCAGTTACGCCCAAGTAGAAGTGTTTCCATACTGGTGATTTACGATGGTTTTCAGTAGTAGCCTAATTAGCCCTACCGATGACAGCTTTCGCTTGACTTCTTCATTGGTTGATTGTGTTTGTTTGTCTTTTCCGCCAAAAACACATGTGACAGATGCACAGGTAGGCTAAGATAGCCTATCGAGTCATTTAATTGAATTAAATAGGCCACACAATTCAAATTAATAAATATAATTGTAAACATTAAAATGATAAAAATTAATAAGCATAACCAAACCCGACCGAGTCTGAGTGTTAACTGTAAATATTTGTCCGTAGGCTACCCGACCCAAACCCGTAGGGTTCCCTTGGGTTCTGTCGGGTCCGGTTGGGTATCCACACTGTAATGAGTCCCACCCTGCTTGCTTTGATTGATAGGAGGGCCACACCCCGTCATTTGCATACAGCTTGAAAATTAAAATGGAAAATTAATATAATGGATTAATTGATTTTTGGTACATAGACTACTGTTGTAAAAGGTGACAACAGCTCACAACCATTTATAACAGGCAGGTCCTTAGGAGGGAAAATGCTATCCTGGTCTGCTGCGACCTTAGGGCTGTGACCACCCACTCCAGAAGGAGTTTGAGCTCCTGCCCTCAGGCCGCCGTTTTAGGGTGCCTGTCAGGAGGACCCCAGAGATATAAGGTCTCCTTTGTCCCGAAAGCTATTGACCTGCTTAAGAGAAAATAGCACTCGGGCCGCTCTGTTGTTGTCGATGTTGTCCTTGTATTTCTGTGTTTTTTATGTGAACCCTGGCTGCAAACCAAATTTCCCCTAGTGGGACAATAAAGTCAAATTGAAATTGAATTGAAATTTAAATGAAAATTAAATGTTTTCCATATTCAATTTAAATTTCTATTTTGGGCTGAATAATCCTCCTTACATGATTAAACCACTGCACCAGGGCAGTCTGAGCCATGGGTGCGTCCCAATATTATTCACTCCCCACCTCCCTTCCTCCAGTCCCCCACTACCACTCCTCTCCTACCCGGAAGTATGCAAAACTGTCTGAATGTTTCGAGTACAAGTATTTGCATGTACAGTATACAATGTACCTGGCATTGCGGTTTGCGTCGAGATATTAATTAATATGTAACCATTAATAGGTAATTAAGATGTAATCAGCGACATTAGATTAAAACACTAAGATCCGTTTCTGGGGCACGGAGTAGAGGAGGTGGTAGTGGAGGAAGGGAGGGTGCATTTTTCGACTATTGGGACGAACCCCTGGCTTCAGGATTGCAGCCGTGCAAAAGGGCAGTCTGAGCCGGGCTCCATGATTGGGCCACTGAACCAGGGAACTCTGAGCCGGGCTCCATGATTGGGCCACTGAACCAGGGCAGTCTGAGCCGGGCTCCATGATTGGACCCCTGCACCAGGGAAGTCTGAGCTGGGCTCCATGATTGGACCCCTGAACCAGGGCAGTCTGAGCCGGGCTCCATGATTGGACTCCTGCACCAGGGCAGTCTGAGCTGGGCTCCATGATTGGACCCCTGCACCAGGGAAGTCTGAGCTGGGCTCCATGATTGGACCCCTGAACCAGGGCAGTCTGAGCCGGGCTCCATGATTGGACCCCTGCACCAGGGCAGTCTTAGCTGGGCAGACTGCAAGTAGCCTCCAAACGTCTGGAGATCATAGATCCGTTTTATTAAAACCACTTTTAATAAAGAAATGAAAGTCACATTTTAAAAAGGCCTGCCAGAGTGGTACAGCCTTCCACTCTTCTTACTGCCAAATGATGATGAATGCTTTTGCATTGGGCTTTATTTAGTAACCCTGCGGGGCTGTGGTGTGTCAATGCATGGAGACTGAGCATGGTGTGCTTTAAAGGAGACAATGTATGTATAAGTGTACAGCGTGTGAGAGAGCAATGTGTGTATGCATTGTGTGTTACAGTAGGAGACAGTGTGTGTGTGTGTGTATATAGAGCAGGGCTGCCCAACCCTGTTCCTGGAGATCTACCGTCCTGTAGGTTTTCATTTCAACCCTAATTTGGCACACCTGATTCTACTAATTAGCAACTCAATGAGATCTCTAGCTGTTGAATGAGGTGTGCTGTGTTAGGGTTGGAGTGAAAACCTACAGGACAGTAGATATCTAGCTGTTGAATGAGGTGTGCTGTGTTAGGGTTGGAGTGAAAACCTACAGGACGGTAGATCTCTAGCTGTTGAATGAGGTGTGCTGTGTTAGGGTTGGAGTGAAAACCTACAGGACGGTAGATCTCCAGGAACAGGGTCAGGCAGCCCTGGTATAGAGTGTTAGGAGACAGTGTGTGTGGATATTGTGTGTGTGTTGAGATGGTGTTGGACGTGATTCTATGTGTGTGCGTGTGTGTGTGTGTGTGTGTGTGTGTGTGTGCGTGCATGTTTGTGTGTATAGTATGCAAAGTTATTGTGTATCTGTGCATGGCACTGCGTGCGTTTGTGTGTGCGCGCGCATGTTTGTGTGTATAGTATGCAAAGTTATTGTGTATCTGTGCATGGCACTGCGTGCGTGTGTGTGTGTGTGTGTGTGTGTGTGTGTGTGTGCGTGCGCGCGCGCATGTTTGTGTGTATAGTATGCAAGGTTATTGTGTATCTGTGCGTGGCACTGCGTGTGTGCGTGGGTGTGTGTGTATGTGTGTGTGTGCATGTATGTGTATAGTATGCGAGGTGATTGTGTGTGTGTGTGTGTGCGCATGTGTGTGTATAGTATGCGAGGTGATTGTGTGTGTGTGTGCATGTGTGTGTATAGTATGCGAGGTGATTGTGTGTGTGTGTATGCGTGTGTGTGTGTGTGTGTGTGTGTGCGCATGTGTGTGTATAGTATGCGAGGTGATTGTGTGTGTGTATGCGTGTGTGTGTGTGTGTGTGTGTGTGTAGTATGTGAGGTGATTGTGTTAGCAGGCAGAGTGTTCATCTCCCCAAGAGAAGGCCTCATTTGTTGTTGTTGTGACAGACCGTTCCCTGGCATAATGGCCCAGTCGCTGCCCCTGAAACGGTTAAACTCATTTGGCTGCCAAAGATGGGGACATTGCTAGCACAATAAATCACTCCTGTGACCCCGTCACCTCCACTTGTTTTGCTGGAGGTCGCCCGGCTCCTTTCCCTGCTGAAGCCAGTGTGAATCTGAGCGGCAGAGCCCGCTGTATACCATCACCGTGCTGAACTGAATCAGCGATTAGCACAAATATGCCCACTGACTCACAGTGACATCAGACTACAGGCAATGCCATTAATGCCAGGTAATGGGGACGCTAACAGCATCCGCTCAGGTGCCTGGTGACACTTTACTAAGGGTACTTAAATGTCATGTTTCCTGCGTGCGATTATGCCGATCTCTTGGTGTTACATTTTTATCATGACTATTACTGTGATGATAATTATTATTATTACGGACACTGGCAACGCTGGTGCTGAAACCTGATTGTTTTTTTCTTCTTTCTACCTCTTTGGGGAAATCCACAGGAATGTTCATAGACCATGGCGTATTTATAGAGGGCCGTGGTAAGAGCAAGCCGTAACAATCATCAATTGACCAAATTGGACCCTGTACATTAAAAAAATTAAAGTCCAGACTTTGAAAGCATGGTGCCTAAGGACAGAAACTTCTCCTCAAGGACCCAGGAGATGTACCATTTTGGATTTTCTGTTATTATGGCATGAAGCATAGGTCTGACTCAGATGTGTTTTTACATCAAATAATTCAGACTATTCCCTAACAAAGATGTGCAAACTCCATTACGGATATCTCCCCATCCACCATTTCGGCTCCTCGCTGTAATTGTCTAGTCGGAGGTAATTGCAGTTCTTCCATCATGCACTCAGTTGTGCTGGGGGGTGGGGGGGCGGGGGGCGGGGGGTGGGGGGCAGGGGGTGGGGGTGGGGGGAGTTCTGCTCATGCGTTGAGCTTTGTCATACACACAGCCTGCCTAAAGTCAGTTAATGGTTGTGCTCTTTTTGAGCCTTCCACATCAGCCTTCAGCTAAACAATCGTCCAACCATCTGCCTTCTAAGCAGCTACTTCTTCACTAAAACCACGTATGCTTTGTGATGGCGTAAGCAAGCACATGTGCGTTGCTCGTTTGCATGCGTGCATGCATACCGCGTGTGTGTACATATCAGTGCACCTGCATGCATATTTGTGTGTGTTGTGTGTATGTGCAAATGTTTGGGTGTGTGCGCTGATTGAGTTGTGTGCTTTTGTACATGTCTGAGTGCATATTTGTGTGTACACAGGATTGAGTTGTGCGTCTGTGCATGCGTGCTTGTGTATGTGTGTATATGCACTGCTGTATTTGCTTTTGCATGTGTTAGTCCCTAAATTCACTGGGGAGTGTGTGTGTGCATGTGTGTCTTACTGGAGGCTAATATTGTACAGAGGGGAGAGATCAGCAGTGTGTGGTTGGGTCTCAATAGCGTGTAGTTGGGTCTCAGTAGTGTGTAGTCAGGCCTCAGTAGCATGTGGTCGGGTCTCAGTAGCGTGTGGTTGGGTCTCAGTAGCGTGTGCTTGGGTCTCAGTAGCGTGTGTTCGGGCCTCTAGCGTGTGGTCAGGTCTCAGTAGCATGTGGTTGGGCCTCTAGCGTGTGGTCGGGTCTCAGTAGAGTGTAGTCGGGTCTCAGTAGCATGTGGTCAGGCCTCAGTGTCGGGCCTGAGGTGCCATGTCTCATCCGCAGATGCTGTCCAGCACAGTACCGACCGCTCTGCACCACCAAAACAGGAGACACAGCCTCCTGCTGTCAGCCTCGTGTTAAAAAGGGGCTTCCAGGTCTTCCGGCCTGCCACTGGGCTCAAAGTCAGTCACAGCTGAGGGAGAGGATCAGCACACTTTCCCCGTCAAGCCTTCACAAACACACACGCAAAGTGCTGACCATGAGGCACACCTTTCTCACGCCCAGGGGAGCCCATCTCCCACCACAGCCCTCCGAATTCGGTCCAGGTCTTCCGCCGCCTGTGCTGAAGCATCTTCCGTGGCCGAGGCCTTGTGGGGTTAAAGCTGGCCCCCGCGGTTTGCTCCGTATGAAGTGCGCTATCGATTTGCAATAAAACAGACGGGGTAATTGTCGTATAATTCAGAGGTGGTGTCCTTATTGATGCGCTGTTTGGGAGCTGTAAAACGGCGGCTCTGGTCCTCCCTCTGTCCGTTTACAGAACCTGCGTGAGGAAAAGATCACGTAAAGCAGAGAAAGCTTCATTTTTATGCCACCGTTACGGCCCAAGACCGTCGAGTTGCAATAACTAACGGCCAGCACAAAGGCCAAACATGTTTAAAAACACCACGGCGTCTTTTGCCAAGAAAATTATAATTTATTCACAAAACTTACAGAAATAGGGCAGTGACGTGAGTCATCCACTCCCCTGCTGACGTACCCTGACTGACTGTTACTAAAAAAGTGCTAGAAAAACTAAGTAATAATAACCACCCTCCAAACCACAAGTGTTAAAGCATTTTAAATTAAACAATAATTGACAAAAAAGGGACAATGCCCCAATTAACTAAACAAAACAACCAAATACAAAAGTGACTGTGCACTGAAATGCGAGAGAGCCAGACTGAAACACGCACTCACACACACGCAACAGAGAGAAACACGCACTCACACACACGCAACAGAGAGAAACACGCACTCACACACACGCAACAGAGAGAAACACGCACTCACACACACGCAACAGAGAGAAACACGCACTCACACACACGCAACAGAGAGAAGCACGCACTCACACACACGCAACAGAGAGAAGCACGCACTCACACACACGCAACAGAGAGAAACACGCACTCACACACACGCAACAGAGAGAAACACGCACTCACACACACGCAACAGAGAGAAACACACTCTCACACACACGCTACAGAGAGAAACACGCACTCACACACACACACTACATGACAGAAAGAAGAAATCCACAGCAAAGCTCACTTATATAGACAATAGGAAAAGGAGGAGGGCATAACAGTGTGCGTGAGAGTGGAGCATACCCTCTGCTTTCACATCAGCTCTAAGCATGTCCTTTCACCTCAATGCAATTCATGCCCCCCACTTTGGGTTGAGATGCTGAACTCAGAGCACGTCTGCCTTGCATTCGCGTGGACATAATGCATTTGATTTGTGCTAATGGGTGCTGGAGCTGAGAAGGTGTGTGAGCGGGTGCCCACACTGCATGGAAAGCTGCATTCACGGGTCGGACTCTACAGTGCACAAATCCTAAAATGGACTGTATCTGGCCATTTGCAAACGCACAATAGTTACGCAAATTAATATCCGCATTCACACTCACTCACATACACAAACATACACATACAAATATCCACACTCGCACACATACACACACACACAGAAATATCTGCACACACATACATACACGCACACAGAAATATCCACACACACACACACATACACGCACTCAGAAATATCCACACACACATACATACACACACACAGAAATATCCGCACACACATACATACACGCACACAGAAATATCCGCACACACATACATACACGCACACAGAAATATCCACACACACATACACACACACAGAAATATCCGCACACACATACATACACGCACACAGAAATATCCACACACACACACACACACACACATACACATGCACGCACTCAGAAATATCCACACACACAGAAATATCCGCACACACATACATACACGCACACAGAAATATCCACACACACACACACACACATACACGCACACAGAAATATCCACACTCACTCTCACACACATATTCTCACAGTCACTCACACACATACACACAAATATCTACCCTCACTCATACACATACAGTAGGCACATACAAATATCCACACTTATACGGAAGGTCCTATGATAATGTCGATTCACCAGCTTCTGCACTGAAAGAGCTTGGAGTTTTGACCTTTCCAATTGGGACAAGAGGCTCTGACAGTAGAGAATTGCAGAAGATATCCCATGATCTTAGTCATGCTCAGCTCACTCACACACACACATACAAATATCCAGACTCAAATTGTATTTATATTGCACATTTCATACAACAATTGCAACCCAATGTGCTTGAGGAATGAAACAAAAAGGAAGAAAAAAATATATCCACGCTCACACTCCCTCATACACATACAGTACATACACACACACACGCACACACACACACACGCATATTCACACTCTCATGCATGTGTATGTGTGCCAAGCCATGTTTACTGTGCTGTGGGTCATGACAAGCTAGGTGTCACCCCCCCCCTCCCCCCCAGCGCTGGAACTCATTCCCCTGCTAACGCCTCTCTGGATCAATAGTCATGGTATGAGGTGAAATTGGAGCAGTAACCTGGAAATGAGATCCGCTTTAGACTGCCCCGCCCCCCGACCCCCCCCCCCCCCCCAACCCCACTCACCCTGGCCCCACCCCCTGTGCTCTCTGGGAAATTTCCCAAATGAGCGGGCAGTCACAGAGTCAGCTAGTGACAGTCCACCCTCGCCGAAGATGCATCGAGGCTGTCTAGAGCCGTATTGAGTGTGTGGGGGTGGGGAGGGGCATTGTGGGGGGGGGGGGGGGGGGGGTCTCTACTCTCTACTCTTGTAAAACCCTCTACTCTCTCAGGACAGGGTAGTTCTTCATCCCATCATCCCGCGAACAAACATAAGGACTTCCAAGTACCACAGCGATATAGTGTCTGTGCTCCGTTGCCACGGTGCTGCCTGCACCATGGCGACTGCCATGTTTAGTGTAAAGGGAAGGGGCGCTATCTCTGCTGTCGGAACCAGTGATACGATCTCTCGCCGATAGCGCGGCTTCCTGGAGCTGCGGGCCTGGGCTGACGCGTGATCAGTCATCCTGAGGGAGCGACACCGGGTGGTTATCTGATCCATTCCCAGCTTCACTTGAGGAGAAATCCTGATATGGGCCATTCAGAGCCGGCCTATGGCGAGTAATACTCTCTAACGTTTTCCATTTCTCTGTTTCCCACGCATTGAAGTCTACCAGCAGTGATTTAGGAATTGATTGAATGCACTGAACATGAAAGGGTGAAAGAGTGTTGATGGAAAGAAGGGATGTCCTGGACACAGGCTCTCATATAATGGCCATCTCTGTGCTATCTCTGCGCTATATCTGTGCTATCGATGTGCCATCACTACGCTATCTCTGTGCTATCTCCATGCTATATCTGTGCTATCTATGTGCCATCGCTATGCTATCTCTGTGCTATCTAAGTGCCATCGCTGTGCTATCTCTGTGCTATCTACTGTATGTGCCATATCTATGCTATCTCTGTGCTATCGCTATGCTATATCTATGCTATATCTGTGCTATCTATGTGCCATCGCTATGCTATCTCTGTGCTATCTAAGTGCCATCGCTGTGCTATCTATGTGCCATATCTATGCTATATCTGTGCTATCGCTATGCTATATCTATGCTATCTCTGTGCTATCTCTATGCTATATCTGTGCTATCTCTGTGCCATCTCTATGCTATTTCTGTGCTATCTCTATGCTATATCTATGCTATCTCTGTGCTATCTCTATGCTATATCTGTGCTATCTCTATGCTATATCTATGCTATCTCTGTGCTATCTCTATACTATCTCTGTGCCATAACTATGCTATCTCTGTGCTATCTCTATGCTATATCTGTGCTATATCTATGCTATTTCTGTGCTATCTCGGCACTATCTGTGTGCTCTCAGATGCTGTGCTCTGCCCTGGCACAGCATGAAAAAAGCATGAGAAAAGTGACAGAGGTGGTGTCTGTGGCGATGTGAGACAGAGTGAGAGAGTCTTTGAGCATATGTGTGTGAGAGAGAGCAAGGTAGAGAGGTGGTGTGTGTGCGTGTGTGTGTGTGTGTGGGTGTGCGTGCGCACACGTGTGTATGTGTGTGTGTGGGAGAAAGATGCAGAGAGGTGGTATGTGTATGGGAGATAGAGGGAGAGTCTGCATATGTGTGTGTGAGAAAGGGTGTGTGTGAGAGAGAGAGAGAAAGAGGCACAGAGGCGGTGTGAGAGTGAGAGTGTGTATGTGTGTGTGAGAGAGTGTGTGTGTGTGTGTGTGTGTGTGTGTGTGTGTGTGAGAGTGTGTGTGTGTGTGTGTGTGTGTGTGTGAGAGAGAGAGAGAGAGAGAGAGAGAGAGTGTGTGTGTGTGTGTGAGAGAGAGAGAGAGTGTGTGTGTGTGTGTGTGTGCGAGAGAGAGAGAGAGAAAGAGTGTGTGTGTGTGAGAGAGAGAGAGAGAGAGAGAGAGTGTGTGTGTGTGTGTGTGCGCGAGAGAACAGCAGCCGCTCACCGCGCCTCATTAAGTCAGTGTTCCGCTTGGACCCGGTCGTCTCCTCAGCGCAGCGAGAGCCGTATTGATTTCCTGACAGGCCTTCCTCTCCACGCAGCACTTAGAGCGCTCTGCGCTGCCACCCGCTAATTTCCACAGTTATACCGCCAGTCAGGGAGATACCGCTGCGGGGGTGTGGGGGGGGGGGGGGGGGGGGGGGCAGCTTACCAAACCCCCCCCAGCCCAACCCCCAACCAGTCCTATTCTCCCTCCATAACACAGTTTTGCTTCCACCGACTGCCACATGGCTTGTGGACCTCAACCTTATTTGAATATGATGCTAATTTTTTTGTAGGCTATTTTATTAGAAAAACTTTTATCCCAGATTATTCTAGATTCCCCAGTTAGCAATGGCCAGTCTTGACCGAAGGAGAGAACTGCTTGTGTATATTTACTTGTATGATTAACATTAATAAATCACCAGTACCCATACTTGTAACACAACATTGGAAATGCTCATTGAAGGTATTTTAAAGGTATTTGTTACTGCTCTTTATTCTGTAGCTTTTGAAGATGATCCACTTTTCTCCCCCTGGAAAAGTCATCTTTTGAGTGCTTAAACCTGGAATGTTGCTGCGTGATTAGGAATGTGTAAAATGTTCAGCTGGCATCAGTCCGTCATGTGACTTTGGTGCCAGGAAACTCAAAAGGGAGAAATCACACATTTGCCTTTCATCATTCTTGTCCCTTTAACGGTTTATTTTTGAACAACTTTAGCCATTTTTTTTCTCCCTTTTGGAAGCTTAATTGTCCTCCATCAATTCGGAATGGCAAACACTAGTTGAGGGAATATTCCTCTGTATCCTCACATGGGGCACCATTTATTTAGTGTGTAACTGTAATCAATAATCAGTCTCCTATAATTAGCTGATATCTAAAATATTAACCATGAATTTGGAACTTCAATTAACAATTAAAATTGCCAATATTAATGGTCAAATGTAATTGAATCAATGGTCTGATGGATAACCTGAAGGATGGAGGTCTTGGCTAAACTACACAACAATGAAACATACACAGGTTTAGAAATAGAATTAATTAAACAGGCATACAAAAATACAGAGCATACACAGACTAATTTAACCAGAGAAGACTATGGGAAGGTACAAGATTTGAGTGTGTGTGCATGCCTGCGCGCATGAGTGTGTGTGTACCGTACATGCCTCGGCTAGTCTCACAGCTTTTACATACAGTATTGTTAATGCTAAAATTGAAATGTTTTCCCCATTTGTACTGGAAATGCCTTCATCCTCATCAGAAGGAGGCCGTGACAGAGCCATCCAACGTATGAACATATAGCCAGACTGAGGTCTTGAGACTAGGTCTTGGATGTATTTTTATTTATTTTTGAATTATTGTTATAAAAACAATAATACAGTGCACTCCACTTTAAAGCATATTGGATACAGGAATAGTGTGGACGTAGCTATAAAAATCCATCAGGCAGAATTGTTCCTATTAAAATGCTGTTTAAATACTCTGGAGGTAATGAAAGCACTTTGAATTTTGGCTCAGTCAGAACATGAAATATTCATGAAACGCAAAATCTATTAATGCCACAATTATTTATTCACCCCCACCCCCCTCCCCTTTTTTTTGGTTTGTTCATTATACTAAAAAAACAGGGAAAATAAATCAACAATAATTACACTATATTTGTGTCCTCTTTGATAACCGACTCAATATCTCACAGCTTCACAGCCACGGGTTAGAAAGTTTAGGTAACAAGGTCATGTGAAACAAATGTGTATCCTCTAACATCTTTCTGCTGATGAAAAGCATAATTTGCATGCATCATATTGCAGTTGTAAAATGAACCAAAGTAAAGCCATTTGGAGAGACAAAATTATGACATTTGCACAGAGACAAAATGGTGTAAAACGAGGTGTGCTTCCAATCCCTCTCTATTGGAAGCACACACATACGTACACTATGCCTCACACACACTTTCCCTTTCAGGCACGCACAATGACACTATCAGAAGCACAAACGCACACCACACACACACACACACACACACACACAAATACACACCTTACAGTAAAACCTGCTCAGGGTTTGGAATCGGGGGGGGTTTGGGGATCTTTACTGATATTCCTCATCAGGACAGCAGCTTTGCCTTCTGGGAAAGTGAGTAATTTCTCCCAGAGTGTTCCAGCTTGTGCTCTAATACCCTGACAAGGGCAGGGAGGAAACCACGGCAACAACAGACGCAGGAGCAAATGCTACTGAACAAGACTGCCTCCTGCCACTCTCCCTCTATCCTGTCTTCAGCCCATCTCTCTCCCACTTTCTATCATGCCTACAACTTCCTCCTATGCCTCTTTCCCTCTCGCATTCACCCCTCCATCTTTGTTACTCTCTGCCTCCTTCCCACTCTGTCCATCCATCTCTCTCTCACTTCCACATCTGTCTGTCTACCTTTCCCTCTCTTTCTGTGTCCTCTCATTTGTTCATCCTTCCGTTTCTCTCTGTCATTCACTCATCCCTATACCCCCCCTCATCTTTTCACCTCTATTTCTCTCTCTGCCTGTGCGTCCCCCTTTCAAACTCTCCTTCATCCCTCTCTCACCCCACACCCCTCCTTCTCTCTCTCTCTCTCTCTCTCTCTGGAGGTAATGATGTTGAGTAATGGGGCTGTGTTAGATTACACGCACACACACACACACACACAGACAGACAGACACACACACACCCTGTCTCACACATACACTTATCCTCTAATCACAGTCATTACACTCTCAGCACGGGGGCCAACAATTTGAAGGCACATTTGAGCTTGTAGGAAAGCACAGGGGCAGCAGGGGTCCGCAGGGACCTTTTCTTTCATTCAGACCGGGAGCTAATGTAGGATGTCACCCTTTCATGCGAAACACGCCCCGGCCATACAGGCCACTGCCATCACGGCATACAGATGTGCTGGGATCAGTCCCCTGTACCTTCCTCTTCACTCATTGGAGTGGAAAGCCATTTACATAGAAGAGAGGGATTCAATATCAGAGAGAGAGAGAGTGGAGTAACAGCAGAGAGAGAGAGAGAGAGAGAAACAGCAGAGAGAGAGAAAGAGAGAGAGAGGAGAAGTACCCCAGAAAGATAGATAGAGAGGAGTAACAGAGAGAGAGAGTGAGAGAGAGGAGAAGTACGCCAGAGAGATAGATAGAGAGAAGTAACAGCAGACAGAGAGAGAGGAGAAGTACCCCAGAGAGATTGATAGAGAGGAGTAACAGCAGAGAGAGTGAAAGTGGAGTAACAACAGAGAAAGAGAGAGAGAGTGGAGTAACAACAGAGAAAGAGAGAGGGAGAGTGGAGTAACAACAGAGAAAGAGAGAGAGTGAGAGTGGAGTAACAACAGAGAAAGAGAGAGAGTGAGAGTGAGAGAGAGTGGAGTAACAACAGAGAAAGAGAGAGAGTGAGAGTGGAGTATAACAGAGAAAGAGAGAGAGTGAGAGTGGAGTATAACAGAGAAAGAGAGAGAGTGAGAGTGGAGTATAACAGAGAAAGAGAGAGAGTGAGAGTGGAGTATAACAGAGAAAGAGAGAGAGTGAGAGTGGAGTATAACAGAGAGAAAGAGAGAGAGAGTGAGAGTGGAGTAACAACAGAGGATTGTTTAATGTGTCAGTTGTTCTGAGAGCTGTGTGAATGCAGCAGCACTGACACACCAACAGGGCTGTGCCTCTAACACCTCTCTCTGATGACCTCATAAACCTGTCTTCCAACTGTCACCTTGCGCCGACCGTACCTCTTTCAGACAGAGCGAGCGAGCGAGGGAGAGAGAGGACTTTTGGAATGCTTTTTTTTTGTGTGTTGTAGAGCTCTATTGCTTTCAGTAGTGAATGGTGCATTCAGTTAAGAACGTTCTAATCACACATTTGTGATCTTACACCTTAAAGTGTTAAAAACACTTCTTTTTTTTAAAGTTCATTGATTTTTCTGTAATCTGCTGGAATTATCCCGGTGTCTAAAGGCTTAAAACATTTTAAGTATTTTACCCAGGACTGCAATAATGTAGACAGCACAGCGCATGTGTTTTATAGGCCATGAAAATGATCCTTCCAGCCAGTCAAAGAGCTGCAAATGAGAGAGATCTGAGCTGACCTCAGACCACCCAATTTCGCACACGTTACATACATGCAACACTGTACCCCTGCAGAGGTGCTGAAAGTATCCTCCTGTATCGGCCACATAGCCTCCTGGGCAGTGTTCATATGCCAACTGTTATATAAACCTAATCAGCACTGTACTGAACATCCAGGTCAGAGTACTGTCACAATGGCTTTTGACAGGACAGGTGTGTAAGTTACCATTGGTTACAGTGTAGTACCATCGGTAAACACATTAAACAGGAGCATATAGTTTTGAGTGAATGCAGCGTTCACGGCAGAACTGTTTTAGAAACGTAGCGAAACGTTTGGAGAACGTCTGGAGAACGTCTGGAGAACACCCCCATGTGAGTCCCAGGGGAGGAGTTGCCATTTTCCCCTACGTATCCCCAGCCGCTAATGCCAGTCAGGACCAGCTGTGACAGGATGCAGTTGCTAGGGCGTGGCTATAAAGCGATGCGTTACACCCCCCCCCCCCACCCACCCTGGCCTTTGGTTAAATGATGTAGAGGCCTGACCTTTCTGTCTGAGCGAGCCGGCCCTCCATTCTCATCCACATGCCTGTCATCATGGGCCTGCTGGGCTTGTCCTGCGGAGCAGAATGTTGCTTGGTAACAGCCTGTCTCCACCCTTTATGCAGGATGGGGGGGGGGGGGGGGGGGAGCAGGATGTGAAGTTCAGAGAAACAGCCCCTGCCCGCACCCAATCCTGTTTAAAGGGTGTGGAGAAAATGTGCTACGTTTTTGTTTGTTTGCTAGTTTTTCTTTGTCCTTTGTTGAATTTCATAACAATTTATTTGTGATTGTTTTTGAGGTTCATATAGGTGCTTTTCTGTGGTTTGGTAGTCGTTTCGTGTGTGTGTATGTGTGTGTGTGTGGTGTGTGTGTTAGTGGGGGGGGGGGGGGGGGGTGTGAGTGGAGTTGGGGGGGGTGGGGGGGGGGGGGGGCTGTTGTGTGGTGGTGTGTGAGTGGAGGTGGGGGCTGTTGTGTGGTGGGGGGGGGGATTTTGTGTCATGCAGATAAAGGCCGCGGAGGAGACAGATCTACCCGACATAGTGGGCGGCTGGCAGTTGCCGTGGCGATAATATTTTGTGTTTATTTCCTGTCAACGCGTGTGGGTGTATCCCCTGTGTTTCAATTGCCTCTCTCCTCTCTCTCTCTCTCTCTCTCTCTCTCTCTCTTTCTTTTCCCTCTCTGTCCTCTCATTTTTATTGCTCTTGTGAGTAAATTTTAAGCGTCATTTGAATTGGTGTTGAGATGTGACAATAAAGCTGGTTTTTAAATTCAATTCTCTCACCCCCCCCCCCAACCGTAATCACAACATGCTTCCTGTTGTCCTCAGGAATACATTTTTTTTTTAGCTGATTGCAGGAAGTGATTAAATTCTGAGGTCCCCATGAATGTAGTTTCAGCTCCTGACCGTGTGTACAATGTACAACAGGCTGCTCTGGCAGTGCTGACTGCCACACGCCCTCAGAAAAAAACACCCAGAATTCCAAGGGTACACAGAAAAATCCCCTATTCCAAATCTGTTTCTGTTGCGAAGCCAGAGCACATCTGTCAGGGACAGGAGAGATGAGGATGAAAGATGGATGCCGTATAGATAGGCATATTTTACTCATTGTTATTTCTATTTGATTATGTATTTCTTTGAGTTTATTTTTTTTTTTTGCTTTGGTTTTAACTTGTACAGTTATGCCCATGAAGTATATTGGAGTTTTAATTTAAGAGAGATTTGAGGGAGAAAGAGAGATTGTCATATTTAAATAACAGGACAAACCCTGGATTGTGGGTCTATCGGCACGGGAACCTTTCCCAGCAGCATTTGGGGGAAGGGGGGGGGGGGGGGGGGGTGTTTTAAAGCTCCGTAATTCGACCTCCCATCAGCCCAAATGTGAAAACACTTTGTGCCGCTCCACAGAGCGAAGACTCGGAGCCTCGCAGGCCCCCCCCCTCCACCCCACCCTGCCTGAGGGGGTGTCGGGTTGTGCGTGGAGCGCCGCTCTTAAAGGCCGACCGCCGCTGGAGCGCGTCCAGCGCCACGGCCCTGGGAGTTCTCACGTTGCCGGGGCTTTGATGGATGGCTCTGGCTCTGCCCCTTCCCCCTGGAGCCAAAGCACTTCCCCCTCCTCCTCCTCCTCCCCCTCTCCCCTCCTCCCCTCCTGGGGAAAAGGGATTAAGGGACATTAGCAGAGGGAAAAGCGGAGCGATTGCGGAGGCTCGGGGGAGGAGGAGAAGCCGTAGCGCTGGGATATTAACCTGCCCCTCCCCCCACCACCAAGTCTACACACACTCGTCCTGACTCACTCCTGTTTCCACACCTGGGTGAAAAAGCGTGTTAAAATACCCCTGTACCTGGAAACCCCGTACCTGCAGGCTGGATCCATTTCTGGATTTCACACCTATTTCTGCTCTTAATTATTTACGTAGCCAAATCACTGATGTGATGTGACATTTTAGCTACATTTATTGACAAGCTCACAAATTACATCTGGAGATGGTTCCTGCATCCCTGTAATATATATTTTATTGTGCTCTAATCTGCAAGTGAACCAGCGTTGGTGTAAATTTTAATAATTACTTATTATCCCAACTAAGAGGAGCAATGACCTGAAACAGCACATCACCTTCCATTAAATGTCTCTTTAACTTTTTTGCCTAGTCTCACCTAAAAATAATCATAATTATTATTATCGAAATAATAAGTTTAGTTATTCTGATTAGGCAGGTGCTAATTCAAGGGGTCCCAAATAATTAAGTCTATCCCACAGAGCCAAAAGTCTGTCCCACAGGGTTCAAACCAAAATCAGTTAAAATGTAGAAGGAAAACGCTAAATACACAGAGGATGAGACGTTGAGATTCAGGGTTTGAAAAGGGTTACTTTATTTAATTAGCGAGCGGTACATTACAACACATGCTGCCACATTATAACGCATTATAACACACTCACATTACGACAATGAGCTGAGCCACACCTTGGCCACCGTTCATGCTCACAGACCCAACAAATCTTAAATACGCCGTATTCCTAACACTCTGCGTAACTCTCGAACCCTAAGCCCACGGTGTCACTTATTTGTTGACAGACCCTCCTGAAGGTGTGGGGGATGGGTGAAAGGTCAAGCGTCGCTAACAGCCGGCCTGCATTAATGTTCTTGTGCCGGGAGGTTTGAAGGCACAGCACTGCTTGAGCCAGCGCTAGCTATCCGCTATTAGCATTGCTACCTCCGGGCTTGTTTCTTACACACTGCTTTGTATCAGGGGGCCTCATCCACATCCACCAGCACTGGCCAGGTCCCCCCTCAAATTGGAAGAAAAAAAAGTTTTGACAGGGATGATAAAAATTATTCTACAAGGGCAGTTAAGTAATTGTTTTCCTTCATCGGTATCGTATCCAAGGATACCGCGATTGGAAACACAGGGATTTCTGCAAGAAGTGTCACCGAACTGCTGTAGCAGACAACAGGGGGGTGCTCCACAAAGCTGAATAACTGCATTGAGTAGTATAACCCAGAATCCTCCCCAAATCTGGAACATGGATTTAAGTAAAAAGAGCTGTTCCAGATTTTACTCTCGAGTGCAGTTAACCAGCTAACTCAGTAATCCTGTTTTGTGGAATACCCCCGCTGGTTGAAGTGTGTACCGTCCCCTCAACTTCTTCAGCAGCCGCGAGCACAAAGCCGTTCCTCTTCCTGTACGCGTCGAGTGACGCCACAGGGATGTCAGAGTTACGCTTACAGAAGAAACAGAGGGGCAGAGATTGTGAGATCACCACTGAGTAATGCAGCTTAGATCTGTCATATCCAGCGTGGCAGATCATTTCGGCCTGACGGAGACTGAATAGGTACTGAAGCAGCTCGAGCTCCAGAGTTCTACAGCCTTCCATTCGTGCGTTTGGATCATATAGCGAGTGTTGATGCCAGTTTCTGGGGGCTTGGCAGTGCAGCATTATGGTGTCGGAACTGGGCTCATGGGGGCTGCAAGTTCCATTCCCAGATGGGGGCACTGCTGTAGTGTCCTTGAGCAAGGAGCGCTTAACCTGAATAGCAGTAAACAACCAGCTGCATAAATGGATTGTGTATTAAAAACAAAGCAAGCTGCGTGAGTTGCTCTTAAGAGTCGCTCGGATCATAATGGAATCTCAATGGTGATTTGGCAGTTGAGAGCAGGAAGGAGAAGAATGGGCTTTTGGGGGGAGGGGGGATGTGTCCTACCCTCATGCCCTCAGGGGCGGGTCGAGGCCTATCACTAAGCACACCTCTCAGAACATAATTTCTTACGCTGTACTCAATTACCTAATTACTGTATTTGACTTGCAGCCGTTAGTCACGGGAGGGGAAGCGGGGTGTTGGGGGGACATCTACCTCAGTGCTTCCCCGGTCTAGCGGGAAACAGGACTCCAAGCAGACAGCCCCCCCAACCCCCCGTTGGCAGCGAGACGACACACTCCATGTATTAACAGCTCCAGCTGCGCCCCCCTCCCTCCCAGAATTCCCCCCTCCTCTCCAGCTGGATCACAGGTCCGCCATGTTGCCTGGAGATTTGGCGTACGAGTACTCTTCAGCTTCAAGATCAAAGAGCACAGCCGGCCAGGCGGAGGGAGAGGAGCTGGCGTCTGTAACGGCTGGGGTGGGTTGAAGGACGGAGGGCAGTCAAAAGCACGTCCTGCGGGCTTGTGAGGTAATGGGAGAGACGTGTCCCATTCCGCCAGGGGTCAACAAGCAGGGGCCCGCCACAGGACTGTGCCAAAACCTTGAGGCCAGCTGCAAGAAGCAGATCCTGCCTCGTAGTTAACCTGAAATGCTACAGGAAAATATTCTGCTGTGTGTGAACAAAAGTTTAAAAAAGAAATGCAAGAATTAAAGTAAGCTGTGAAACATAAGTTGTAAAATAATGCGGGGTGTCTCTAAATGTAGCCACCATCACTTCAGTGACAAGCCTTAAAAGTCAGAATAAGTGAGGCCGGATCTCAAAGCTCAAATAATTTTTTTTGGGGGGGAAAAAACAGGCAGTCACACTGGCCATGCACTCTTTGAGTGACTGGGGATAATTCAGCACGTGTGCTACCGCAAACAGCGCCTCACTCATAGTTCAGTGGAGATTTTAAACCGTTTTGTTCCGATAGCGCATATATCAGGAGCAGGTGGGACCCGTGTGTCTGTTTGTGTTGAGAAGCAGGGAGGGAGGGAGACAAGGAGGGAGAGGGAGGTGCAGACAGCACGGAGGATTTGGAGGAGATTTACCCCCCTCTCGCCCAGAGCTGTTCTCCTCCTCTCCACTTCAAGGGCAGCGGATAATGTCTCCTGAGCTCCAGGCACCCCTCGCCCCCCACCGTGCCCTCCCCATCCCCCTCCCCCTCCCCCATAATGCCCCGTAACAAGCTCCTACTCCAGACCGGGAACGCTTGGGATCTCGGTCTCCCTGAAGGGCCACAGTGTGTCTCCGGGTTTTTGTGGTTTCTTTGTAATCAACAATCAGACACCTTGGCCTCCAACGCTAGAGTTTGAGACTCCAATACCTATTTTTGCACTCGAAGAGGTAGTGAAAGAGAATAAAGTGAAAGTGCACTGCAAAAAATGTCTGTCTTAACAAGTGTTTTAGTCTTGTAATGAGACTTTAAAATCTTATTTTTTTTCTCTCAAGTAGAAAATATTAGCTTGTTTTAAGTTACTTTTTGCTTGACAAGTGAAATGATCTTAGTGAATCTTTAAATGAGTAAAAATATCTCACCTTTTTGGCAATCTTTTTGTTTTATTTAGCAAAAAAGTAATAGAAATAAGATAAGAGATTTTTAAGTCTAAATATAAGACTAAAATGCTTGTTAAAGGTTGTATCAGCGATTTTGGGTGACGTCACTTCTGAAGCGAAATCCCAAACAAACAGAGCCAGCTCCAGCTCAGAGCCAATTATGTTATGTTTTAAAAAATAGTGTTCAAGCATCCAGAATTATAACCACGTTAATAACGTTTGTAAGAAACCAAACCGTTTGTAAATCCGTCAAGATTTGAGCGAGATAAGAGTATTAGCGTATTAGTATCACCCACCCCTTGTCGGTGATTGGTTGGAATACTGTTTATTTTGGTTTTGAGTGGTTGGTAGTACCATTTGTTTTTGTGTACGATCTCGGAGCATAGGCTGCCTACAGAGACGCGGTTTTTTGACGGCCTGCTTATGGGGTGGGCAGCTAGCGGATCGTGAGGAAAAATCAGATGAATGTGATCATTTATGTTTCGACCCAAAATCGCTGATACAACCTTTAAGTTGACTTATTTTTGGTTTTCGCGGTGTGAATCACAGCCATGCAGGCTCTGGACTGTAACGGTGGGCACTGCCTCACACAGTCAGAAGCATTCTGCTCAGGGACCTGTTGTTACGTCCCCAGCCCTCGACCTGGTGCTCCTAGCGGCATGTCACTGGTTTTGCATTTTCTTTCGTGTTTTTTTTTTTTGTCTTTGATTATAGGATCGGCAGCACCTGTTGAAACCCATTTTTAAGGAGCCCCGGGATGGCCAAGAATGAGCTCACTCTGTAGCAACCGTTGGAGTTCCACGCTATAAAACAAACATCGCTCAGACTCAAATGTAGCATCAAGGCGTTTCCTCGAACACTAGAAAAACCACAAAAGTAGCTCAAGCCAAAATGACACTTAATCCTCTCATAGCTCAGGATGCAATGACTACAGAGGCCGTAATGACGACTCCGGCCGACGACTGCGGCCAAAGCGGCTGTCTGCACCGGCTGCGATGCGCAGCCACACGCAGCCCTGATGTTCTGACTTCAACCTTCAATGCATGTGCGGCGTGCAGAATGCACGTGCGCGCTGGGCGTGCAGACGTTCGAGACGGCTAGTCCTTTTTTTTTTCCGGCCCCCAACTCCTTTGAGAGGTGCGACTGGGAACCACACTGTGCCCAGGAGGGGGGGGGGGGGGGGGGGTGAGAGAGAGAGAGGGGGGAGGGGAGTGTTTTATTCCCTCTCTGTACAGAGCAGGAGAGAGAGCACTAGTGGGACATAAAGCTGCCAGAGACATTAATGCAATAACCACAGGGCTCTCTGCAGGGCTTGCGGTACGGAACGTTACCGCCACGGGGAAAAACAGCCTGGCGCAAACATTAATCTGCTTCGTACCGCCGTTTAGCGTCAGACCCGCCCCCCCAACCCCAGCCCCACCTCCTCCTCCCACCTCCCACTGGCCCCTCAAGTGAGGTTTGTACCCCTGAGGAGAAAGCTGTGGGCCAGGCCGGAGAAGGCTTTAACAAGGAAGAGCAGTTATAAAAGGAAGGAACCATGACCCTTCACACAGCTCCTCACCAATTGTGACATTAAATTTAATAATTAAATTGATGATTTCCTTAATAATTGTTCTGCATGTGTGAACTGTGATATTTTGAGCACAACCCCCCCCCCCCCCCCCTTCCTCTCACCCTCTACTCCTCTTACTAAGACACGGGACCTTATATTTCCATCACAGTTTATCATGCAGGAGAACATAGCTCTTTTTTAAAAATCTGCCATTCCTGTCAGCATCCATATTCTCACCTGATAGCTTAGTCAGTAAAAAGGCGGCTCGGATCTAAGAAGGTCCTGTACTGTGGTACAGCTTACAAAGGCGAGGTCTAACTGGGACCCCCCCATGGCAAAGACTTGTACATCCTGTCTCCTGCACATCTCCTGTTTTAAATAGCGAGGGGTTGACCGCGGTCAACCAGAGCCGCTCACACGCAGGTCACTGCTCTCGCTCTCTCACCCTCCCCCCTCGCAGTCATCAGTGCCGCTCGCCTAACTCACTGCGGAGCATTCGTGCGCCGCCGCGCCAGGCTCTTCAGCCGCAGTGAGGCCCCCGCCATTTCCGGCAAGCAGCCTTTTCAAACGACCAGCTGCCCCCTCATTCAGAACGCTCTCTCTGGGCTTTTATCGAAAAGCCGCTCATCTGTATAATAGGAGCACCTTTGGTTTCGCTGTTTATTTTCCATTTGACCAAAAAAAAAGCGCCCACAGCTGGAAAATGAGCGTGAACGAAAGCCTGCGCTCAGTAGATCTTTCCAGAAAAAGTGTGTTCCCCGCTTTTTTTTTTCTTTCCTTTTCAAAGCCGTTCAAAGGCTGCTCGCTTCAATAGCCCAACCTCCGGTGTCACAGTGACATCACCACCAACCCCACTAACGAGCAGCAGCTGCGCATATCAGGTGTTAATTCTAACCCTCCCTAAACTACCCGCAATGTCCATCTAATCAGAAACTACTGGTTCTTGGATCTGCGCCTGAGTTATTCAGACCTTTAGCGGGTGCAAAACCTCTTAGCACAGGCAAAACTAATAACACAACCATTGATTGGTGCAAAACAAATAGCATGACCAATCATTGGTCATGTTATTGGCTTTGCGTGTGCTAAAATGTTTTGCACACCCTAAAGGTCTTATTAAATTTTAAAAAAGCATTTGCACTATTTTACAGCTCAGAACAGGAGAGAATATACAGCAAAAAAGCGATATACTATTGGCCCCAGAGACATTTTAGATCTAGAAAAAATCCAATTTGGGTCAAATCAGGACGAATCACAGCCCAATGACAAAATTAGACACAAAAAGTAGATTTCATAAAGTAAGATACATATGATCTATAATGCATATATATATATATATATATATATATATATATATATATATATATATATATATATATATATATATAAATCTATAAAGGCATTTCAATGGGAAAAAGTTTGTACTGATATTTTGCTCATTGTAGCTCATATAACACATTCTGTTTGGGACATGTGGCTCTAAGTGTTGAGAAGCGTGGCTCTATAGGCAAACTAATGGGCGATTCTGCATTACAATCAATACATTTTCCATCAATTTTCATCAATTCATCAATAGTCATGTATATCATTCAACAAAGGTGCTGAAGAAGGACAGACATTGTTTTATTCCTTTGTTTTTTAAACAATTTTCAGATTCCCTGTCACAGTAGCCCGTTTCCGAGTCACAAGAGGACAAGGAATCACGTCCGTCGAACTCAGAGACCCGTGTAGAACTGCAGCAAACGGACAGCCTGTGTGGCCTGTTTTTATAATGCAGTCTATTTTCGTCTATCAAAGGGGAGGTGCCCCACAGAGCAGTTAGCACAGCATATATCTCGCTGTGCCTTCCTGCCAACTTTGGAAAAAGCCCCCTGGTACCTCCAGCTGTTGCCAGCGTGCCAAAGAATAACAGCTTTGAGGTCCCAGACTGCAACCCAACATGGTCCCTTCCGGTTCCAGACTGAAACCCAACACGATTTCGGACCCAAAGGGGGACGGGACCGTGTTTGGTCTCGTACCCAAAGGGGGAGGTCACCGTGTTTGGTTGCATTCTGGGACCTCAAAGCTGTTTTTTCCTCTGCTGATACATTTCTATACATATCTCTAATGCACCTCAGAGCATCAAATCCGCCCTTTGGGTCCAGTTCGGTCTGTGAACTCAGTCCAGCTTGCATGGAAGAGGCCAGGATCTGGCGGTGCATTAGAGGCACTGTTAGGGATTTCCCAGCCATAAAACAGCAGGATTCCTTTTAAAAACGAAAACTCAAATCTTCCCAAACAGAGACTTTTCTGTGATTCAACTGGCAGAGGGAAAAAATGGCACAGCACAGCGCTTCCTGTGGATGTGTGCGTAAGCTGGTGCCCTCGCCAATAGACAGAACACGTCAATGGCGCTGCATCTAGACCTCCTTAATACCTGTGGGTAAGAAGCAGCTCTGTCAGGAGCCATTACACAAATGTAGAAATGATCTCATTATGCGCTGACTCACTTAGCTCTTTCTTCCACTGAGGGATGAGAAAAAGGTGAAGAAAACATTTACAGTGAGCACCATAATTCATTGGACAGTTACACATTATTTCTTATTTTGGTTCTGTACTCTACAAGTTTGAGGTTGAAGTGCAGACTGACAGCTTCAATTTGAGAGTATTTTCATCCATATTGGATGAACCGTTTAGAAATTATAGAACCTTTTGACTTCCTGATGTCTGTGACCCAACAACATCAAAAGACTCAATGAACACGTTGTTGGCGAAAAGGCTGTAAGGGTCTGAGGTATCAAACGAGCCTCAAACCATCACTCTGCTGCCAGATTATGGATGGACAACTTTAAGGGTTGTTTCTCTTGAAGAAACCCTTCAGGTTATCCATCCATATCTACTGCATATCTGGCAGCAGAGTGATGGTTTAATGCTTGTTTGATACATCAGACCCTTGATGACTTACAGCCATTTAGCCAACCATGTGTTCCATACTGTTCCGGTGTAATTTACAGCTAAATCTAGTCATTGTTGCCTAAAGAAGAGGCTGTTCAATAGGCCTACTCTAAGTTTATCATCAGATGGAGGTAGTTTAAGAGCATAACCAAGACATATACCGTGCCAACAAAGTATGATTCATGAAATAATTTTGCATTCCTCACCAGAGAAGCTAGGTAACATTAAGTAGCTCGCTAATGAAGAAACAGTTCATCATAACAGCATCCCGCTACATTTTAACATGCACATACAACCACAGCAACTGATGTGGATGTGTGATGGTGACAGCGTGTATTGGCTAGCTTGTGATTTGCATTGAATTGTCGTATGTGCTCCATTTGAAGTGTGCGTGCTTGATCCGTTAACGTTCCCCCGAAACAATTTGTCGACCTGCGTCACGGCTACAAGGCTGATCGATGTCGAGTCATGATGTGACTAGTTTTCTACCTATGATAGATTAATAGATCAGTGTTTTGTACTCATCCCCATGTTGTAATACACCGACGACATCAACAAAACTTTCATTTCTGCCCCACTAATTGACGGCATATTGACGCCCATGACTGACATTGATCAGACATCTTACCAATGTCAAAATGTTTGGTTGCGGCTTTGTTCTCACTGTCAAAGCAAAACATTACGAAGTCTCGATCTGGCAAATCGCGGGAAAAACAACAACTCTGTCTGTCATTCACACATGACCACTAAACGCCGAAGTTCTGCGGTGCTTGAGGATGCATGTGTGAAAGGGGTTACGTTCCTCTTTCACGTTAGTTCTGTCTGTCTCACACCGTCTCCCTCTCTCCCTCCCCCTCTCCTTCTGCCTATATGCTTCTCTCCCTCCGTTCTTCTCTCTCCCTCGCTCACACACAGCCCTCAGTCTCTCCCCGCACAGCTGTAGAGAGGAGCCAGTAAATGACAGATCATTATCATGCTAATTAAGCCACTTTGTAGCTCCCTCCCGTCACTGCCCCGCTCATTAATGTGCCGCTCAGTAAAATTGGATGGCATTTATTTCACTGTACAGGTTATTAAGGCGCGTGTTGATGAGCGCGCTCTGTCCTTTCCCCGGCACTACCCACCCCACCTCATTCACTTAATTTAATAGAGGTGGCCTGCTTTGGCCTGTAAAAAAACAGGTTTCAGTGTCTGTCCCTATTACTTCTGGGAAAGAGAGAGAGAGAGTGTCACGGTGGAGACACTGCAAGCTATGTGAAATTAAAATGGAGGTGCATATCCTTCTGTCCTGTTCTAAATAAAGCCAGATAGGGGACACATGCTGCCCCAATAATCCAAACACAGGACTCACAGTTGACTGCTGCCAGGCCGAGATAAAGTATGGATTCCTAAAGGGGATGAGATGGCAGAGCGAGCGTGTAACTTCCTGTCAGACTGACGGACAGCGTGCAGAGGGAGCGTGTAACTTCCTGTCAGACTGACGGACAGCGTGCAGAGCGAGCGTGTAACTTCCTGTCAGACTGACGGACAGCGTGCAGAGCGAGCGTGTAACTTCCTGTCAGACTGACGGACAGCGTGCAGAGCGAGCGTGTAACTTCCTGTCAGACTGACGGACAGCGTGCAGAGCGAGCGTGTAACTTCCTGTCAGACTGATGGACAGCGTGCAGAGCGAGCGTGTAACTTCCTGTCAGACTGATGGACAGCGTGCAGAGCGAGCGTGTAACTTCCTGTCAGACTGATGGACAGCGTGCAGAGCGAGCGTGTAACTTCCTGTCAGACTGATGGACAGCGTGCAGAGCGAGCGTGTAACTTCCTGTCAGACTAACCTACAGCATGCAGAGCGAGCGTGTAACTTCCTGTCAGACTGACGGACAGCGTGCAGAGCGAGCGTGTAACTTCCTGTCAGACTGACGGACAGCGTGCAGAGCGAGCGTGTAACTTCCTGTCAGACTGATGGACAGCGTGCAGAGCGAGCGTGTAACTTCCTGTCAGACTAACCTACAGCATGCAGAGCGAGCGTGTAACTTCCTGTCAGACTGATGGACAGTGTGCAGAGCGAGTAACTTCCTGTCAGACTGATGGACAGCGTGCAGAGCGAGCGTGTAACTTCCTATCAGACTAACCTACAGCATGCAGAGCGAGCGTGTAACTTCCTGTCAGACTGATGGACAGCGTGCAGAGCGAGCGTGTAACTTCCTGTCAGACTAACCTACAGCATGCAGAGCGAGCGTGTAACTTCCTGTCAGACTGATGGACAACATGCAGAGCGAGCGTGTAACTTCCTGTCAGACTGATGGACAGCGTGCAGAGCGAGCGTGTAACTTCCTGTCAGACTGATGGACAGCGTGCAGAGCGAGCGTGTAACTTCCTGTCAGACTAACCTACAGCATGCAGAGCAAGCGTGTAACTTCCTGTCAGACTGACAGGCAGCCCGCAGAGCGAGCGTGTAACTTCCTGTCAGACTAACCTACAGCATGCAGAGCGAGCGTGTAACTTCCTGTCAGACTGATGGACAGCGTGCAGAGCGAGCGTGTAACTTCCTGTCAGACTGATGGACAGCGTGCAGAGCGAGCGTGTAACTTCCTGTCAGACTAACCTACAGCATGCAGAGCAAGCGTGTAACTTCCTGTCAGACTGACAGGCAGCCCGCAGAGCGAGCGTGTAACTTCCTGTCAGACTAACCTACAGCATGCAGAGCGAGCGTGTAACTTCCTGTGAGACTGACGGACAGCGTGCAGAGAGAGCGTGTAACTTCCTGTCAGACTGACGGACAGCGTGCAGAGCGAGCGTGTAACTTCTTGTCAGACTGATGGACAGCGTGCAGAGCGAGCGTGTAACTTCCTGTCAGACTGACGGACAGCGTGCAGAGCGAGCGTGTAACTTCCTGTCAGACTAACCTACAGCATGCAGAGCAAGCGTGTAACTTCCTGTCAGACTCACCGACAGCACGTAGAGCGAGCGTGTAACTTCCTGTCAGACTGATGGACAGCGTGCAGAGCGAGCGTGTAACTTCCTGTCAGACTGACGGACAGCGTGCAGAGCGAGCGTGTAACTTCCTGTCAGACTAACCTACAGCACGCAGAGCGAGCGTGTAACTTCCTGTCAGACTGACAGGCAGCCCGCAGAGCGAGCGTGTAACTTCCTGTCAGACTCACCGACAGCACGTAGAGCGAACTTATAACTTCCTGTCAGACTGACCGACAGCACGTAGAGCAAGCATGTAAATTATTTGTCAGACTGACAGACAGCGTGCAGAGCGAGCGTGTAACCTCCTGTCAGACTGACCGACAGCACGTAGAGCAAGCATTTAAATTCTTTGTCAGACTGACAGACAACGTGCAGAGCGAGCGTGTAACTTCCTGTCAGACTGACAGACAGCGTGCAGAGCGAGCGTGTAACTTCCTGCCGGACAGTGCGCAGAGCAAGCAACGTAACTTCCTGTCAGACTGATGGACAGTGCGCTGAGTGAGCGTGTAACTTCCTGTTAGACTGACGGACAGTGTGATGGGCTCTCAAGACATATGTGTCCTATACTTTATCAGTTCCTTGTTAATGTATTTTGAGAAGGAATTCAAATTCAAAATGTCCTTTTTCATTCATCTCTTCATTATAGATTTACCTACCTTTTTTGAGTTTTGAGTTTTATTATCATTGTTTTTCAATTAATGTTGATGAATTGTCATTTTCATTGATCATCATTGTGCTTATTTTCTCTTTTTTTAACTTTTTTTTTACAAATATGTACATAGCTGAACTGGGAATTAAAGAGAGAATATGCTTATCGGTTTATAAATGTCCCAAATAAATATCTTTTCAGACAGATCCACTGTCTAGGTGAGATCCCAGATCCCTTTGCATGGGACTGATCCTTGGTGAGTGCAGTTCTGTATGTTTACACCTGGTTTGGACCGAGGAGCCAGCTTTCGGCTCTCAACCTTAGCACCAGATATAATGTCGCCCTCTGCTGATATCTATGATTTGCGCTCAAAAAGCCAATTTTCCCATTTGGCTCCATTCATTTTTTACAGCAAAATAAAAATACTTCCACTCATATATTGATGTTAAAAGCATTTTTTTTTTTTTTAATTGCTTATTATTTTTACAAGGTCAAATATTTTTTTCTTACTACACAAAGATATGATTTTTTTATTATTATTTATTCTGGCCTACATCATATTTCCGCATGCTAGTTGGCAACCAATAGCTAAGATATGTGTAAGGCTTTGACGTAGCCTTCTCTACGTCACTGTTTGCGCCTTCCTCGTTGTACATGTGATTAGGCATGTGACCAAGGACGCAACTGAGCATGTCTGTCGAGCGCAACAATTATACTTCCAGGTTCGGATGTGCTCCCCATAGGTCTGGCATCGCTGTCTCGACATATTACATACTCTAAGGCTGTGTCCGAATCACAGCCCTATCTACTGCGTCCTGTCTCCTGTGTACAGTGTACTGGCAGATGTGTGCTGTTTAATGTGCACTGTTTAAAAACAAATATATCCTCCATACTGTTTTTGAACCGTACTGTGGAAGTGTCGTAAGAGGTCCCACCCTTGCGCGGCCATGTCACGTGTTGTTTTTGTTGTTATTGAAGGAAAACATCAGCAAAGCTGCACCTTATTTTTTTTAAATGAACCTGCACATCATATTTATGCAACCAAAATATTTGCATACTTTTTTAAAAGTGTGCTCCCGAATATACTCAGCGAAACCCCGGAAGTAAGTACATCATACTCGGTTTTAAGTTTACTAGATTTAGAGAAGATTTTGCACAGATGACTTTCTCATCCTGTCTACTCAACAAGCCTACTTAATAGTATGGAAGGGTGCTGATTTGGACACAGCCTAAGGTTTGGACAGGACGAGCAGGAGGCCAGTCCAGGACCACCTCTTCAAGGTCTCTGAGCCAATCCATGCTCTGAATCCAAAACCGGTAATCAATTGGCATGTAACAGCAATCAAACCTGTGTCAGCACGTACTGGCTTGGCAGGAAGGGTCGTGTTATCGGCGGCACTGTGTGAGAGAACGATTTCACAGCGTAAATAATTCCCTCTCCCGCTGCAGTCTGCATGTCACTCACGGAGCCTTGTTACAGAAAAAAAATGGGGGAGGGGTTAATTTTTTTGTGGTTTTATATTCCACAAAGAAACATGGCGCCCAATCCAAGTACAGCTTATCGCCCCTCGCAATTCAAGCACATGGAATTAGTGACTGAAATCGGCCACTGGGTAACTGTTTCGATCCCCCAGAGACAGCATGTGCACGCAGTGAATTCACATCTCCCACACAAACAGAGGCGCTTATCTAAACAGCAGTGATAGGACTCATAGTTCCCAGGTATCACCATTATCACTGTACAAGTGGCTGTGGAGTCAATAATATTCTCGCTTTGTGCCACAAACGCCCAAATTATCCGATAACCACCACTAGCAGATCGAAAATTCTGCATGTAAAATAACCGTCATTGCCACTCCGTCTGGGCCAATCAAAAACACGTGCAAACTGAAATAATATTAAGTGACCTAAATAATATGAAGTGTGCCTTTAATAGTTTTTCCAAATATACCGTATATCACTTTTGCCAGACCTCACATTGTCCACAATGGTATTTGGATTGTGAGCTAAACCAATATTTTGACATAAAGTCAGTTTTCTTTCAGAGCAGTTCCAGAACTTACCATTGTTTGAAACTTAAATTTTTTATATATTTTTTATTTTTAAGTACTCCATTTGCAATGTACACCAGCAGTGGCTGAATCAAATAGATTTCTAATACCAGTGATGGGTAAATAAGGTCCCAAAAGAGATTAAAACCAGAGCTGACTGCTGGTATGCAGACTTTAATCAGTTATTGCATTGTGTATGCAAAGTGGTTTATGAGGATAATGAAAGATTATGAGTTATATTGGCAATACATGTCCGGCCAGGGCTATTATCACTGTAAGCATCAAGTTATTGGGGGTGGAGGGACTTTGTGTATCATTGTGCTTTTGCGTTAATTACAGTGGGGATATATTATGGCTCCTGGTTCTTACACATGTGGGTGGTCCTCGGGTGGGTGAGTCAGACTTTAGGGCCAGTGCTCATTAAGTGCCTCAGTTGTTATTTCAAAATAAATAACTGTTAACCTTAAAGGAGAGCAGAGATGGGCAGAATATCCTGTTTCCTTAATTATCATAATTTTCCTTATGACACTGAGAGAAATCTCAAACATATGGTGAAATTAATTTAAAGCCAAAGTGTGTCTGTTTAAATAACAGTAACAGTAGCTAATAAAGCACCCTAACATGACAATTAGAGAATTCACTTAAAATGGCTTAGGGGCCATTCTCACGGGCCATGATCATAGCAACCGCCTCTGTTATTTTCAATAGGACATTTGTGACCAAGTATCTTGAAACAAACCGCAACCTCTCCTTGCGGAGGCGTGGCCTCCTCTAGGCTGTTATATTTTTTATTTTCACTGTTTGGTCGCTTAATGCAACGGCACACTACCACAGGAGTTTTACTCATCTTCATCAGTGTTGTTTTCACAATCAGCTGCTGGTGACGTCTTGCTGGTAATGTCACCATAGAAACGATTGGACATGCAACTGCCTGTCCACCTCAAACAGACAAACAGCTAATAGCTTTTTAAAAAGCAGATGACTTTAGGAAAGGTGAGAACGGCCCCTGACCGTACATACGCTCTATACGCTGCACAATAACACGATTCTTCCTGAGGCCTTTCCCCAGGCTGATTCCCCAGGCTCTTATGTGAAAGATTTCCCGATTTAAAGAAATGGGTAGGGCACGAACAAAATTGAAATATCCGGTATCACACGTCACTTAAAAAGCCTAAATATGGTGTTGGGTCCCCACGTGTGACCAATACAGCCTGTATGCACTGATGCACTGTATGGTAAAGTCTAGCAGCATCAGTAATTCTACAGCAGGACACCACCCTTCCACAAAAGCCAATGGAATTTACACTTAGTTCGGTGGAAGTAGGAGTGTCGTTCCAGAATATCCCATAAATTACATTCATACAGGGATATGGCCCTGCATTTTGCTAATTGCTGAATTATGTTGAACTCAAACTAAATCAAAAGATTATTACGTGGAGGGACTGTCTTTATATGGCAGCATTTAATCGCTCTCATCCTCCAATTAAACTGGTCGTTAAAATGATTATCGCACAATTCCGTAATTCTAACGAAGAGAGGCCCGCCCCGCCTGTCTTTCCTTGACTGCTGCATATGACACACAGTCACTGCTGAATGGGAGTTGGCCACAATCAGGTATAAAAACACTCATAATTAATGATACAAAGGCTGACCAGCTTGCATGCATCTAACAACATCAAGACTGTAATGGGCGCAGTAACTCTTTCAGTAATGATAAGAATGCTAATAAGAATTAATACAAGCAAATAATTAACGGCAAGGGTGGCTCTTCTCAGTCAGTTGTGGGTGTCAGCTGACACACCTGTCCAGAGGAACGCCCCCATGGGGCCGTCTCATGTCTAGCAGGCTAGAGGCCTGTGACCAGGGATGGGGAGAAATAAAATAAAAAACATACTAAAATGTACGTTGTTACAACACCAGTCAAAATGGAGGCATAGGTTGTTTTGATGTTGGCACATGAAACCATACAAAAAAGAGGCAAACAACCAATATTACCTATCAAATATATATAAGCAAATACATAGTTTCATACATGTACAGATCCTTTCCAAAAAATTAGTATATCATGGAAAAGTTTTTTTTTTTCCATAATTCCATTCAAAAAGTGAAACTTTCATAGATTATAGATTCATTACACACAAAGTGAAATATTTCTAGCCTTTATTTGTTTCATTTTTCATAATTTTGGCTTATAGCTCCAGAAAACCCCCAAAACAGTATTTCAAGAAATTAGAATAGTGTGTCGAAAATCAGCATTTACTTCAGTTATTTCAGAGAATGAATGTTTTAGACTGTTTTAGACTGCTGTAAGCAGTGGTTACTCAGTTAAAAATTAGGGGTGCATGATGGGATGGATTGGGACAGTCTAGCCTGGAAGGGAAAAAAACGAGAGAAATAGATGAGGACTGCATGAGATAGCAGCCGCTAACCGTTATGTTAGATTCCGTATGCAAATGTGAGTACAAGGATTGGAACGAACTGCTAATATATCGTGCTAATATTACAGTATGACTGTTTGTCAAGGTGTTCTGTTGGCATACTGGGCTGGTTACCAGAGTGTGGCATCTTGAGAATCCCTCAGACTGCCGATGAACCCTGTGCCCTGAATTGAGGAAAATATTCAGCTACAGCTGGCTGTATAAGTGAATAAAATGACAAGTACAACCAATGCAAGGTTCCCCGGATAGGCATGCCAGGTAATTAAATAGATCAGCACACACTGGATTGTCAAGAGCCTAGCGATAGTTGGTTCTCAATGAAACAGGAGCGTGGCTATGTACACTACAAAATATAAATGATTGGAGTTAGTTTACATATACAGTACCTACTGTTATGCAGGGCTGGGGTGACCCACTGTCTGAGAACAGACAGAAAAACAACAAAAAGGAAATTTAATGCTGCCTTTTATTCAACAAAAGAACTCAAAGCGAAAATAGCCATTAACAAACAAAGGGAAAATAGCAAGCCAAAACTCATACAGCAGCCAGTCTCACAAGTCCAAATAAAAAAAACTGTCCACTGGGCCTGGGGAACCCAGCCCTTTTGTAATGCAAACTAATCAGGTCCAACACTGAGCACCTGGGCTAATTAAGATGTGCCACAGTTGGTTCCCCTGCCTGGGTGTAATGGTGGTGCCGTCCAGTAGAGGGCGGCACCCCAACTCCCTTCCTGGCACCACACTACTGAGTTAAGAACAATACTCAAACACACAGAACTACCAGCAGTGACAAATAACTGTGGCTATATCTACATAATCCAAGCTACAAAGTGTTTTAAGTGTGCTGTCACTCTAAGTTTCTTACTGAGGTCATGTGCTTATATCTTCTAGGAAAACGCCCCTGTGCTGCAGAAATCCCACTGGTCCCCATGGAGACAGTGTTACAGTTACAATGATATCGCCCAGTAATTTATTTTAAAAAATTCACAATGTATTACTTATCAGGCAGCAAACAGGCGGGGAAAATGGCGCCTCAGAGGCAGCGACAGTCCTGCTGATCATCGATTGGTTCAGGTGTGTCAGTGGGATGGGCCAGACAGGAAACCTGAAACGCAGAAATGCATATTGCTGGGTTTTTTTTACATTATTGATTTCCATTTATGTTTGTACATCTGTGGGGGGTAATGCAAACAACACAACGTGTTTTTAATGTAGTGGAAGAGTGTTCACCTCCGCTCTTGATGGGGTGGTTTTGAGTGCCTCGTCATTCACAAAGGCTGCCGCTGGAACAGTAGCATACGACTGCAAAGGACCAGACTTTTTCTCTCTCCTCTCTAAGCAGAGTCCTTATTTCAACAGCGACGACAAAAATATTAGACCTGACGCAGTTTGTCAGTTGTGCATGTTAGTGTCATCTAAAGGCACCGTGTGCATCTAAAGACACCGTGCACCCGTGTGCTATCAGACCCCCACACCCCTCCATCCCCTCAGCCTGCTTTGTGTCTGATGTCACCCGCAGCGCTGGGAGCCTGCGAACGCCACGTGGGTGATTAATTGATTTCAGCGAGCGAGCGCCAGAGGGAGCAGTAAAAAAATAAAAATAAAAAAAAAGTTGGCGTGAAAGCCGCGCTGCGCTAACGCTGCCAAACGGCGGAGAGGCGGAAGAGAGAGAGAAAGAGAGAGAGAGAGAGATAGAGAGAAAGAGAGAGAATAAACAAGAGCTGCTGACGGGCGGCGGCGGATTTAACAGCCAGGGCCGTGCGGAACTCGCTCTGCGCTCGACTTTGAATTACACACTCCCACACGCGCCGCTCGCGGAATAAATAGCACATTTACACATTTATGAAGAGCGCGATTCTCGGATCTCTAAAGATACATGAAGGAATTTTCTAAAAGCTCCGAGGGAACGGTAGAGCGGAGAGTGAGAGAGAAGGGAAAATAAAGGAAATGATGAAAGAGGGAACTTCTCTGTCTGCTCTCTGTCCACAGGCTCGTGGTAGGCCTTTGTGTCCCAGATATCAGCTGCTCTGAGGAGGGCAGAGAGCCCTATCACTCAGCCATGCTATGGACTGCATCTCCTGTCACTCTGCACAGGACCAGTGCCTCCTCAACCACGTTAACACACAAACATGTGCATTGGCATGCATGCATACATGCACACACACACAGACAGGTGCATTAGCACGTACGTACGGATACATGCACACACACACACACACGCACACATACGCAGGCACAAACATACACACAGGCATACAGACAGTTCAGTTCTCACTGGATTCAAGTCCTCAATCGCACCCCAGTTCAAAAGTACGTCAAACTGCCGTTACCATGGTTTCCCACGGTCATGTCTAACAGCCCGCTGTAGCTGCAGAGTCCTTGTACCTATTTAAACTCTCCCTGGGAGCAGCTAAAATGACTGTTATTGGGAAGTATGTGTTTGTGTGTGTGTGTGTGTGTGTGTTGACCAGGTGTTCTGGAGCACACAATAGCTTCTCAGTATTACTGTAGCCCGGGGGTACACAACTGCGGTCCAGGAGGGCCGGTCTGTGTGTTGGTTCCAACCAATGACCTTAGTTTTAGTTTTCTGGCAGCTCGATAAGCTACGCTGGTTTACTCCTGTACCCGAGCACAGCAAAATCTATAAGATACATTTGCATTCTGCATGTCAGATCTAGACATGATTAAGCTAATTAAATTATTAAGAGCAGAAGTTGGCACAAAATCCTGAAACGGATCAGCCCTTGTGGCGCACCCCTACTGTAGCCCACATCTCCTTAGCACAGGGGTGGGGAACACTGTCCTTGGAGGGCTGTACCCATTTCTGGTTTTTGTTTTCACCAATTACCTTGATAAAATGATCTAATTAGCTATATACACCAATGCTGGTTCACTTGTACTTGGGTACACAGTAAAATGTTCATTCAAGGGACACAAGTCTTCAGCTGTCTTTCATGCGATTATTGAGGAATGCAGATAAAACATAAGATCACATAAATTACATGCTAATTAAATCATTAAGAGCAGAATTATTGGTGTGAAATCCAGAAGGTGATACAGCTCTCCAGGATCTGGGCTCTCCCCCACAGCATTAGAAGTTCTATAAAGCTGTTTTATGACAGCCCCTATGAGCTCAAACAGCGATGGCCAGCAGTTTGACGCCATAACCCTTGTTTGCACTGGAAGCTCATTTAAACAATGTTGTCACTCAAATGCGCATGGAGTGAACTCACTGAGAATATAGCACTGGTGGCCACACTCATACTGAACATCATTTAAGCCGAGTTTAGATTGAGGTGTACTTCTGGCAGTGAGAAGAAGAGCAAATGAGGAAGTTTAGCATTTAAGGCAGAGAAGACGTCTGCAGAGGACAAGCTTTTCATTTGCTGATGACCTGTAATCCAGGTTTTAACAGAGGTATGAGTGAGTGTCATATTTCACTAAATTCCCAGCATCAGCAGGAGGCCTCAAATGGCTGGAATTAAAGAGTGTTTTTCCACAAAAACCTCAGTTTTCAGTCCAGTTTTTCAAGGTGGGTATCATTTTTCTGATAAATGATTAGATATTTGCAGTGCTATTTAGAAAGACATTGTCACAAAGCAAGTGTATTGGCCTCTGGGCCCCAGTGGCATCATTTTAGCAAAACTTATGGAATGGCTAAGTAACATTGCTTAAATCCTAGCTGCTAAAAGACGTGAAAATGTATTTTACTGTAGTGAACTATGTGCTGTTGACTACGCTGTTTACTCCACCAACAATGATTATGAAAAAACTGTTTTCCGCTACAGAGGTTGAATTAACACAGGATTCTGTATTTTTAACGCAGAAAAAAATGTGTGGTGCATTCTGGAAATGCTTCCGCGTCTGTCATAACATTCAATTTATTTTCAAGTTGAGAGGTGTCTGTATTGATTCACCAAACCTGCGCATAACACTAAACAGATGGGAAACAGATGGATTGATGTAGAACCTTTCAAAACACACACAAAATGGGCTATGGTATCTCTAGCCAGCCAAAACATCAGCAGCAACGCTAAACGATGAGCTGATTTGAAGTTTTGCACCTTTCGGTTTTAACGACGAGCCTGTAAACAAAACAAGCGCACAGATCAGGTAAAAGCTGGAGTGCCAGGTGGAGTATTTTTTTTTTTTCTTTGTCATTTTGACTGGACTCAATTTTTCTTCTGGGCCTCACTTGAACTATTAAGGCCTTACTTGAATGTCTTTTTGTCTTGTGTTACAGAAAATACAATTTGGAGATTTCAAGGCCATAAAGTGTACTGTAATATTTTCTATCTTCGTGTCACTAACATTTGTTATTGTTTCTATTGACTAACGCTATTCATGCAGATGTTAATATAGCATTTGTAGTCTACATGGCTACTAGTCTACTTGGTTGTTGATAATTTTGCTACCTAGTTTCTGTTTGACCCAAAGTCTTCTGCAACTATGACATACCAAGGTCTTCTGCCTTTATGACATACCAACATCTTCTGCTTCTATGACATACCAGAGTCTTCTGCCTCTATGACATACCAGAGTCTTCTGTCTCTATGACATACCAGAGTCTTCTGCCTCTATGACATACCAGAGTCTTCTGCTTCTATGATATACCAGAGTCTTCTGCTTCTATGACATACCAGAGTCTTCTGCCTCTATGACATACCAGAGTCTTCTGCCTCTATGACATACCAGAGTCTTCTGTCTCTATGACATACCAGTCTTCTGCCTCTATGACATACCAGAGTCTTCTGCCTCTATGACATACCAGAGTCTTCTGTCTCTATGACATACCAGAGTCTTCTGCCTCTATGACATACCAGAGTCTTCTGTCTCTATGACATACCAGAGTCTTCTGCCTCTATGACATACCAGATTCTTCTGTCTCAATGACATTCCAAAGGCTTTTGCCTCTGGATGAGATATTTGGTTCTGAAAATTCAGTGTTTCCTGGATTTTCCAGTAATCAGGAATAATGGCATCCACATGCTGCCGCTGCCTGGTATCAGGGAACATCCCCGGGAGTGGCCAGTGTTTCCCCCACTGGGGGCTCCTCTGTAGGTCCGCCCATCAGAGCTTTGGCCCTGAACCCCTGCTACACTCCGAAACATGACCCTGTGTCTGCCTGTGATTAGCACGCGGTAACACGGTCCGCTTGCCGCCGGGCAACATTAACCCCTTCCTCCTCTCCCTCTTGTCTCTTGGGCCTAATCGCCACGGCGATGACGTTCTGTCGAAGGGCCTCCTCTGCCTGCGCCATCAATCTCCCCCTTACCGAGTTCTGCCTGTAGCCTACAGTGTTTGTCAAAGGCCTTCCTGCGCAATGATAGATCACCACGGGTTACGCAACCTGGCCACCCGCTGTGTCAGCTGACAAACTGACACCGCTTTAAAAATCCCCTTCTGGTCGCCGCGCGGGATGACGGCGGCGGCGCCGCCGACAACCCCTCTGGGGACGGACAGAAACAACCTGGCGCCCGTCAGGGGGGAGGGGTGGTGGGCGGGCCAGCGTGATGTTGATGATTCTGTCAGGCTGACCACCCAGGGACCGCTTCGCGGAGGCTCAAATAGAGCGTGCCGTGTGTTTTACACATCCCGGCACTTTGAAGAGGCAGTGCCGGGGGCCTGAGGACCTGCCCACAACTTCCGTTCGAACGCTCGGTTTGGCTTTCATGTCAGGCCGCAAGCGCTGAACATCTGTGGCTCTCAGGAGAGAGGTAACACTTCTAATATTTTAGTTTTTTTCACTGTTAAAATAAATGCTCTGCTCGGAGAGGAAATAATAAAAGTCTGGCCTTTTTCAGTCCTTTGCTGCTGTTACAGCGGCAGCTTTTGTGAATGATGAGGCATTCAAAATCACCCCATCAAAAGTGCAGCTGAAGCCTTTTTTATTACATTAAAAACATATTGTGTAGTTTGCATTATGTGATCCCCCCACCTCACACACACACACACACACACACACCACACGTACACACACACACACACACACGTACACACACAAACACACACACACACACACACACACACCACACGTACACACACACAAACACACACACACACACACAATGGGCTGTAGCTCAAAAAACACCAGAGATCCAGTGTTTATATTAAAATACAGTTTACAAAGCAACATACCAAATGATGAGCAAAATAAGTGAATAGATTTCATACAAAATTAATATACAGTTATTACCCTCATCATTTTGAACATGATAATACTAATTGTTGTTGGTACAATGTAAAACAAAAAAATGACAGGGTCTTAAAGTAGGCACCTATAGGGACAACAAATGCAAGTTTTTCTTAAGTATTTGTGACCCAAATCTCAGCTGCATCGAATATACTTCCTCTGTTGTTGTCTTGTATTAAGGTCATATTTGGCGTATTTGAAAATATATGTATCAAAACCTGTGAGCTAGGGAGTATTTACCGCACAGAAAGGCACACAGCGAGAGCCACTCTGTTTTGGGACTGCATAGTGCATATGTTGTGATTAACAAACACGTTGTGCCCAAAAAATCTTGGTCAACGCTGTTAGCTGTGCCAGCATAGCAGATGTCCATCTCCAGGTCTGTGAAACTAGAATAGGAACTGAGGTATTGGGAATGACACGGCCATCTTGTTTTGCATGGCCCAGATGGGAGTAGAATGACCTTGCTCCGTCATTGCATTTCTTAGAAGGACCGGTTAGCACTTACTTTCTGTATGGGCAATGCTTAAAAAACTTTTTAACACCTTCCGAGAGTTTGTCAACAAAGTTGACAAAAAAAATTACGTGCACAACATAATTCTCGTGCCATCACCTCCCTTGACCACTTCCTTTATATTATCTTTATGTGCTTTAAGCCCACAGCACATGATTTTGCCTATGATGTTCTACAGAGGGGATTGCCCACCATTGATAATAGTTTGGGGTTATTCATAATTTGGGGTTATCCAGTTTTCCTAGTGGGAGGTTTGCACTTATAGATTAATTGGTCAAATCATGGATGATGTCACTCCGGCCCTCAAAGCTCTTTCTCTCTCTGTCCTGCTGATATATCCCTTATTGTAAATGTTGATCTACTGTTGTTTTGTATGTGTGTGTCTCGAAAAATCGTAAACTGTGTAAAAATATATTGAATCCTTCTGTGTGACCTTTTATGTTTGACATTTCCTCTGTGTTTACTTTCCTTCTTCTCCAAGTGTTAGCGAAAGGGAATGGCTTTTATGAGGGTCAAAATTAACCGCTCATTGTGTGATTAGTCAGGTGACTGTTCTAACCCAGTACCTGTTGTGTGGAGGCCCCACAAGTATGCTGATTGCAATGTGATTTTAAATCCCTGCTGGTCAGGTGCTTTAGATAAAATGGTGTCGCTAGCAATGGGCTACAGCCTGTCCAAAGATGAAGTGCCTTTGTACACTGCCCATAAAACCCTTCCACCTCACTTAATACAGTGTTTAGCTGAATCTATACACACAGTTCACTATGAGAAGTTAACTGGCCTATATTTGCAGATAGGTTTATAAGCTGTATTTATAGCACTGTAAATAAATAAAATGTATATTAAATGTGTATGTAAAAGGTCATTTGCTTTTTTTTTGGCATTATCGTTTATTTTTTTCTAATTGTCAGGCAGTCTGCCAGTGAATTTAAATTCACAGACATTTTGACCAAAAAAGATGGGACATTTCTGAGGCACGAGTCCTAGAGTGCACGCCTTTCTAATGCACGCCTTTCTAAAATCAAGCAATGGGGCTGAAAGTTGACTCTGAAATGAGGTTTCCACTGATACCAGAGCCTTCCATAGCTGTAAATAAGTGATTTGCAGGTGAGAATGATTGATTTTTTTTTAATGCAGCCTAGCTGTGGAGTATTATTTTTCCCCGATTCACAATAGGTTCCATTTGCTTTCATTAACATTTAGATAGGCTATTTAGCCTTTTCTGCTTAAACGGTAATGTAAAGCCCAGTTGACTAACTTTCTTGTTTATCTGCACATTATTTGTTTCAATTTTGAAAGTCACACAAAGTATGGAAAAAGCGTTGTTAATTTGCGTTAGTTCTCTAATGGATACGCAGCTACTGGCGTACGGGCGAACGTGAGAGGAACAGAGGAGGAGACGGAAAAACAGGCGGCGTGTGTAGTGAACACATGAGAGAGGAAAGGAAGCGAGAGAAACTGGGAGAAACAGACAGACTGGAACCGAATCAGCACTCTTCCACACTATTGAGTAGCCTTGGTGAGTCGATAGGACGAGAAAGTCGTTGACTAGGCGAAGATTTTTCAAATTGCAGTATACTTCAAACACCCGGATGACACACTTACTTCCGGGTTTCGCTGAATATATTCGGGGGCACACTTTTCAAGAAGTACACGAACATTTTGGTCACATAAATTTGATGTGGGCTTCGTTTTAAAAAAAGGGGCGCAGCTTCGCTGACGTTTTTCTTCAAATATGACAAAAACAACACGTGACATTCCACAGTGCGGCTGGAAAATAGTATAGCGGATATTTTTCGTGTACTGCTAAACAGTGCACATTAAACAGCACACTTCTGCCAGTGCACTGTACGCAGGAGACAGGGCGCAGTAGATAGGGCTCTGATTCGGACACAGACTGTGAGTGTGGGGAGAGAGCACACAGGGACAGAGACAGGATCAGGATTAAAAGAGAATGCAGGACACGTCATCATCACGTCAACATCATCATCACCGCTACTTGAATCGCGATCCTAGAGGACAGAGAACTGCTGATTTTCCACCCTCCCTTTACCTGTGAGTCTGATAGTCTGGCCAATCAGTCACACCGATTGTTCGGTTAATTACCTGGGAGAAAAGAAAATCAGACTCAATAGCTTCTGTGACACATCTGACCTAGATGCCTCAAACCAACTTTAATATCGTCATAGACATTATTGCTCAAATTTACAACCTATAATTTTCCCATCTTCCCTTGGCAAATTTTAAAGGAATTTTTTCTTCAAAATAAAACCACTAATATTTCAATGGCCTCTGTGACATGTGACCAAGATGCCTCAAATCAACTTTAATGTCTATGACAAATTACTTTTAAATTTACAAAGGGAAATTATCTGTCATAAATTTGAGCAATAATGTGCTTGGTCACCGTCCGTCACATATCACAGATTATTGCTATTTGGCAACACTGCTTTGGTATGTCCTACCAAACAAAACGTAATTGAATTAAACTGAGGAGGCTGAATTGTGGGAGGGAGGGGGGGGGGGGGTGAGAGAGTGAGGAGGGAGAAGGAGAGAGACGCACACACACACTGACCGGTGCTCCAGCGCTACGCTCGTGGCTAATGAAGCAGTAGGTCCACAGGCAGCTTCATTAGCCCAGCGCAATGGGCCAGGCACTGCTTCAGTCTGCCGGACAAAACAGCAGGAGCAGCCACCACCACCACCTACTACGCCCAACTGGAAATTAGTGTGGTGTCAGGAGAGACGGAGAACCTACTGCCCCCTCCTCCTCCTCTGTTACGCCACCACACACCCCCACCTCCACCCCCACCGTGCCTGGCTCTGTCCCTTTATGTGTGTCGGTGTGAGAGCTGTGGATGTGCGCGCTTGTGTGTTTGTGAGCAAGCAGCGGCGTGTGTTTGTGTCTGTTTGCGAGCAAACAGTGGAGCGTACGTGTTTGTGAAAATGGCAGACGGAAGGTGCGTTTGTGCGCAAACAGCAGTGTGTGCCTTTTTACATGAACAATAGCCCGTTCTCCTCCGATGCTGTTGGCCAGTATTGGAGCAATCGCGTGGGTCCACCGATAAAATTAAACTTGTTTAACTGAGCTGCTGACAGTAGCCACTGTATATCATTGAAGAGAATAACAGCTTGTTAGAGCAGATGTTTAAAAGGCATTCACCTGCCATATTTCTTTGTTAATACTTGTCTCTTGAGGTCTGTAAGGGTGTCTCAGTAAGCTATCATGGTTGCACATCAAATGTGTTTAAGCTGCGAAAATTATCTGATGTAAATTGAGTTTGACGTATGTTTCACGCACATGCCAACTGCACACACTACATGTCTCAGTCATGTGTAATGCACATACCTGGAAGGTGCATTAACAGCCCGATTAGCCCCTGGCATGTGATTAACATCTCAGTCAGGGCGCGTGAGTGGAGGACTGAGGCACTGATATGAGGAAGGTGTCGGTTTCCTCTGGGGTGGGGGGTGGGGTGGGTGGTGGGTTGTTTAACCTGATTTGAGAAAAAGAGTGTAACGACATAGATACAGCATTGGTCTAATTGTGTGGTAGGCAGCAACGGGCTTTGTAAATGCAATTCTGATCCATGGCTTTGGTCGGTTGCGAAAGGAAACATTACGATTGCAAGATGAATAGGGGACCATTTATTTAAACTTGTTTTCTGATTTAATCACAACACATTGATGGGTCATATTGATGGGAGGGTACAGGGTGTGTATGTGTGGGAGGGAAGGGATGTGTGTGCTTGTGTGTTGGGGTGGAAGAGATTTTGACTTCTCTGACAACTGCCGAATACAAATAAAGAAGCTAAACGAACCTGCCCATTTCTGAAGCGGTTTTTGTTTTTTTGTGATGTACTTTTCACCGCGCACGCAACCTAGTACCATTCCACATTCCAGGGTCCTCAGATCTCTCTTAACAGCCCATATTGAAAAAGGCTCAATGTGAATTCTTCCCCTTTTTGCAGTATTTCTATATTTCTCCTGTCTCAAAGGAGATTATGGTGCAATACTGGAAAATCCTCAATCCTCCTCTTATTTAATATTTGGCTTCATTGTGTCTCAGTCCCAGTTATTGAAATTGAAGCCTTCAGAAATAGAAACGGAGCTGCCAGAAGCAATTGTTGTGGTTCTGGCAACACAAACGATGCAGGAAGGGCTTGTCACATGCAGATGGCGGCAGTGTGGAGTAGCACTTGTGGCTCTGGACCCCAGGCAGAGCGGGTTGGGACATACAATTCTGCACGTCAGGCGTAAGATACAATTAGACAGCGGACAAACAGGAACTGCTGAGAACTGTCGATATGTTATGAGGACATGAAAGCCTGCATATTTCTTTGTGTTTGCTTTTGTTTATTATAGCCTGCTTTTATTGGACTATAATCACATGGTGCGTTTAAAACACACTGGCTTCATAGGAACAGGGGCCAGAACTCCTGGCTGCCAGTTTGCAAGCACATGCATTTAACCCTGTAAGGTGTAAGATCACAAATATATGATTAGAATGTTCTTAACTGAACATTCTAATGCTGATGTAACAATCACTACTGGTGGAAGCAATGGAGTTCTAGAATACTGATTTTGAATTTTGAAAAAAATTTCCAAAAGCCCAACCTTTAAAGGGTTAAGCACCAATTGGCCAGGTAGGTGTGATTGGAATATCTGATGAATTCTTCGAGCATGCCCAGCTCTTCGCAGAGGGGCCATCTAAAAGAAATGATCTTTCCTCTCTATGGTGCATGCTGGGTAATAGGCACTAAATGGTTCTGTTCTACTACTGTCTTCATCTCCGTAATGATGGAGCGCCTTCATCTTCTCCACAGGACTGTGGCAGTTCTCATCAGATACTGTCTAATTGTGTCTTTTTCCCCCCACACATCTTTAACCAAGAAGGGTCGGTCTGTACCTGCAACCCAACATGTACCTCTCACTAAAGCATCCATTATAATCACAATGACTCAAGGTAGTTTTTTTGATTTTGCTTTAAAAAAATAAAAAAAACATCAGTGACGGCATTATTTTTTCATTAATGATTTATGAGTTTTATTATTACTTCAAATAATCACCGCAAAATCCTCACCATCTGTGTGGTGTCTATTTGAATGGTGATTATTTGCAGAGGTGGACTATCCAGCGGTCAGAAAGCAAAAGTAATGCCATGTGTTTCTGCCACCCACAAACTCGGCCAGCTGATATCACTAATGGGTTCTAGCTCCCGGCTGAAGAATTGTGCTAATTAGCAAATCCAGATGATTGGAACAAAATACTGGGGAAGACTTTTACATTCTGAACCTGGATTGTCCACCTCTGATTATTTGACACAATACGGTAGTGTCCTCCTTCTGCTTCCAGGCTTGTGCAAGTGTCCTGCTGAACCCCGATCTTGTTTTCCGTCTTCACCTCAGGACAGAAACAGCATGACACACTGAAATGTATTTTGTTCCGAAACACCTCCAATAGTTTGCCTGACTACAAACAAAATAGAGGAGGTGGTCTGCATTTTTTGTTGCTATATACCACACAAAAAAAGAGCCAAGCGACCGTGATACAGTTGAAATAGATACGTACAGATGCATATTTGATGTAGGTTACAGATGAGTATAAATGTTAGTAATAAATATTAATTCATATTAAAAAAAATAGGAAATGTATTTGAAATACTCCCCATTCCTGTTTTTTGTACGTATATTCCACGGTCGGGAGCGGGGGAGTAAGGGGGGGTGGGGGGGGGGGGGGCAGCCGCCAGCGCCCACTAACAACCCACCAAACCCACAGGGGATATTTAATACGTCCCTAAAGTACACAGCCCCTTCCTCTCCCGCCTTTCCCAGGCACAGGGAAAAAAGCGAAAACACATCTGCTATTCCCTTCGCTACGGCGCGCCTCGCAGCCAGCGCTGAAACCTGACACCGCCCGGGAGCAGACTGTTATCGGCCGCCGCGTTTGCCTTTCAGACACACGGAGCAGCCAGAGCGGTGGAGAACGGGCTCGGAGAGCCGGGGAGTCGTCCTCTGGCACCGGAAAGGTTCCGCTGAAACGTGGGGTTTACAACCCCTCCCTCTTTATTTTTTTGATTTATAATTAAATATGGCCCTCATTTTTTCTCCTCTCGTTGATTTTATTTAAAGTTTTTCTTTTTCCTGGTTGGGTTGGATTGGGTGGGGGGTTGTTGTTTGGGTGGTGGGATGGGAGATGGGGTGAGGGGGGTTGTTATTTAAAAAAAGAATATCACCAAAAATATGTTACTGAAATATGCTGTTTACAAGACGCACTAAGAGGTGGACGAGATTTCACACTCAAAGGACTACATTTTTCATAATGTTGTCCTTATCAATGCACTTTGGCGAGAGCTAAACTTTAAACATTTAATGAAAAACTTTTTCCAGTCAGTGAATTCACTCCATGCAGATCAAAGATGTTTGTATCAAAGGTCTGCATTACTTCGCTGCTTAGACTAATTCAGTGTTGACAGAGAGGAAGGTAGCGTGTGTTTATATGGCCGTCGCGGGGTCTGTTTGACTCTTCAGGAAAGCAGCTAGCCCAAAGCAGGGCGTGGAACAACAGTCCTAGTCACGCTGCGAAAGACAACAATCTGTCGTTTACGAGCAGTCGCACCAGAGAGGAGAGCTTTTATGTAAAACACATCTGTCAGCCAATTCTTTTCAGTTTCTTTATCGCAGTCTTGACCTCTGTCTGCTCTTTTTTTTATTGAAATGCTTGGTTAGAATATTTAATCACCAAAATGCTGCATAATGGATGGTCCTGAAAATGATCTGAAAGAGGCCGTCATCATTTGAAGTCATTTTTTATTATCATTGTGACCAGCTCCATGCATCTGAGCGTGGGAGATTTATGTATTTTTATAATTATTGTTCCCGTTTTATAGTTATTATTCCCAGTGTAACTGGGGGCTTATTGTGTGTGTGTGTGTGTGTGTGTGTGTGTGTGCGCGTGCGTGTGTGCATGTGTGTGTGTGTGTGTGTGTGCGCGCATGCGTGCGTGTGTGTACGTGCTTGTGTATGAGAGAGAGATGCCTCTCATATCTGTGTGCCAGTGAGTGTGAAATTTCAGATAGAGATAAATCTGTGGGCCTGGGAGGCCTGTTTGATGTGTGACTCCCATCAGCCACCTTTCATGTGTTCTGGGGACATGGCTCCTTTGAAGGGAGCAGGTGCGCAACTATTTATAGATCCTGGGCTTCAGGTATCACAGGGCCACACCCACCTAACCGGGGAAAACACGCCTCTAAAATACAGCCCATGTGCTGTACATAATATACAGGCCACACCCCTTTATTTATTATTTGTACAGACCCCCCACCCCCTTCCCGCCCTCTGTCACTCCACGCAGGCCACACCCCCAAACCCACCCCCGCACCGCCCTCTCTCACTTAACGCAGGCCACACCCCCGAATCTCTCCAGACTGGTGAACTCTGCATCCCTCCTCTGGGGACGTTTATATTTTCAGGAAGCTAAATGAACCCTTGTGATCTAAAGGGAAATGAGGAATTAAGAGCTAAAGTGCAAAGACACCGAAGCAGCCGTTTGCTGTTTTTAGAAAGATGGAGAAAGGACGACAGAAGATTTTGGTGACCGTCGTCCACGCGTGCGACCTAGGACAGCAGCGTCCCATAACTCGCCACCTTATAGGAAGCACGAAAAATCGATCCCTTCCTCCCGGGTCATTTGACACCCCGCCCCAGCCGTAGCCCTCGGCTCCTCCCGCTGATCCCAGGAGCAGGAGGGGAATGAGCCGGATCGATGGGTCCGCTGGGGAAGTGAATCCTCATTATCGAACCGCTGTCTTTAAAGGGGAGAATTAGCCCGTGAGTTTACAGGTGCTCCAACCCCACCCGTCACTCAGTAATGTGTGTGTGTGTGTGTGTGTGTGTGTGTGTGTGTGTGTGTGTCTATGAGTGCATGCGCATGTGTTTGTGTGCGCTTTTGTATGTATGCATGCATGTGTGTGTCCCTGAGTATGTGTGCGTATGCACTTGTGTGTCTGTACGTGTGTGTGCGTATGTGTGGATCTGTGTGTGTGTGTGTGTGTGTGTGTGTGTGTGTGTGTGAGAGAGAGAGAGATACTGAAGTCGGAGCTGTCACAGTGAGGGGGGTGTGTATACGTGTGTTTGCATATCTGTGGATCTGTGTGTGTGTGTGTGTGTGTGTGTGAGAGAGATACTGAAGTCGGAGCTGTCACAGTGAGGAGGGTGTGTATACGCGTGTGTGTGGATCTGTGTGTGTGTGTGTGTGTGAGAGAGATACTGAAGTCAGAGCTGTCACAGTGAGGGAGGTGGGGGACCTCTGAAAGCATGTCTGTAACCTGACTCTGGCTGACCTCAGCTTAGCCTCTATCCAATATGCCTCGTCCCTAAAGACAGACCTGTGGGGGGTACTCTTCTCTCATATCTGACCCAGCCAGCCGCACATTGATCCTCTCACACACACACACACACACACACAGATCCACACACACACACAGTCACACAGCCACACACACAGTCACACAGCCACACACACACACACACACACACACAGTCACACGTGCACATTCACACAGCCACACACATACACACACACACAGCCACACGCACCCACACACACAAACACAGCGGAAACCCACACACACATACACAGACATGCACATATTCACTCCCACACCGATACGAACGCACTCACATCCTACCTCTGTGCTGGTACTACGCAGTCATCTTTGTCATGTGTGTTGTGAAATTGGGGAAAATTTAATTTTTTTGCTAATTTTGTGAAATTTGCCACGTCCGATTTCCCCCTCTATGTCCCCCCCCCCCCACCTCCCCCTCTCTCCAGGGAGATCAGACGGCCTCCTAGCCGCCGAACGCATCCTGTCACTGCTTACGAGTCCCGTGCAGGTCCTGAAATCAATGGCGGTATCGATCCCGCTCTAATTGGAATGGAAGTGCCCTGGTAAAGCAGCAGATTAATGGGGAGAGCGCGGCGTGGGTGGAGCGTGGCGGGTTTTGTGTAGGACACGCGGCGTCGGCGAACGGGGTCGGTAATGAGGGGTGACGGGCGAGCGAGCGAGCTCATAATTGAGCAGCGGCGTGAGAGCGAGCGAGCGAGAGAGAGAGAGAGAGAGAGAGAGAAAACGAGGGGCGCGTCTGCCCGCCGTTCGATAAACGAGGCGAGCGAAGCGCGTCGTCTTTCCTCTGCGCTGATTTGAATAATGAGGGACTTTAATTTGCCTGTGGCCCGTTCGGCTTTCCCACCTCCCCCGCCCCCCTCTCCCCCCAAACAGCCTCTCCCTTGAGCTCTGCACACAGTGGGACTCTAATTGCCTGCCTGTGTGTAGAATATGGAGGTTCTGCCTGGCTGAGCGCTCTCTCTCTCTCTCTCTCTCTCTCCGCTCTCCCCCTCTCTTATCCCCTTCTCAGCCCTTCTCTCTCTCTCTTTTCATTTCTCCTTCTCTCATCTCTCGGCCATCATCACTGCTTATCTCACTTCCTTTCTTCCTCCCTCCCTCGCTCTCTCTTCTTCCCTCTCTCAACTGTATTTTGCTGTCATGGTCTCCCTCCATCTCCCTCCCTCCCTCCCTCCCTCTCTGTCTTTCTTTTTCCCTATCTCTCTCCCTCTCTTCCCCCCTTTCTCTCTCCTCTCCTCTCCCTCTCTCTCTCTCACCCTGCAGCAGCGCAGTAGTGTCCCAGCCTCGTCCTCTCTCCCTCTCTCCTCTCCCTCCCTCTCCCTCTCCCTCCCTCTCTCTCTCACCCTGCAGCAGCGCAGTGTCCCAGCCTCGTCCTCTCTCCCTCTCTCCTCTCCTCTCCCTCTCCCTCCCTCTCTCTCTCTCACCCTGCAGCAGCGCAGTAGTGTCCCGGCCTCGTCCTCTCTCCCTCTCTCCCTCTCCCTCTCTCTCTCTCTCACCCTGCAGCAGCGCAGTAGTGTCCCTCCCTCTCTCTCTCACCCTGCAGCAGCGCAGTAGTGTCCCGGCCTCGTCCTCTCTCCCTCTCTCCTCTCCTCTCCCTCTCCCTCCCTCTCTCTCTCTCACCCTGCAGCAGCGCAGTAGTGTCCCTCCCTCTCTCTCTCACCCTGCAGCAGCGCAGTAGTGTCCCTCCCTCTCTCTCTCTCACCCTGCAGCAGCGCAGTAGTGTCCCTCCCTCTCTCTCTCTCACCCTGCAGCAGCGCAGTAGTGTCCCTCCCTCTCTCTCTCACCCTGCAGCAGCGCAGTAGTGTCCCTCCCTCTCTCTCACCCTGCAGCAGCGCAGTAGTGTCCCTCTCTCTCTCTCACCCTGCAGCAGCGCAGTAGTGTCCCTCCCTCTCTCTCTCACCCTGCAGCAGCGCAGTAGTGTCCCTCCCTCTCTCTCTCACCCTGCAGCAGCGCAGTAGTGTCCCTCCCTCTCTCTCTCACCCTGCAGCAGCGCAGTAGTGTCCCTCCCTCTCTCTCTCACCCTGCAGCAGCGCAGTAGTGTCCCTCCCTCTCTCTCTCTCACCCTGCAGCAGCGCAGTAGTGTCCCTCCCTCTCTCTCTCACCCTGCAGCAGCGCAGTAGTGTCCCTCCCTCTCTCTCTCACCCTGCAGCAGCGCAGTAGTGTCCCGGCCTCGTCCTCTCTCCCATGATGGCCATCCTTAAATGCTCTTCCCCAGCTCCTCCACGTCTCAGCATCCCCCCCCCCCCCCCCCCACTCCTCCACTGTCCCACCCCACCTCCCCCTTACCTCCTTCCTGAATCGTCGCGAGGAAATAAGAGCGAGTACGAAGCACAGCCCCCCCCCCAGGTAGAATGCTCTCCTCCCTCCCCTCTGTGGTTGCTAAGAGGAACGCTGCACTTTAACTCCGCTGTGAAGGAAATAGATTTTCATTCATTGCGGGGACCGATTTTTAAAAAAAAAAGCGTGCTCTTTGATGTGGCCTGTGCCTCGTAATGGGGGCAGCTGAAGGGGGTGAATAACTGAGGGAGGGGCAGGGGCAGGTAAGGTTGTATGTAGGGGGGGGGGGGGGTTGTTGCTGGATTTGTTGTGCCGTGTGTTACTGCTGAGATTCCCTCCCTCTCTGTGTTCACACCTCACTGGTGTGAAAGGCTCCCTCAATATCCACGGCCTTTTAGAATCCCTAAAAGTCTTAATGTTCTCCTATTCACGTGTGTCCGTACATGCGAATTCTGCGTGTGCATAACTATGTGTGTGCCTGTGCGTTGCTTTAAGCAGTAGTGTCTGAGTGCGTGTGCGTGTTTGGAAGTATGCTCAATTATTTTATATCCGCTTAGCAGACGCTGTTATCCAGAACAACTTGCAAAAGTGTTCCAGTCGAGTATGTGTATGTGTATGTGTATTTCAGTGAGCTTCTGTAGACTGTGTGTGTGTGTGTGTGTGTGTCTGAGAGAGAGAGCATGTGGTGTGGGTGTGGCTGTGTGTGTGTGTGTGGTGTGGCTGTGTAGATGTGTGTGTGTGTGTGTGTTTTTTTCATTGTGTTCCAGTTTTGTGTGTTTGTGCGTGAATATGTGCGTGCCTGTGTGTGTGTATCAATGTCAACATTCAGTGTTGACCCTGTCTAAAATCTCCCTGTGGTAATTACAGACTGAGCCCCCGGCAGGCAGTTGTGTTTGGCTGCTGTGTTAGTGACTGAGTTTATGCTAATGCTGCCCCTAAGTGGCACATGTAATTATTGCACATTGTAACAGAGCAGCGCAAACAAACATTAATTAATCGCCTGTTCTCTGCAGCCTGCATATGAATTTTCTCCACCTTCCCACACACCACACACACACACACATTCTGTCACACACAAGCATGTACACGCACTCACACACATTTTGCCACAGACAATCATGTACAGGCACTCACACACACGCACGCACACACACACACACACTCACTCATACAAACACATACAAATAAAATAATAAAATCCCACGTCTCTCTCTCTCTCTCTCACACACACACGCACACACACACACAGGCTCTTTCTCAGCCATGCTCTGCAGCCCAGCCCTGGGTCAGTGGGTCAGAGGGGTTGTGTTCATCGCTGGACTGCCCAAAAGCTTCCTGGAATCAGCCTGACAGCCAGGCCTTTCTGCAGCGCTCACACACACACACACACACACACACACACACACACCTTTACACATACAGACTTACACTCACACACAACATGCACAACATTAGCAGCCTATAGAGCAGAAACAAATGTAGCAGATTCAAAGGCTAAATGAACATTAAAGCTCTGAATGTACCGTATGTGCTCATGTGGAATCCAGCTTTGCCTGTGTGCAGAACCTGGGCTATTTCCACAGCTCTTTCTGCTCTGGCTGTTTGAATGTGGAGTCGCTAACCGCTAACCGCGCGGACACTTCTGCACGAGTAACCCAGTTGTTTAATTAACACTGCTAGTGCTGCGCTGCCGGCGCCCTGCGTAGCGCTGCTAACGGCGCGGTTGTCATGGCGCGCGAGTCTGCCTTTGATTGGCAGCGTGATTGCCGCCCACTCGGTGCTTTCAAGTTTCTGCCATTCTGGCGCCGCTATTTCAGGGCTGAAGTGCCAGAACCCCCCACTCCCCCCCGGCCCCCCCCGTCCCCGCGCGCTGCCGCTCAAACCCTGTGATCCTCCGCTTTTATCCGCCAGCAGCCCGCGGACACGCCGGAGCCCGGCCCCTCCTGTTCCCCCGGGCGACGGTGGAAATTCCCGATGATCCGCGCAGAACTGAGCGAGGCGAGAGAGGGGGGGGGGGGTGGGGGGGGGGAGATTAGACGGCAGAAATACACGTTCCGCAGAAACGGGGGCCGCTCAAATGCTTTGCGTGTCCGCTGCAGTCGGGGCGAATCGCCGCGCGGATCCGATTTTAGCGCTCGGACCGGCGGGAAATACTCCCGCCTAAACCCGCTCGGTATCTAAAGCCAGCGAAGTTATATCGGAGAGACGCCAATCCTTTTATGATGAAAGCCAGCCCCTCCAGTACAGCAGCTGGATCCATTAAAAATAAGCCGCAGGAAAACACGGCTCCTCGCTGGACTCGCAGCCGGAGACCCGTCCCGTAAGCCGCGCGGGCGAGCGCCTTACCGCGCCGTAAATAATGAAATAAAAAGGCCGCGTACGCAGCCCCTCAATTAGCCTGCCTTGTTGCGCTGAAATTAGAAGCGCGTGCCGCTCCACTCCACGTGCCAATCAATCAATCCATTAAGTGCTCATCTGGAGAATCTGTCAGAGATCCTCCATTCCACAGAGCCCCCCCCCCCCCCACCTCCTGTCTTCCCAACAGCCACCACTAAAGCACGATCTGGTGGGGGTGGGCAGAGCAAAGATACAGACAGACCGGCAGCCGTTGCCTCGCTCAAATACGTCGTATTCCGAAATTGGAATCTAAATTTAAACATCCTGGGTCTGGACATGGACATAGAGTACACCCAGAGTACAGCCTCTTGCCCTAACCGCTGTCAATCATTTGATGAATTTGCATGAAAGGCACGGCTGGAACAGGAAATAGAGGCCATTGTGTATCAGCTTTGTGTTAAAATCCTGGTAAATAAAGAGGAGTCTATTCACCGTCACTCGCACAAACACACCCCTGCAAACACACACACACACACAACCACGCTTGCACTTGGAAATACGATACAGGAGGGGCGACTGTCACAGAATGCAGATGGCAAGTCGCCTCTTGTTCCCATGATCCCCGTTGGTGGCAGGCCGGGGGGGGGGGGGGGGGGTAACTGTGGCTCTATTTAACAGCACCCCGACGTCCACACTGTCCGTCCGCATTAACTGAGCTGCTAATTACTATGTTGCACAATAGCTCAATACCTTCAACGCCGTTCCCATTAGCTAAGCTGCGGCTGCTTGGTGCCTCTCCACAGTCATTCACCATTTCCAGGCTCTTGTAAATCCTCCCTGTTACACAGAGATCTGCGGGGCGGCAGCGCGTGCCAGTTTTCGGCGCTTCACGAAACCCAGCAATTGGCCGGCGAGACGCGTACCGCGGTCCGTTGGGCGGCTGACTCTCGAGCCGTATACGAGCCCCCCCGCCCCACGCACACAGGGATTTCATTGGCCATAGTGCCTTCTGAGCTGTGACTCCTCCTCTACCTGTTACCCTTTCAGCTCCCTGCCTCAATGAATGAAGCATAGAAAAAAAATAGAAAGGAGAGAGGGAGGGCAGGCTCTCGTTTTAGAGAAAAAGAGAAAAAAAACTTGGCTAAAATGTCCACGCTCCCTGTTTCCGAGGCCTAAATTGGCCCCTCATTATAAGAAGAAAGTAAAAGCAGAAAGAGCTGGAAGGAGTTTGAGATCTGTGCACTAACAGGAGGGGAGACATCACGTTAAAGGTCACGGGAGAGATAAGTGAGCTGACTGCGCTTAAGCCAAGGAGGAGACCTTGACAGCAGCCCGCTGTGCAGGAAGAACATTTTCCTGTAGTTTTTTTGGTTGTAGTGCTGGGTGATGGGGGGAGGGGTGTCTCTCCCCTGTATCAGAGCCACACGTGGGTCTGTGGTACGTCACACGCAGACGGACAATCAAACTCCAGTTTTTGTGGGTTTCTGTTCAATCAGCAGCCAGTTTAGAGCTCTTTAGACCCACACAAAGACACCAGCCTCGTATGTGTCCTGTCTCACTAATAGGTCCACATATCCTTCGTATTGGCTGAAAGAGGACAGATGCATCCCCCCCGCCCGCCCACTGCATATCTGTGATGCAGCTCAGGTCTCTCTCTCTCTCTCTCTATGTAAGCTCCCGTGGAGCTGGCGCGTGGACGGCTTCCTGCTGCCGTGGCGACAGGGACAGACACGCAACTCTGTTGCTCCCGTTTCTCAGCTGCCAGCTCCTGTACAGGCATGAACACATCACAGATACATGCACACGCCACACATAGACATATACGTACATGCTCAGACACACACACACACACAAATATACATACATGCGCAGACGCGCACACAAATATACATACACACACACATGTAAACGGGGTAGCATGTATAAGAGGGGTATATGCGGCATTGTGCATCTGTACCACATGTTCATGTATTACTGGGCATGCGCATGTGTGCGTGTGAGGTTACTGTGTGATGCAGGTTGGGCGGGGCATGATGGTGGTGACCCCAGGTTAAAGTAAACCTTTTACTTGTATGTCATGAGTTATGAGGAGCTCCATTTTCTCCTCAGATGATGGCTAATATGGGGTATCAGGCAGATTCGTCCACTAAAAACTTTACAGGAACATCTACAGTAATAACCAGGCACATTAATTTACATTTATTTCAGTGCTCTGATACTTCTGATATCTTCAAGATCGTGACAAAGAGAGCTGTGAAATTTTGTCACTTTTTGACTCATTTTCTCACCTAAAGAAACAGAAACAAATCTACACTCTCAATCACCAGCTCAATTGTCTAAGTGCCATTGTGATCCGTAAGGCTCATTTCTAAACCCTAACGGCTATTCTGGCTGCAGACTTAATTATTACATCATGTGGTAATTATTAGAGCTCATTATCACAAATGGCCGACTGGAATTGAGAATGGAGAGGAATTTAGCTGGAAAATGTTCCATCGTGACGTAAAACTGGGAAAACAGTAGCTTGTAACACTCGTTATATACATTACATTGTGAGCATTCAGCGGACTCTGTTATCGAGAGCGACGTATTGCAGTGGAGAGCATCAGCGCTACTCTCACCAATACAAAAATGCAGTACCACCTGGCGGAGGCCCATTTACATTCCATAAGTATAGTGTTAACCTAACAAACAGCTATTACAAACAGCAATTTGTATAGTACATACTGAATACACACACACACTAGTTAGATATAGCTATACCTTTATACCCAAAAGTAAAGCCCAGGAAAGAAAGAACACAGACGATGGCCATGGTCATTTATGTTTGCGCTCATGGTCAGCACCCAAGACATTCCATAATTATATGAGTTTGTTTGTAGTATTTTGCACACCCCTGGATGTGCAGAATAATCAACTCATCCAGTGGTGCATCAGTCACATGTGTCCAGGGGCGTTTTCCACAAAGCAGGATTACTGAGTTAGCCGGATAACTGCACTGCACTTTGTGGAATACCCCCTTGGCCTGGAACGGTGTGAATTTTCACCAGGCTGTGGTATACCCCAACAGTGCTGTTTTTAATAATCTAAAACATAACTTTACCTGTGCCATTTATTCTGTGTGCACTTATTTCCCTATTTCTCAAGCCTGTCAACCTCCTAATATGTTTTAGCCTGGAGGTGGAATGTACAGTATGTATGCTCACCACACAGATGAACAGGCCTCTGTTGGCCAGGCAATGGCAGCTCTGCAGAGCAATGTCACAGATGGACTTTTTTTTTTTACAATACTGTAGTAAACTAAGTAGTGTGTGTGTGTGTGTGTGTGTGTGTGTGTGTGTGTGTGTGTGTGTGTGTGTGTGTGTGTGCGCGTGTGTGTGTGCGCGTGCACGTGTGTTTTGTATGCGTGTGTGTGTGTGTGTGTGTGTGTGTGTGCGCGTGTGTGTGTGCGTGTGCGCGTACACGTGTGTTTTGTATGCGTGTGTGTGTGTGTGTGTGTGTGTGTGTGTGTGTGTGTGTGTGAGCGCGCGCGCAGTTTTTCTCTGCACAGTTTTTGGGTCTCTTCTCTATCTTCTCTAATCCGCAGTGCTGGTAGCTTGCAGGCATTGAATCTTAAGTATTGTGATTTTGTTGCCAAGTGCCAGTGATGTATTCATCTGAAGCAGGTCACATTTATTTTTTCCCGTCAGAGAGAGAGAGAGAGAAAAAGAGAGAGAGAAAGAGAGAGAGAGAGAGAGAGAGAGAGAGAGAGAGAGAGAGAGAGAGAGAGAGAGAGAGAGAGGGAGGGGGGGGCTATACTCAAGAAAAGAGTTTAATTTCAAATTCCCTTCCTCTCTCAGGTCGGACGTGTGAACTGCATATTGCAAGCACAGGCTTTTTTTTTTTTTTTTTTGACAAAGGTTAGCCTAGTGGGAAATAGTGCCGGGGAAAAAAAATGAACGAAGAAAAAAACGCATCACGCAGCGAT
>CM056384.1:52576467-52612741 GCA_029718625.1 Synaphobranchus kaupii | reverse complement strand
AAAACAAATGGTACTACCAACCACTCAAAACCAAAATAAACAGTATTCCAACCAATCACAATGATCTGCACAAACGCATCTCGCTGAAATCTTGACGGATTTACAAACGGTTTGGTTTCTTACAAACGTTATTAACGTGGTTATAATTCTGGATGCTTGAACACTATTTTTTAAAACATAACATAATTATTCATAAGTATGTTTGTTTGGGATTTCGCTTCAGAAGTGACGTCACGTTTGTGCAGATCATTGTGATTGGTTGGAATACTGTTTATTTTGGTTTTGAGTAGTTGGTAGTACCATTGTTTTTGTGTACGATCTCGGAGCATAGGCTGCCTACAGAGACGCGGTTTTTTTTGACGGCCTGCTTATGGGGCGGGCAGCTAGCGGATCGTGAGGAAAAATCAGATGAATGTGATCATTTATGTTTCCACCCAAAATCGCTGATACAACCTTTAAGCAATAAGGTACGAGACGCAGTACTATATCGCCAATATAGTCACAGTTAAAGGGTGTTGTTAGGCCCGACGCGAAGCGGAGGGCCGGCAACCCTTTAACTGTGACTATATTGACGATATTGTACGTCGTCGAGATACCTTATTGCTTTTATAAAACGGTTGCCAGCTATATTGTAAATAATATATAAGGACAAGACACACTTTCAATAAAACAATTTTTAATTAACGTTATTAATTTAATTTCAACAGCAGAGAAAATAGTCCCCAGTGTAGCTGTTGCCATGCAACACAAAAACAAACAAAGCTAGGAATGGAATGCTAGCTAGCAAACGAACTAATAGCTAGCGTTATGTGCTAATAACATAATAATCACAATAATAATATAATGTAATAGTTATAACGTTAGCTAAAACAGTTATCTATATATAGCCTATACAGATGAAGTAACGTTAACTTGCTTTCACACAACCAGTCGGTAGGCTATGTTTACAGCTAGCTTACTAAGTTTTAACGTTTTAACCGGTTTCATGAATCAGCTGTAGCTAAGCCTAAACGGTTGCTATCGTACTAGCATAAAGACGAATCTGGCTCTCCAGTGAGAATGTCACTCCACCGTTAATTTCCTTTCCAGTGGATTTGGTTTCCAGTAGCTTTCGATTTTATGTCCACTCACGGACATGATTTCTCTAGCCTCCAGCACAGCATCAGAAAGTTTTTGCTGCGGACGTGCGGAGTGATATTAATTTAAACGTCCAGGGTAAACAGGTGTATTATTGCATCATAGGGGGTACTATATCGCGAATATAGACACAGCTTTGAACGCCTCTCAACCAATCATAATGCGTGGTCAGAATTACCCGTTTTATAATGTGTATTTTTAACACGGCTGGAACGCTGTATTGGCCAATCTGCATCCCGGAACTATCCGTTTTATAAATGTTATATCGACTGGTCTTCACTTAGCCAAACGGCCGAGCGCTCCATTTTCTTAACTCGCCCGTGATTCTTAAATCACTAATTTCATGCCTTGCTTGAGTTTCACTGAAACCGCCCATGTCACGGTCCCCCCATTCCTGGCTCAGATCTCGCATTCACGAGTCCCTCTGCACAGAGAAGTAGCAGCCATGGCAGCACAAAAAGCTAGGCTTTTTTCCCCTGTCTCCTCACCCTTATCATTAGCTCCACTGCACATCAACTTTAAAATTAACACAGAAGCTGTGACTTTGATGACTTCCTTTTTGTTGTTGTTTATTTATGCAGGCTGTGTAACAGGCGTCTTTTGTTAATTTGCACGGGTCATTTGAGCAGAGCAATCGTTTTCACACTGGAATCAAATATGGGCCACATTAAAAAATTTATGTGAACAGCCAAACAAAAAAAATCTGATCTGATCAATAAATCGGAATTGAGCACTAAGGCTTGCAGTGTTGAACGTAGCCTTAGTAGCAGTAATACAAAGCAATTCACATTTGAACTTGAACTAGCTAATTAGCAGTACAAGGGTCTCCAGTCTCAAAGAGGGGGGAAAAAAAAGTTGGTCTCTGCTTTTATATTACGTGGCCAGCCGAGACCACCCCTAGGATCACTTCAACTCCACCCATTTTTATGTTAAGGATCTCGTGACGTCACGAATCCCCGGAAACCAGCGTTTTGGTAAGTCTACACAAAAACTCAGATAAAACAATTTTGACTAAACATGAGATTTTCGGACATAGACAGTTGTGTATGATCATAATCTAACCCCAAAACATCGGGTTTCAACGGGAAAAATCGTTTTTTGACTGCAGTATCACTTTAAATATGTATGTTTGCCTTATATATGTACCTTTGTCAGCATGTTTAATATATGCCTATCATTTAATATAATATAATTTAATATATGCCTACCATCACCCTCCATTCCCATCCCCTGTTTTCACTCAGGGGGGAAGTTATGGTCCAGAAAGGGGGTCCCTCATTGATCCATATGCATTGATCCATATGACCTTTCATATAGGGAAACAAACAGTAAAACATAGAGAGAGAGAGAGAGAGAGAGAGAGAGAGAGAGAGAGAGAGAGAGAGAGAGCGAGACAGAGAGAAAGCCAGAGAGATTATATAGTAGCCTAGTTGTTGTTTTGTTGTGATAACATTCATTAGTACAATTATTTATTAATGGTCTGTATACTGTATTAATTATTAATCTGTATTAATTATGAATTGATTCCTAGCTTTGGAATATCCCATGTATTCCTTCCCAAATACAGGAGGCGGGGAGAGTTTGGAAAGTGGGGGTGGGGGGTGGGGGGCAGTGCTGTCCATGCACCCTAGCCGCGCAGCCCTGTGGCGGGTGATGATGACTCATTCAGGAAGTGAACACCAGCAGGTGTAAACGAGAGAAAAAAACCCCCAACGCTGCGCTGTGGGCAAATGTGAAACCGCTGCCTTTAGTGCTCTCGCTCTCACTCTGCTCCCCCTCCCTCTCCTCCCTCCCCCCTGCTCCTCCCTCTAACACCACCCCCACCCCCTGGCTGCTCTAGCAGAGCGAGCAGGGCCCCCACCCCCTGGCTGCTCTAGCAGAGCGAGCAGGGCCCCCACCCCCTGGCTGCTCTAGCAGAGCGAGCAGGGCCCCCACCCCCTGGCTGCTCTAGCAGAGCGAGCAGGGCCCCCACCTCCTGGCTGCTCTAGCAGAGTGAGCAGGGCCCCACCCCCCTGGCTGCTCTAGCAGAGTGAGCAGGGCCCCCACCTCCTGGCTGCTCTAGCAGAGTGAGAGAGTGAGCAGGGCCCCCACCCCCTGGCTGCTCTAGCAGAGTGAGCAGGGCCCCCCACCCCCTGGCTGCTCTAGCAGAGTGAGCAGGGCCCCCACCTCCTGGCTGCTCTAGCAGAGTGAGCAGGGCCCCCACCCCCTGGCTGCTCTAGCAGAGTGAGCAGGGCCCCCACCCCCTGGCTGCTCTAGCAGAGCGAGCAGGGCCCCCACCTCCTGGCTGCTCTAGCAGAGCGAGCAGGGCCCCCACCTCCTGGCTGCTCTAGCAGAGTGAGCAGGGCCCCCACCTCCTGGCTGCTCTAGCAGAGCGAGCAGGGCCCCCACCTCCTGGCTGCTCTAGCAGAGCGAGCAGGGCCCCCACCTCCTGGGCTGCTCTAGCAGAGTGAGCAGGGCCCCTGGGAGCTGGGAGGCACGTTGGCAGCTTGCGCCACCGCCACGTCGCTTATCAGGGCCGTCAATCACAGCGCTGTGACACTGCCTGAGAGCTCCGTGGGGAGGCTTAGACTGCGCTGCTCTCTCAGCACATCACACACACACACACACACACAGTCCTCTCAGCACATCACAGCCCCGCGCTCACACACACACACACACACACACTCTCTCAGCACATCACAGACTCCGCTCACACACACACACACACACACACACACACACACACACTCTCTCAGCATATCACAGACCCCGCTCACACACACACACACACACACACACACACACTCTCTCAGCACATCACAGACCCGCTCACACACACACACACACACACACACACACACACACACACACTCTCTCAGCACATCACAGACCCGCTCACACACACACTCTCTCAGCACATCACAGACACGCTCACACACACACACACACACACACACACACTCTCTCTCAGCATATCACAGACCCGCTCACACACACACACACACACACACACACACACTCTCTCTCAGCACATCACAGACCCGCTCACACACACACACACACTCTCTCAGCACATCACAGACCCGCTCACACACACACTCTCTCAGCACATCACAGACCCGCTCACACACACACACACACACACACACACACACACACACACACACACTCTCAGCACATCACAGACCCCGCTCACACACACACTCTCAGCACATCACAGCCCTGCGCTCACACACACACACACACACACACACACACACAGCAACACACACACACTCTCTCAGCACATCACAGCCCCGCGCTCACACACACACACACACACACACACACACACAGCAACACACACCACACTCACACAGCAACACACACACACACTCTCTCAGCACATCACAGCCCCGCTTTTCACACACACACACACACACACACACACACACACAGCAACACACACGCACTCTCAGCACATCACAGCCCCGCTCACACACACACACACACACACACACACACATATAAATTGCACATGCATTGCACACACACAAATACACACACATATAAACACACATGCACACATGTGCACACCACACACAGACATATTAAGACAAGCACATAGACACAGTCAAGCATTATAGAAACAATCTTACACAAGCAAGTACACACATTCATATACATAATTTATGCTCATTCATGCAGGCACAAATACACAACATATGCATATGCAGTCACACTCATGCATACATAAACCCCACTGATAAGCACACACACACACACACACACACACACACCACATACATATATACATCACACGCACATGAACAATGCACTCACTGTAGTAAAACACAATCTATAAACTACACACACCCTAAAAGATATCCCACACACACACACACACACACACACACACACCCAGGTCAGTCAGAGGGTACAGAACACAGACTTGCACCGTGGAACCCTGGAAAAAAAGAGCCCAATGAAAACAAACAATGAAACGCTTGTTCTTTTTCTTTCTTCTTTTTTTTGGCTTGATAATGGTTTACTGTTGTTCAGTTGTTTAGCCTAGAGTCATGCGGAAAACCACCATTCGTAATGGGCGCAGGAAACACACACACAGGCCCTTTTTTTACGTTTTAAGTGCGTATATGCACATGACTAAATATTAAAAAGTAGGATTATATTACGGAATTATTTAAATCAATATGTCCGTTACAAAGTCCCAGTGCTGGCAGAGACAGATGTCTGATTTATTAATTGCGTCTACGTAAAAAAAAACTGACTGAAGAGGCAGTGTGCTTGTTAATGTCACGGCGGCTAGCTGCCTCGCGCTGCGTTATTTTTAGACTTCCGCTGTTTTCTGTGAATCTGGAGTCTTATGCCGCTGTGTGTATCAAATTATCGTGGGCCTCTCTGGGGGTGGGTTGACCTTCCTGTCCTCCCCGTGCGAGGCTGTCTGTGTGGGGCGGCGAGAGAAATTCTCGGCATGCGCCCGTGCGGCTACGCTTAAACCCTCGCGCACCTCCCCGTCTCTCCGAAATTGTGTAGGTGTACCGAACGCGACGCTCCGATTTGGCGATCGGATTAATTACGGCTCTTAAAATGTCAAGATGAAGCGGCAGGAGAAAGGTGACCTAGCTTCAGTTCGTGATGGGTTTGCGGGCTATATCTCGCGCCTCCGTCTCTCGCTCCGGCGAGAAATAATGGGCTGTCTGCCTCCGCGCTTCCTGAAGACAATAATGCATTTGAGCGACGCGCAGACCACGGAAAAGAAACGCGTTTCTGAAGGGGCCGCTGACCTCTCGGAGGGGAAAGCAGTACCCCCGCGAACGGCTCTTAAAAGGAGCGGAGGGTGAGAAAGGAGACCGCGCGAAATCGACGGCAGGATCTCGCCGTTTCGGCTCTTTGATCATATAAAAGGGAAAACATGAAACGCGCTGGGTAAAGACCCCTTTTCTTGCTCGCAGCTCAGTGACATTCGTATACAGGGGGCCGGTTCTAGGCTTAGGCGATAAGGGCAGTCACCTAGGGTGCCATTCATCTGGGGTGGGGGGGGGGGGGGGGCAGTAAACAAAGGGGGGGAAATAATATTATAATCCATGACAGTCCGTGACGATTGCTGTTTCCCTCCCCCCTCCCACCCACACCCGGTCTGCAAGCTTGCCTTGGGCTGCAGAAAGGCTAGAGCCATGCCTGTATGCGTATGTTTCATAACGTTATAATAACAATGTGGGAGAACATTTTAAAGTAGGCTACATAGACACACACCCTTTGTGTGTGAGTGGAAGTGTCCTGGTCACAGCGGTGGGAGACGTATGGGCAGACGAGACGGCATCCCTTACCATTGATAAGTTTATCTGTGGTACGAATTACCCTGCCTTCACATCTCATTTGAGTATTCTGCTTTATTTCCGTTCGTAATCAGCCAGCCAGAGGAGAGACGAGTTGTAAGAACATGCGGGAGTTGGGGGTGTGTCTAAACACGAAGGGAAAACTCGCTCTGTCTCATTAGTCCAGCAGTGTGTTCATCAGGAAAGCCAAAAGCAATAGCCAACACAGCTATATCCCTAATATTCCCATTCTGCACAACTGAAAGCCACCTGGCAGCTATTATCTTTTTCTCTCTCTCTCTGCTTCAGAACTAAGGAAACAGGGAAGGGGAGAACACTTGAAACGGCTTGGTTTTTACTGCATTAGGGTTCCGTCTCTTGCAAAAAGCATGTGTAATTTGTATGCCTGTTGTTTCAAGTTACTTTTTTTAACAGAGATGTAGGCCTTTAAATCTATACATGACTGCAGAGGCAGGGAACTAGGCTACGTCGTTGTGGTGTACTGTTTGTTATATTTGTTGACCTCTTACCTTGTTGGGCATGAAATAACCGTTAAAAAAATCACGTTTTTCTCTGTCTTGTTCTAAAATTCACATTTAAACCACCTTTAAAGTATTTATTTCTCTTCATGTAAAGAGATACCGCAAAGGTTTTCCAACTTCAAATAAGCATAATGGTCATAAAATGTGGGTATGTCAGTTAGGCGTTCACCTAGAGGTTGTTACCTCTAAAAGTTATTCATTCCGTTAACCGTTTGGCTCTGCCTAAGGGTTCTCCTGTATTTGTGTAAGGAAGGTGGCCACACGCGCAAACATGCAGTACACTACCATCTGGCCGTCCCATCGTCCAGAGAAGGGAGAACTGATTAGTTTTAATTAATGTGGCCATTATGGAGTCTTTCAGACCTGACCTGCGTAATTACCATTTCATTACACCCTATCAAAGAGCGCGAGACCTTTGACAGGAGTGGTCCAAAATTAAAACTTCCAAGCACTGTCACAGTGTTTGCTTTGACCGATGATATACTCCAGAGGATAGTGCCTGGGAGTTCAAATGATCCACTGACACATGAAAATGAGTTATCGCCGTAGAAAGACAGCTGCCCCAAAGTTAACCGCCATGCGTAGGCTACTCATTTAAGTCAAGCTCATTTAATCCAATGATATTTATGAGGACATACATTTTCCCTTTGTTTTGCATTTTATCTGCTGTGTGACACAATGAACTGCAATACTGGTCAACTTTTTTTGCAGTTTAGTTCATTGTTTTTTTATCTTCTTGTACATCATATCTGGCTATTTGCTTGTGTCATTGTCCTAGTCACAAATCCTGTGAGGATGTGGGATAGATTTATCTGATAAGATTTTCATATGTATTTTGTACCCCAGGTATGTTTTTGCTTCCAAATTCTGATGGGACTGGAATGTTCTACAGAAATACAGATAAAGGACTTGGACCGTGCATAAGGTGGCTAGCAGTGCGCTAGCGGTTATTAAATGCATTTCAGTTATTAAAGGGTAAGTTAAGTACACTCTAGATCACTTTTTTTTTTTGCTGTAAACGTGTTTGTATGCCTAACTTATAATGAAACTTATTCATCCATTCTGTTATTTCAACAATTCTGAAATACTATCAGAAGAAACTGATAGAAATGCGTCTTTGTGCTGCCCTCTAATGGTTGAAATTTATTTCTTTCTGCTCCCCACACTGCCCCCACCCCAATCGTGATGTCAGAGTACCTTTTTGGAGGTACCTCTATGTCATATGGATAATTGTTGCCGCCCACAATGGAAATAGCCGGTACCTGATTGGTTAGATGCACTACGGTCGTTTGGTTTCGGCTGCACGTTTTTAAACCGGACCGTGGCGTCCTGTTCATAAACTCTCTTATTTCACCTAAAAAGTCCACTGAAATATGTTTCTGAAAATATTTGAGGTGATAGGCCATACAGTTCCTGAATCTTGATTCATATTTGATGTCTAGTTTGACAGTTTGATCCGAGTTATGCAAAATAATTTGTACATTGTACGTTCATTTATGCAAATGATGATGGACACACCTCCTCCGCCCACTCACTCACTCACCCCACAAAGTATTTTTAAAAATTGTCTAGTAGGCGGAGACAAGGGTCATTAGAAATCATACAGACTGTGTCACAAAGAGGTTTACAAACAACACTTTCTAACTGGTTCAGCACCACTTTGTCCAAATATTTCCCCAGATGTAGCATGAAGAGGATGTACTTGGATCGTGTGACAGTTCAGTAGGCTTATGTTTTCCCTGATAGGGCTGAAGCGGAGAGTAAACAGTTTGGCAATGCTGTGACCTATTCCTGATAGTTTAAACATAGATCACTATTGTAGCCTTTGACCTGAAACCCAGTTAGTTTACTGCCCTTCTGGTGTGTCCCTCCTTCCCTCCCTCTACCTACCAAATCCTTACCTGCCTGTTCATTTCAGCATCTCACCCGCTGCGAAACAGCAAGGCTCAGGTTCACCGTCGCCAATGGTAACACTGTCACACACTTACAGATGCCTCCCATCAACTTCTGTGCCCCAGTCGCCCTTCACATTTGGGTGAAAGTTACATTATCTCTACTTTGCATCTGTTAAAGACTGGGCCACCAGTCAGAAGCGCCAGCATGTCCTTTTTCTGCTTCACTTGAAAAGAACATTGTGCGGCTTCAGCGCATAGCGGGTCGGCCGCCGTTTTGTTTTGCCTGAAGGACGCACACGGTGCCAACAACAAGAGGACAGTGTTTTCCGTGTGGACTGTGGAGCTTTTGTTCGTCCAGGCTGCATCAGATAGCCATCGCCAATGCGCTCTCTGTGCAGTAGACTTCTGCTCAACGAGGCCGTGTTGGCTCCCGATTTGCAGCTACCAATTCAAAATTGCCAGTCCACCTTAAAATCGGCTGCGCTAACGTTTAAAAAAATATTTCCCTCGCATTCCTCGCATTCTCACCATTGTGCCATTTCCAGTGATTTTTCTTTGAGGCGCAGATCAGTTCTCGAAGCACATCGCTGCCTTTGCAATTGCAAATGCACAAGAACGTGAAAGCACACAAACGCGTAGCGCAACCGATTTAAGGTGGACCGGCAATTTCAAATCGGGAGGCAACTTCAGCCTCGTTCAGCTCGTCTATTTGATCACACAGTTGATTCACATTGGCAGCTGAGGGCGTGCTGGGCGTTTGGATCAGTTCCAGTTTATCGCTCCCTGCATGGTCCAATGGTGGGTTATATTCCGGCAGCGTAAAAAAGTAGACTAATATCAAAAGAATTGTAGACCTACCGTTTTTGCATTTTGATGTTAAATTTTGTGCTGAATGTTTTTTTACTATTGCATACAATATTATTTCATCACCCATTAATTGAATAATAATAATAATAATAATAATGAAGAATAAATTAGCCTATTTTAAATCAAGTTAAGCATCAAACCTGATATCAAGTACCCAAGCGTAAGATGTGGAATCATATTGTTTATGCAGTCAAATGAACCAGAACGTTTGACTGCGTCTGGAAATTGACTCTAATAACGCCCCACCTCCCACCCGAAGCTGGGAGCGTCTAATGATTTGCATTTGATGTATTTTAAATTTGAATGTTATAGGCTTATGTTCTTTCCGTCAATGATTAATTTCCAGCGAGGAGAGAGGCATGAAAGCGTCATTTTCCTTTGTGGTTAGCCTGCAAAGGAGGAGAGAGCAGAATGTAGCTATTTGCCTTTCTTTAAAAAACTGACAAAGGTGCCCAGCGTGTGCACTAAGCACACTTATTACATTATACATCCGTTCCGGAAGTTGGCTTTGCAGTACAGTCAGTGCAAGCCTCAATTATACAGAATACACAATCTCTTATTGAATACAATAGGTAAATACACAAGTCTCTGCTACAGAATCTTCGGCAGAGCGGCTATATTGTGACTGTCGTCATTTTCTCAACCCATGGCCTATTGAAGGCCCGTAACAGGGTTTGCAAAGTTGCATTCTCCATAAGGAGAATGTAGGTAAATGTTGATTGAGTTTTTCCATATAATTTCACAGGCCTCTATAGGTGATGTTGGACATTCGCCAGTATGTAGCAACGCTTTTAACAGAAACTGAAAATCCTGGTAGCATAAAGAAATAGGCAACTCTCTCTTCTATATTTACCCAGTAAACTATAAACCCTGGCCTGTGTTGTCGCTTGTGTAGCCAGGTAACCTCCATTGATCGAGCTAAATAGATTATTTAGTGACGCTATTTTGTTATTTTCAGAAGTCCTGGAATTGCTCTGTTTTAAGGAAAAAAGTAACTATTTCAGTTAGATTTAACTGGTTAGATTGAGTCCTGGTCCATCTCAAGAAGGGTAAGACTGAAAGCCTCTCGTAGCCTAGAGTTTGAAATGGGCCCAAAAGTTTCAGAAAGGCCATTCATTGGAGGACATTGGTGCATTATGAGGACATTGGTGCATCAGGAGGACATTGGTGCATCAGGAGGACATTGGTGCATTATGAGGACATTGGTGCATTATGGGGACATTGGTGCATTATGGGGACATTGGTGCATTAAGAGGATATTGGTGAGTGCAATAAGACTTTTACACCACACTTCCTCTGTAGGTGTGCAGAATAACAAACATTCAGGAAATGTGATTGCTATATTGATACATCAATTCCAGACACACAAATATACATACAATTAGCTTATTTCTGGGCACCTCGCCGGACCCCAAGCAGCATAGAGAACATTGGGAAACAAAACTGTGGTTCCATGAAAAGTGGCGCGTGGTGTTTTTGCATACCACTTGATCCTGAATCGGCCGCGGCTTAAAAGCTGTCTGTCCTGTGGGGAGAGAGGTGCCGCGCAGTTTGCGTTTCATTACCAGTCGCCGGGCTGAAAAAGTGTGCGCTGTGAGGAAAATATGGGAGCGTTTTATGTGCCGCCCTGCCTCAGTTAAAACCCCCCAGTCTGCTTCTATTTACACTTTCAATTTCAGTTTGCTGAAATGCTCATTCACATTACCAAAAAATATATAGGGCCAGGCTATCCTGTAGGCTTTCAGAAAAATAGGATACATATTACAAAATGTAGAAAAACAATAAGCAGCCTAGGCCTATGACAATACATCGCTCACTGTACAACTAACAGTTTTATATTCGCTACTTTTATTGTGCTTTGAATGTGGCTCTCATTTGTGTTTAGCTTTATTAAATACAAGTTTGAAAATACAGACAAAATTGCAACCACGTGATTCGAGGATGACCAACTAATTCACTCCTTATCCCGAAATTTCTTACCCTAAAAGAGTCACAGTGTTACTATAACGTATAACTATATAGGTCTACTTTTTGCGAGTTGCGACTAGTGTACAAAATGCACACAGGGCGTAATATCTCTCTGTGATTTAAAAAAAAATTTTTGCAATGAAACTACAGGCAATACGAGCTATTCAGCATGAATGAATCTTATGAACACTGTGTTAAAATATTTATATCGACACCAGACATCAAAATGACAAACGTCTCTCTTTTAAAAACAGAAACACACGCTAGCCAGAAGATTGGAATACTGGTTTATTGGCGCTGGTCTTTTGGAAAATGTATGAAACCACAATATAACGATAATTTGTATACCTTCAGTTCAGTGTTCAGGCCTAGGAAGGATGAGCATAATGTATTCACTTTTAGGCGTTCCGTTTTTTCAATGTCTTGCGGGCTCGCTTCCCCTGCACTCTCTTTCCTGTGTGAGTATAAATAGGCCCCTCGACAGTGGCACCCACATGTGGGATTCAGTTTCCACAGGGGCGTTACACAACCTCCGGCAGGCGATTCCTCTTAGCGGAGCCCGGCCAGGCAGGGCAGTTCCACGCCAGCAGCCCCTGCTGTTCCACTGATGTCATCCCCCCCCAGCCCACCCCACCCCCGCGGGTCTCTGTCTGCGCCATTTGTCACGGCCTTTTCCCTGCTGAACACGCGAGGCGGCGTGTCTGTTCTTCCCGCTGTTTCCCGCGCCGGGGTTCCACTGCACAGCTCTGCGAATGTCCGCCAAGTTTCTCCAGTGCAGAGGCATTGTGTTGCTAAACGAGTCTAGCTTCTGTCTCTCGCACCGGCGATTTAAGCGTGATGTGGCTGCGTGGCCCCTGGGGGGCGACACTGTCTCTGAATATTAATGGAGGTTTGTGTGCTTAATGTGGCTATCCCACCCCCCCCCCTCCCCAAGCACACACAGGGCCTAAATGGTGACGAAGTGATTAGCTTTGGTAGCTCGTTGCGCAAGAACGACTGTTCTCGGAGGCGATAAGGGTCAATCGCAGGGTCAATGTTTCCCAAAGGCTTCGGCCGTTGCACCCTGCCCCCCCCCCCCTTTCTGTTGCTGCGGTGCTTCTTGAGGCCCCTGACAGATAATATGGCCGATCGAATTACCTCTCCCTCTCCTCCATTCTGCCCAACAGATTGTCATTGAATTATGTATTTTCTAATCAGCGCTGAGAGACGACGAGGGTGCGCCGGCCGGGACTGAGGCTAGCTTCTGCCGCCTCCACATGGGAGCGATTGCGTGGTCTGCTTCCTCGGCAGGGGGGGGAGGGGGGTGTGGCAGAGCTGATTTATACTCTACTCAGGAAGGTAACCACACGGCTTTCCTTCTCCCCCACCTCCCGCTAATGGTGCCCACATCATTCTGACAAACGATGAAAAAAAAAAAAAAACTGATTTATGAGACCGGCGTGACCTTGTAGTTACGGAGAAATTGAAAATTTTGCGACCGGTTCCAACGAGAGAAACGCGCAAAGAGACGCTTAGGCGATGCATCTAGGACCCCGGAATGCAAATACACACGTGCGGTGACCTCAGTAAACAAGCGCACAGTCATATATCACATGGTCAGCAAGGACATTTATCTTTCTGTTATACGTCTCTGTGTGCACATACACAAACAAACTTCCTTAATGAAAACCAGATCACGAACCGCTTATGAACCCTTTTCCTCACTCAAATTTAGACTCTGCTTTTATTCAGGAAACAAACCTAGGACAAATCTATTGAAATACTTCAATCCATTTAACACTAAAAAATTTAAATTCCTGCAGAAAACTATTTTTTATTTATTCCACTCATGCACAAAATTGATGGTACATTTAGACGCCTAACATCATTCATTATACATTCTAAATTAGGTAGTAATATTATTCATCATAAAGTCTAAAGGTGTGTTTTCAAATTTTGCCGTCTTCTAAAAAGTTCAAGCATTTCAAATACGTATTTTAATTCCATATCTTCGCATTTTCCTATTGATCAATTATGTAATGCGTTGCATTTCTAATGATATTTCTCCCTTTTGGTGTGGACACAAAACAAAGATAGATGGACACAACACACGTGGTGGACAGCAGTCGTGTTAAAGCCATGTTATTCCTCCATGGGTTTCATTTATGGGATTTGCTTAGATTTCATACTAAATGTGAGCTTATGCTCAAACCTAACAAAAGAAAATCTTCGTACGCATGAATAAAGATTTGTATATCTGTCTAACACCGTTTTTTCTATGAATCACAAAAATTATGCACATGTGAACAAGCTTAATTTCTGTGCCCTGTGAACACCTTCAATTGGCTTCATATGCTGCTTACCGTCTTTCCTTTTCCCATATAAATCAATTAGCAGCTTCAAGTTAAAAAGATATATTTTTTTAAATCATCACTGATGTGGATATAATTGTCGGTGTGATTGGACATTTAAACGTTTTATAAAGGAGGGCCCAGGTCTTACAGACGCACACATGCACACATATATACAAACACACGCACACAAATAAACAAACCACATAAACACATGCATGCAAACCACAGATACACACACAGACTAACCACACATAAACACTTACTCATCCACATTCGTACACACCCATGGTAGAGAACACAACACAGGCACATGTACACGTATCTCATATTCTCTCACTCTCTCTCCCTCTCTCTCACACACACACACACACACACACACACAAACAAACACCTCCGCATGCTCTTGCTTTGATTTACAAAATGATGTTATGGTGGCATACATATGGGCAATGCAGAATTATTGTTTTCTTGGTATTTTGCTATTTTCAATCAACTGTGCAATCTGTTCCATTCCGATCTGCTCCATTCCATTCCCCCACTTCCCGTCCGTCCATCCATCCGTCCGTCCGTCTGAGGTAGCACTGTCCAAGCATACCCGCCTTCCCACTGTCCATTTCATATTGCTTTATAGGCATCACACACACATACATTTGAACTGCGAAAGCATATAGCAACATGTTGCACAAAATTACCAAACAATGTTACAATGGAAAAGGAGACGGGAGATAAAATTATAATTAATTATGAGTATAATTAACCATTTACACCTACATTACATTACATTCATTTAGCAGACACTTTTATCCAAAGCGACGTACAATAAGTGCATACAGAGACATCATCAAGATCACTACGGAACAGACAAGACAAAGCACATCCTTCCCATAATGTAGCAGCTATCCCTAGTAATGAACGTTGACTGTAGTTCACAGTAAGCTGTGGGTAAATCAGCTATACTACACTTATATTCTATTATTTAGAATAGTACACCTAGAAGCAATAAAACTAAATTTGCACACACACACACACACAAAAAGAAATCTGCGATAACTAGTCGCCTGCGCTTCAGTAAATATAGAATGTTATTTCTGTGTGGTGTCTGTTTCAGATATTTGTCGGTTAAAACAGGGATATATTATATAACTCTAAATCCAGATAAGATGTCTGTCTATCCCAGTCTACTCCCCACTGCCCCTATCTCCTCCTCTGTTGCGCTTGCGGGCGGGCGATCTTGGAGCGAGCGAGGCGGTTAGCGTGGGCTTGCGCTCTCGGTTGTGTTTTTCCCTGCCGTTTGGGTGCATTGCAGGTCAGCTGTTGTCGGCGGCGTGGGGGGGAGGGGGAGGAGGATTATATTCGTGGTAATTTAGATGCGGAGTGCCGCCCTAAACGTGGCTTATGAGAGAGAAGGGGAGAAACGGGGGGGAGTACGGCAGGCTAAATCGAGCGGTAAACTCAATCCCTCTGTCACACACGCACGCATACTCCTCCCCTTTGCCTCACACATAGTTTATCACTGAGCCACACACGAACCAACTCTCCATACCACACAAACACAGACGCACACGCACACAAACACACAGACTCACACAAACACACAGACTCACACAAACACACACACACGCACACAAACACAGACGCGCACACACACACACACACACACAGACACGCACACAAACGCAGACGCACACAAACACACAGACTCACACAAACACACAGACTCACACAAACACACACACACACACGCACACAAACACAGACGCACACACACACACACAGAAGCACACAAACACACACACACAGACACAGTCACGCACACAAACACACGCGCACACGCACACACACACACACACACAGACGCACACAAACACACAGACACGCACGCACACAAACACACACGCACACAAACACACACATAAACATGCATCACTTCCTGCAAGCAGCTGCCAGCTAGAGAACAGCTAGAAAACACTCCTGGATATTTCCTTTTTTTCTGTTTTATTTTATTTTTTTAATTGGCACCGTCCCCCGTCCCCTCTCTCTCCACCGCCTACTATGACAGCTGTTTGCTCCATTGTTTTTTTTTTAAATCCATATGAGGAGTTCAGATTAACCCTTGTGACCCCCCCCCCCCCAGTCCGCAGCAGGCCCAGGTTCACGACCCTGGGTGTGACACCGTGCCGTGACGGGGCCAAAGGGGGAATTCCAGCAAGATACAGCACTTGGGTGGGGGGGGGCACACGGTAATCTTCATAGTGTTCCTCTGTCTCTCATTCCGGAAAACTGTTTGACCCCCCCACCCTCCCACGCACACACACACCGCTTTCGCTTCTCGCTTCCTGCATCAGTCACTCACAGTTTCAGAGGAGAGCCAGTAATTGTCTGATTGGACATTCTTGGGGAATCAGTTGATAAGCAAATCAATAAAGGCTGCGATTAGATGTGTGCACAAACGTGTGTGTGTGTGTGTGTGTGTGTGTGTACAAACGTGTGTGTGTGTGTGTGTACAAACATGTGTCTGTGTGTTTGTATATGTATATATGTATGAGTGAGTGTGTGTGTGTGTGTGTGTGAGAGAGAGAGAGAGAGAGCATGTGAATGTGTGCGTGTGTGCATGCATGTGTGTGTGTGTGTGTGAGAGAGTGTGTATGTGTGTGTGTGTGTGTGCAGATGTGAATGTGTGAGTGTGTGGATGTGTGAGAGTGTGTGTGTGTGTGGATGTGAATGTGTGAGAGTGTGTGTGTGTGTGTGAGAGAGAGAGTGTGCATATGTGTGCGTGTGTGTGAGAGAGAATGTGTGTGTACGCGTGTGTGTGTGTGTGCGGATGTGAATGTGTGTGTGGTGTGTCCAGGTTATGCCCTCCTGCCCTCCTGCAGAGCCCCGGGTTTTTGAAAGGCAGCAGGGAGATTTAATTTCTGTCTTTTTCTTCACTGGAAACCTGAGGCGCAGTCTGCACCGGAGATCTTACGTCTCTCACAAAATCATTTCTCGGCAGGGCTTTGAAAAACGACAGAGGAAGGCTCTGAGTGCTCGTAATTATTCATCTCACAAAGCGAGCGAGGATCGCAAAACAGGTTGGGGGGGGGGTTGGGGGAAGGCTTTCCATTAACGCTTATCTCACTCAGCATTACTCTGCATAGGGCACCTCTCTCTCTCTCTCTCTCTCTCTCTCTCTCTCTCTCTCTCTCTCTCTCTCTATCTCTCGGTGGCGACTGGTCTTTACTGCTCAACTGCTCTCTCTCTCCTTCTCTCTCTCTCTCTCTCCTTCTCTCTCTCTCTCTCTCTCTCTCTCTCTCTCTCTCAGTAGCTCACTCATGCATTTTCTCACATCCTTTCTCACTCTCACTATTTTTTTCCTCTTACTCTCTCTTCTCTTATTTTCCCTCTATCTCTCTCTTTCTCTCTCTCTCTCCGTCGTGTTTCTCTTCATCGTCTGCTCCCTCTTTATTCCCCTTTCCGTTAGCCCCTTCGTGCCCAGCCATTACCCGCCCTGATTATACAGAGCAATTTTTAAAAACACCTTTTTCTAGATGACCGCCGTCGTGGGAAAGTCTACACTACTTGGAGAAAATTACACCCGGTTGCAAATAGTCTTCAGCTATGCCCCTCCCTACCCCCACACTGGACCCCCTACCAGCATTAAAATGTCATTGCCTTCATTTATAGGCTCTTAAAAGCTGTTGTATTTCACCTTGACTGTTTTTAACACGCTAACAAATCTCCCTAGACCCCCCTCCTCCATTTCACAGACACATTTCATGGTAGCACGTCTGTATCTCAGTTCATTAAGACCCTGAGCATTTCCGTTCTGGGGGTGGGACTTTGATTGAAGTTGATGTTTATAACGCTGACAGGGTTCGCCTTCACTGTGACATTTTCAAGTCTCACAACGTGACATGATGTCGAATTACGCAAGCGTGTCTGTCTGTCTGTTGGTCCGTCTGTCTGTTTCTGCACGTGTGGGTCTGTATGCGTGCGTCCTGCCTGTGGCAGTATCTATGTGGTATATATGTGTGTGTGCGAGTGCTTGAATGTCAGTGTGAATAGGTAAATGAACAGCTGGCGTGACTGAGCGTGCACACATAGAGACGCACAGTAACATCCATGGTGTGTGTGTGTGTGTGTGAGAGAGAGAGAGACAGACAGAGAGGGAGAAGGAGAGAGAAAGAGACAGACAGAGAGAGAGATAGAGAAACAGAGACAGACAGAGAGAGAGGGAGAGAGACAGACAGACAGACAGAGAGAAAGAGGAGGAGGTTTGTGGTAATATCACAGGACTGCACTGTGCAGCAGGGCCCCAGTTAAACGGCGTGAGTGAGTAGGGGAGCCGTAGGCTGCACCCCCCCCCCCCCCCCCCCCATTACCCATGGAGACTCTGATTAATAATGGATCCCTTGTCTATATTTAGCGGCGGTCTGTGGAGGAGGAGGGAAGAGGAGGGGGCCGGCCGGGGCCCCGAAGCGACGTGCCGTACGCCTGCGATATTCCCGAACATTTCCGCCTGCCATGCCTCAACCCAGCATGGCCCCTCTCTCTCTCTCTCTCTCTCTCTCTCTCGCTCTCTCCTCTCTCTCTCTCTCTCTCTCTCTCCCTCTCTCTCCCTCTCTCTCTCTCTCTCTCTCTCTCTCTCTTGCCTTCATGGTTAGCCTTTAACCGCACAAAAAGCTGTGAAACCCCCCCCACCCTGGAGACACTGTTTAGGGTATTAAGACATCTAGACACCTGTTCTTTCATCAAAGCGCTCGTCTCTCTTTTGCGCGGCAGTTCCTTCATTAGTACAGGCGCATGGCTATTATTTCACCCGTCCTCTGTAATGCAATGGGCACATTGCTGCTCTGAGGACATTGATTCTGCACATTGATCAGGAAGTATAATAATAATAATAATACATTTTATTTATCTGCGCCTTTCAAGAAATTCAAGGACACATTACAGAGTAGAGGGGGAGGGAAAAAAATTAAATTAATAATAATAATAATAATAATAAACAAATAAATAAATAAAGTAAGGGGAAAGATCACACAGAGCAGAATAAAAAGTGGGAGGGGCATATGATGAGAAAGGAAAAGGGAGAAAACAGGTGTAGTTCAGAGGGGCGGGGTGTGGTGTTGTACAGGGATTGGGTCAGAGACTATGAGTATGCTAGGGTAAACAGATGCGTTTTGAGCTGGCTTTTGAAGTGATGGATTGAGTTCAGAAGCCGGATGTTGGGGGGGGGGGGCGCATTCCAAAGTCTCGATGCCGAGAGCGTTTAGCATGTTGGTGGGTGGAACAGATTGTCGAAATTGTGGATGATGATTTAGCAACATTGAAAAAAATAGAATTGCGCCGACGTGGTCCCCTATGTATAGCGGGTGTGTAGAATGTCCACGTCTTTACAGGCGAAAAACATTTCTTTGTTGATGCGGTAGAATGATCGGAGGTTAAACAGTTGCGTGGCACTGTACCGGAGTGACATGATTAGTCCGGGCGGTGAGAGAATCCGGTTGCATAAAACAGTGGTTAGAATGGGCAGAACAAAACCTAATGTAAACAACCGTGACATCGCCGTTAGCTAGAATGCTAGCTAGCAGCGGCTGGGCGGCTAGCTAGCCGCATTTTGGCTACCCTCACAGTTCAAGCACCAAGCAACACAACCAAGCTGGCTAACACACCATGATCACCATGTCCCGCAGCCAGATAGCAGCAGGTTAGTCAGCCAGTAAGAGAGCGGCAGCATACTCACTGGGAGACCTGGCTAGCAGGCAACTTGATGACACAGCAAGACAGAGGAGACTGACTCACCAGGAGAGACAAGCCAGGGGATAGCAGTGGGCAGCGGGTGGAAAGCAGGTGGTATGAACCGGCAACAGGCTGGTGAGAGCGAAGGGCGATAGCCGGGTCTAGTAGCCTAGCTTTGTACCAGAGTCCAAGGTTGTTTTATTGCTGTAGTGTTGAAGAGTAGGCGAGGTAAAACATTTGTTTAAATATCAGAGATCGGAGAAGCCGGTCGGGAACGGAGGGGGAAATAAACACAGAAAAGGTAATCGACAGGTCTAAAAAATGGCCTTAACCAAGGTAAACGGGTTTAGTTCACCACTCTCTCATCTGCACCATGACTGTTGGCGTTCATTTAACACAGGAAGACAAACCATGGTAATTAGTTCTGGACAGAAAACAAGGTCAAGCATCTCAGTTTTAGTCAGTGGATTTATGTTGATGAATAACAAACCACAAACCTGGACATCTAGCTGACCTGGGTGAATCCCTGCCAAATTAATGCACTTTTGAAAGAGATAGATGATACCTTTTGCCTACAGGCATGTCCATCACAGCTTCATTACAACCTGAAAGTTCTGACTGATCTTCATTCAGCACCGTCTCCAATCCTCTCAGGGTTCATGTGTACCAGCTCGTGCCCCGCAGCAGGGAGCAATCACAGGGGTTGATTATGTAAGAGGTGAGAAGTAATCACAGGGGTTGAGTATGTGAGAGGTGAGCAGTAATCACAGGGGTTGAGTATATGAGAGGTGAGCAGTAATCACAGGGGTTGAGTCTGAGTGGTGAGTAGTAATCACAGGGGTTGAGTGTGCGAGGTGCAGTAATCACAGGGGTTTGGTATATGAGAGGTGAGCATGAATCACAGGGGTTGAGTATATGAAAGGTGAGCAGTAATCACAGGGGTTGAGTATATGAAAGGTGAGCAGTAATCACAGGGGTTGAGTATATGAAAGGTGAGCAGTAATCACAGGGGTTTGGTATATGAGAGGTGAGCAGTAATCACAGGGGTTTGGTATATGAGAGGTGAGCCGTAATCACAGGGGTTTGGTATATGAGAGGTGAGCCGTAATCACAGGGGTTTGGTATATGAGAGGTGAGCAGTAATCACAGGGTTTGAGTATATGAGAGGTGAACAGTAATCACAGGGGTTGAGTCTGAGGGGTGAGCAGTAATCACAGGGGTTGAGTCTGAGGGGTGAGCAGTAATCACAGGGGTTGAGTATATGAGAGGTGAACAGTAATCACAGGGGTTGAGTCTGAGGGGTGAACAGTAATCACAGGGGTTGAGTCTGAGGGGTGAGCAGTAATCACAGGGGTTGAGTATATGAGAGGTGAACAGTAATCACAGGGGTTGAGTCTGAGGGGTGAGCAGTAATCACAGGGGGTTGAGTGAGGTTACATCTTGGCACTGCTGAGCTGGCTTCATAGTGGCAAAGGCACTTGCAGAATGCCATTGTGTTTCAGGAAGCAGGGTGCGTTGGTTCTATTAGAGAGGCATGGCAGCAGGTAATCTGTGTGGTTGACAGAAGGTTCTCCACCCTGTACTGCAGCATGTATTTTTTATGTATGCCGTGTGTGTATGTATTTATGTTTCGGTGAGTTACCGCATGCATGTGCCGTCATGTGAGTGAAGCCAACAGTTAATTATATTTGGAGGCTAGAGAAAAAGAGAGAGAGGGTGTGTGTGTGTGTGTGTGTGTGTGTGTGAGAGAGAGAGAGAGAGAGAGATGTCCCTGCGTGTGTCGGTGGAAGGAGGCACAGGTGAGGGGGCGAAAGAAGAGAAAAACAGATGAAACGCAGACTGCGCGGTAAATTCCCCCCTCGTCTGTCCTCACTTGGAGAGCCGCCTGTCAGCACTGACCCTGCCATGAACCCCAGCTTTACAGATCAAAGGGGATTACAGGCCAATGTGCCGCCCGCATGGTGATGTCACTGGCCCCCATGCTGGCCTGCGCAGTAAACTCCACCCAGCTGTGTGTGGCTGTGCTGGGCCTGAGGACTCTGCACTGAGCTACCCTGAGAAGGCCACACGCACACACACACACACACACACACACACACACACACACACACACACACATACAACAGCACAGTACACACACACACACACACAATAGCACAGTACACACACACACACACACACACACACGCATACACAGACACACACACCACAGCACACACACACACACACACACATACATACACACAGACACACACACACACACACACCACAGCACAGTACACACACACACACACACACACACACACACAGAAACACAGACAGCGGAAATTTTGGTGTATATTTAACACCCTAGGGTGTTAAATATACACCAGCAGTGTTAGATTTACACTGGCATTTTTGCTGTGCACATATGAAACACACACATGGACACTCACACACATACACACACACATACTGTAAACAGAAACACACAAATGAAACAGAAAAACGGACATTCACACACACCACACACACACACACACACACACACACGGATACACACGCGCACGCATACAAAGACACACATATACACACACGCATACACACGCACACACACAGACACACACACGTAGATACACATACACACACACACTCACTCACACACACAGACACACACACACACACAGCAGAAGAGGCAGGGAATGGCACACAGATCCCTGTATAGAGTGGTGCAGCTCTGAAGAGCTCCTGCAGGTTAGAGCAATTGTGAAGCGGCTTTTTACTGCCTCCCACAGCCAGCTTCCAGCCTGGCTAATCCCCAGCGTCGTGTCACCGCACCCCCCCCCCCCCCGGCAGACTGTCGCACCGCTCTGCGCCGCTCAACTCCGCCTGCTTATCTCCACCCCACTTTGTATTCATCCGCTCGCTGCTCCCTGCACGGGGGAGTGTGTGTGTGTGTGTGTGTGTGTGCTTCTCTGCCTGTGGGTGTGTGTCTCTGTGTGCGTGTTTGTGCATGATTCTGAGTGTATGTGGGTGTCTCCGTGTCATGAGTGTGTGTCTGTGCATTGCTGTGTGTATCTCTGTGAGTGTTTATCTGTGTGTGTGTGTGTATATATATGTGTTTTTATTGTGTAGCTGTGTGTCTCTTTGTGATTGTGTGTGTGTGTGTGTTTTGATTGTGTACCTGTGTGTCTCTTTGTGATCGTGTGTATGTGTGTGTGTCTGTGTGTGTTTGTGTGCAAGCTGGTTTTCAGTGTGAGGAAGTGTACTTTAACTGGATTTGTACAATCGGGGAGCAAGATCAGAGGTCAAAGATTAGGGAAGGAGGAAATGGGGGCAGGGTTTGTGTGGGGTGGGCGGGGCCTCAGAGTTTCGCTCACACTTGTAAGGAGAGAGTAACAGATGGCTGCGGTGGACATCATGTCTGCTTCACAAGGAGCCCAGTTAATTTTTCTCTCTCTCGTTTATTTTTTTCATTCAGTTGTTTTTTCGTCCTTTTAATAAAAATAAAAAACTAGGCCAGGAGAGCAGTGCGGAGAGAAGCGAAAGAGAGAGAGAGAGAGAGAGAGCAGGAGGGAGTGAGAGACGGGGGAAAGTCCACCTCACCCTGGTGAACTTGTTCCGGGCGCAGATGGAGGGGGGGAGGGGGGGGGCGGCGGTTTAAACGGCGGAGCTCGTACCGCGAGGCAGAGGAGCCAGAGCGGAAAGCGCAGAGAAACGAAACTGGAGACGTTGACAAATGAGGCGAGGCGCGTCAGCGCTGAGGATCGAGAGCGGGGGAGAGCGCTACGCTGTGTGGGAGGCTGGCGGGGGGGGGGGGGGGGGGGGGGAGAGCGCTGCGCTACGCTGTGTGGGAGGCTGGCGGGGGGGGGGGGGGGGGGGGAGAGAGCGCTGCGCTACGCTGTGTGGGAGGCTGGCGGGGGGGGGTTGAGAGCGAGGGAGCGAGGGAGCGAGGGGGGGGGGGGAGCGAGAGAGAGAGAGTGAGGGAGAGGGGGGGGGGGGTGAGAATGACTAAAGAGCCAGGAGACTCCCTTCTCTGTCTCTGCATGACTGGCACTCAGCCTCTGTTTATGGGAACAGACAGCGCTCCCCGGAGACCCGGAGCGCTAAAAAAATAAATAAATAAATAAATAAATGAAGACGTGAGCACTGTTTACCTCCAAATTACCTGCCAGGAAACGACCTCCGAGGAACGTTTTCACGCTGGCTTAGCGGCGCGTTTGCGTTTATTTGCGCGAGGAGCATAGCGTCCCACGCCGTAAAAAAAAAAATAATTTTAAATCCATTCCTAAGTACGCTCACGACTGCCGGGCTCAGCGCCCGTGCTCCGGTCCAAAATAGAACTGCAACGCTCATCAATCAAGGGAAAATAATTAAGGAACTAGCTGGCCCTGGGGTTTCGCAAGTGGAGAGGCCGGGAAAGTCCGGCCGTTTGAGCCTTATGCCACCGAACGATTGTCTGTACCCATAGTTCCCCCTCCTCCAGTCCTCACACGTCAGGCCGTTTGCATTTCACACCGTCCGCCAAAGAGCCGCTGGCCCAGGAGCAAATTAAGAATTAATATTCTCTGGGTGCTGTCGAAATGCCTCTACGTCACGTGCATATGTGAACAAAAGGGACAAGGTCGTTCGGCCGATTTGTGCACTCGCCCGCAGGCTTACGGTGGAGTGGGAAACCGCGGGGTTTCACTTTTCGTATTCCCAGTTTTGTTGAGAGACCGTGACAAAAAAATCGGACCGTCAAAGACACCCCCCCCCCCACCCACACCCACACAGGATAGACATGCCCACCTCTGATTCACCCGGACTCTGGGGGCTCACCCCGCCCTGGCTGTCCGGGGTGGATCACTGAGCCGTTGGACCAGGTCAATCAGCCGTGGAAAGGCCTCCAGCTTGTCTCGGGTACGGCTGACCCTGCAGCTGAGGCGGGGCGGCGGAAACGCAGCTTCGGAAGGGCAGGCATGCTGCGGTAGGGGAGGCGGGTGGAGGGGGGTGGGGCCAGGAAGGGGGGAGCGAGGGAGATAGCGAGCGCTCTCGACCTTGCGATGATAGACAGGACTTTGTAGATCATAAGACTGAAAGCTCCTGTCCAGCCACAGCTGTGAGGAGATTGAAGCTGATAGAGATGGATGGATGGGGGGGGGGCAAGGCCGGCTGATAAACCCTCCCCCCACGCTAACGTGTGGGAGGCGTGAGCTGCCGGTGGGCGGGGGGGGGGGGCTTGGGGGATTTCACGGAGCCTGGCTGTGAACCAGCGCATCCAGTTTCCCAGCTCATTGGCAAAGACCGCAAATACGAGAGATAGAATGAGAGAGGGAAAGAGAGGAGCGGAGAAGAACCGAGGGGCAAAAGGCAAGAGAATGAGAGTGAGAGACAAGTGATACAGGGAAACAGGGACAGAAAGAAAAGAAAGGAAAGACAAAAAGCTGAGAGAAAAATAACAAAACAGAAATAGATTGGGCAATAAATAGACAGGGTGGTGAGAGAGAGAGCGAGAGAGCGAGAGAGCGAAAGAGAGAGCACAGCGCATGTGGGATGTACGCTGGTGACACAGCGGGGCCCGGGGGAGAGGCATTAAGTGTGTACACTGTGAGAAGTGCCCGCCGCAAGCTCTCTGATGCGTAAACGCGTGTCAAATAGCTCCGGCGGCCTCTTGCCTCAGTGGCAACCCGACACCCTCACCTCCTGTTTGCCGCAGCTTAACCCTGCTGCCTCTCGTTGACTGAAACCCAAACCCATGTGGCAGCCACCTCGCTACGTGAGGAAGATGACCCAGGACCGCTAACGACAGCAGCACAAACCAGGGCCTCTAACTACAGCCACATAAACCAGGACCGCTAACTACAGCAGCACAAACCAGGGCCTCTATCTACAGCGGCATAAACCAGGGCCTCTAACTGCAGCAGTACAAACCAGGGCCTCTAACTACAGCAGCACAAACCAGGGCCTCGAACTGCAGCAGCACAAACCAGGGCCTCTATCTACAGCGGCACAAACCAGGGCCTCTAACCAAGGCCGCATAAACCAGGACCGCTAATTGCAGCAGCACAACCCAGGGCCTCGAACTGCAGCAGTACAAACCGGGGCCTCTAACTACAGCAGCATAAACCAGGACCACTAACTACAGCAAAACAAACCAGGGTCTCTAACTGCTGCAGCACAAACCAGGGCCTCTAACTACAGCCGCATAAACCAGGACCACTAACTACAGCAAAACAAACCAGGGTCTCTAACTGCAGCAGCACAAACCAGGGCCTCTAACTACAGTGGCACAACCCAGGGCCTCTAACTACAGCAGCACAAACCAGGGCCTCTAACTACAGCAGCATAAACCAGGGCCTCTAACTACAGCAGCACAAACCAGGGCCTCTAACTACAGCCGTATAAACCAGGATCATGAACTACAGCAGCACAAACCAGGGCCTCTAACTGCAGCAGCACAACCCAGGGCCTCTAACTGCAGCAGCACAACCCAGGGCCACTAACTGCAGCAGCATAAACCAGGGCCTCTAACTACAGTGGCAGCCTTTCGGCCCGGAACATTCTCTTCCACCGACCCGGTCCTTTTTCATTAGCACTGCTAGCACAGGAACAGCCTGGGCCGAATGGGGAGGGGGCAGGAAACCTTTTCTCTTCACTATACAATGCTGTTTGTTCCCAGCAGTCTCAGTCTCTCTCTCTCTTTCTTTCTCTCTCTCTCTCTCTCTCTTTCTCGCTCTCTCTCTCCTCTGCTAGCAGTGGAGCGTTGGGTGGGCTGCTGATTCATCGCTGGATGTCAGGCTGCTGAGATGACAGGCCTGCATGACGCTGTGAGACCGAAGCGTAACAATGGGAGTGACCTTCTGTTGCCAGGGCTCCCCGATTCAAATAAACACCCGATCCGTCGTCTGAGGTCATCGCCATCTTTAATTCCCGCGGAGTCCAATTTCAATCGGATGTAAGGGCTTAAGGGGGCGCGTTAATGGGAACAGCGGTTCTGCGGCGGATGAGCTCCGGGGCTGTTTACGGCCACGCGTGATTAGCTGTGAGTTCCACCTCTCGCTAGGTGACGCGGTCGCTTGATTTCTCCGCGGGCGAGCCATCGCGCCTTTGCGTTCCACTGTCGCCGCTCTTCAATGATAAGTGTTAATCCCCCTTGTTCGGGGTCTGCCAAATATTCTAAGAATGAATAATCTCTTCCGTCGTGCTGCGGCAGACCGGCTGTCTCTTAGCGAGCTCGCTCGGGGGCCGGATTTGGCTGAAAACGCTCAGTGTCCCCCCCCCCCCCCAGCGTGCGCCCCCGCCCCCCCCACAATCAATAATGGATGCCGTTTCCACTCTGCAAATCTGGTTTACCTCAGACTCCACGAGTGAGAGCAGCCACATCCTTTATTTCGAGGTGCAGAGCTCTTCCGTGGGATGAGCTGGTGTGTTAAAAAAAGGGGGTAGGGGTTGACTGAAAGGCACTGTTTTTTTGTTGTTGTTTGTTTGTTTTTTGGGGGGGGGGTTTGTTTCATGAATGTTTCTGTTATGTTTATTCACATTCGCATCGGCTGATTTGGCCGATAAAACAATCGGGGCTTTCAGCGCTGTCTCCCGAAACCTCCGGTAACAATGTTGAGCATTGTGCAATGTTCCACGCCGCAGCCAGCAAAGGGAGCTTTTCAAACGCCTTTTGTTTTACTCCTGTAAAGAGGCGCGAAGTCTCCGCTCTCCGCAGCTTGATGCGGAGGGAGGCGTGATGTTTGTGCTTATTTTTTTTTCTCTCTCTCTCCGCTACCTCAGAGTCCTGACAGAATGATAAGCAGCTCCTCTCTGTTTTCCTTTATCACTCTGATCTCTGCGTTCCTCGCGGCAGGCTGTTCAGGAGCAGCCCTGTGAAAAAGAGAGGGTGGCGGTGGGGGGGGGATCGCGCCAGAGACATGACCCCAAAAGAAGGAAACCGCTGAGCCGACACGCCGCCCCTGCCCCTGCCCCCCGCTCGCGATTCGTTCTGTGGCGCGCCGCTGAAATCTTCTCCACGAGTCATAAGGTTTTGCGATCGCTCGCAAACCACGGAGACGGGCCGCCGGAACGCCGCCGCTGTGGTTTGGGACACGAGGGAGAGATTCGCGTAAATCACGATGGAAAGGATTTCATGTTAAGTTTTCCCGAGTCTTCTTGAAACCAGTCAGCCGCCACGGTCAGGCCGCGACAAGAAAAAAACCTTCGGATCGACGGTGCACAGGGCCGCTGAGTAATCCGTCAGACTAGCCGGCGGATGGCCCCGAAAAATAGGATTTTGACGTTTTTGACTCAGTGCGTGTAACAGACTGGATGGCTCAGAGCCCCCGTCGGCGTTCTGAGCACGACTGGCGGATTTGCTCTTAGCGCTTTCATTACAGCAGCCCCAGCGGTCAATCACATTTGCATTAGCTTTAGGTAGTGACTGTGGCCACAAAGCAAATCCTCTATCCAGTTTTATTTAGCCTCTCTAAATACACACGCTCACACATTCACACACATGCACAGAGACACGCACACACACACACACACACACACTCACTTACTCACCCACACACACACACACGCAGGCAGCCGTCAGGGGCTGCTGATTTATTAAGCCTTTAATTAGAAGTGAAATAAATCTGAGCAGCAGCTGGCCCGTTTAATTCTCTCCAGGAGCCCAAAGCAGTGGAGCACCACCTTATTCCCCACAGCGCCAGTCTGGTCCACACTGTCCCCACAGCACCAGACTGGTACACACTGTCCCCACAGCGCCAGTCTGGTACACACTGTCCCCACAGTGCCAGTCTGGTACACACTGTCCCCACAGCGCCAGACTGGTACACATTGTCCCCACAGCGCCAGACTGGTCCACACTGTCCCCACAGCGCCAGTCTGGTACACACTGTCCCCACAGTGCCAGTCTGGTACACACTGTCCCCACAGCGCCAGTCTGGTACACACTGTCCCCACAGCGCCAGTCTGGTACACACTGTCCCCACAGCTCCAGACTGGTCCACACTGTCCCCACAGTGCCAGTCTGGTACACACTGTCCCCACAGCTCCAGACTGGTCCACACTGTCCCCACAGCTCCAGACTGGTCCACACTGTCCCCACAGCACCAGTCTGGTACACACTGTCCCCCACAGCACCAGTCTGGTACACACTGTCCCCACAGCGCCAGACTGGTCCACACTGTCCCCACAGCTCCAGACTGGTCCACACTGTGCCCACAGCACCAGTCTGGTACACACTGTCCCCACAGTACCAGTCTGGTACACACTGTCCCCACAGCTCCAGACTGGTCCACACTGTCCCCACAGTGCCAGTCTGGTCCACACTGTCCCCACAGCTCCAGACTGGTCCACACTGTCCCCACAGCTCCAGACTGGTCCACACTGTCCCCACAGCACCAGTCTGGTACACACTGTCCCCACAGTACCAGTCTGGTACACACTGCCCCCACAGCTCCAGACTGGTCCACACTGTCCCCCACAGTGCCAGTCTGGTCCACACTGTCCCCACAGCTCCAGACTGGTCCACACTGTCCCCACAGCATCAGTCTGGTGCACACTGTCCCCACAGCTCCAGACTGGTCCACACTGTCCCCACAGCTCCAGACTGGTCCACACTGTCCCCACAGTGCCAGTCTGGTCCACACTGTCCCCACAGCGCCAGACTGGTCCACACTGTCCCCACAGCGCCAGACTGGTCCACACTGTCCCCACAGCTCCAGACTGGTCCACACTGTCCCCCACAGCGTCAGACTGCTACTACTACTACATCTTTATGTTCTACTCCCACAAACCCCACCATCACACCCAAAAGCCTGTGTCAGGGATGATCAGATTACAGCATGAGGTCCTGTTAATGTCATGGAAAGTTTGGGGGGAATCTAAGCTAAACTGTCAGGGAGAAAAATAGCAAAACAGAATTGGCAAGACGAGGGCCTCGGGCAGTCACGCAACTTGAACAAGACCACAGTTCCGCCCTGCTCATATTTAAACCTCAGTGGCGTCCCGCCCTGCTCATTCCAATACCTCAGCGGCAGCAGAGCATCGCTAAAGCGGGGCGTCTGCAGCCTACCCACGGATCGAATGGCCTAGGCAGTTTAAAAAAAAAGGAAAACAGGATTTATCAGATGTGACCGACTGTCATCTCATGCTGGTTGCTCACCAAAGGCAGAGAGACACATAAACTGGCAGAGGGTGAAAGCGCTTTCTCCGCCAGTTCTTAATTTTCGCCCGCACAGCCGACGCTGTCACGGTGGAGCCACGTACGTTACACGGGTGACTCAGGACCGGCTGCACCAGTATGGACTCGAAATCGACACGCTGTTTACCGTTCCCCAAGCAGGGGTGCGATTTGGGTGTGTCAGAATGAGCACTTCACGCTCTTTTGACAGTTGACAGCAGGAGAGAATGTTTGCTGATGAAGCCAAAATACCGGTTTGCCCACAAGAAAAAAACTGAAATAATCTCATTCTTGAATACACTGCAGTTCGAAAGGAAGATGACATAAACAGGAACAGGAAGGAGACCGTTTTTCTGCGCTGTACGGGCTCTTTAAGGCTCTGAGCTGGACGGGTCTAGCCCACAGTAGACCACACATTCGCTGCCCTCCTTTTGCCAGCAGAGAGAAACATTCAGGGCAGTCCGTCCTGAGTGCCGGGCCAGGTTTCCACTCTTCTCCACTGCATCCTTACAGATGGAGCTTCTTCCGCAAAACACTCTGAGTCCGGCCTTGTGTGTCAGGTTTCTGCCTCTACGCTGTAAGCTCGCTGTAAATGCCCTTCAGGGCGGTAAACCCCCGTCCGCTGTCACCAACCAGTCACAGCGACCGCTTTCACCAACCAGTCACAGAGATGGTGGGTCTCAGCTGAATGTGGCAATTCAAACATAATGAGACATGGGGAAGTGGTTGAGTAGCAGAGGCGTTTTACACTTCCGCACACTTCCATGTCGAGCCTCTGAGAACCTGTCTATGATGGCGCGTGCCTGGCATGTCCATGACTGCTACGATAAGAGAATGTGTTGACGTCTCATGAGGCCTGACTGTATGGGTGAAGAACTGACAGTCACTGCTGAGACAGGACCTGAGCCTTTTATTGTGTTACATGCCCTCCCTCTCTCTGAGACTGCAATGGTAATGCTAGGTAAGGTGAACGCTGCACCAGATGTCTCACAGCAAATTCTACTTGCTCTCATAGATTCCATTCGACCGCCATGGCAACGTAAACAGCAGTACTTCCTGTATGTGACCTAATTTGACACCATAAGTTTTTAATTTTACCATATGAATTAAATGGTTTTTTTTCTTCAGAATTGCAACACGTGGGCACGTCAAGTCGAGTGCAGCTGGAGGACCTTTTTACTTGAAGGATAACATAAATTACGGCTGAAGAATTTGGGGTGGGACTTCAAGGCCTAAACTAATTCCCTTTATACTGGTTGGCTAAAGCACAATGGACTTTTTTCCTCATGAGGGGGGGGGGGGGGTTCACAGTGACTACTGCCTGGTGCGCTAGTTAAATTTCCCAGTGTTAATTTGCAGAAACTACAGCCTACTGAAGCAAAACACCTCTAGAACTTGGCCAGTTTTGTAGGGACAGGTCACATGCACACGCTGTCTGCCCGGTTTAGTCCAGCCAGTCTCCTGAGCAGGTGCCGATGCGCCTGGCAGGACCAGCCTTGAGCATCCAGCTCCCAGGTACTGTACCCTGGAAGCACAGGCAGTGATTAGGTGACACGCTGATGCGTCTGGGGGTAAAGAGAGGGGGGGGGGAAGGTAGATCCAAGCTGTGTTTGCTCAGAGACAGCGTTTCAAGCCATTCAGTCTGGCAGGCAGAGCTTTGAGATAAACTCCCTGCAGGCAGGAGCTTCAGAGAGGCGGCTTAGTGTGAACCCCGACACACAGATATCAGCCAGGAGGCTCGCACATACAGACAGCAGGCAAATAGCTCACAGACAGCAGACAGAACTCACGCACAGCAGGTAGAGAGCTCACAGACAGCACACAGAGATTAGAGACAGCACACAGAGTTCACAGACAGCACACAGAGATTAGAGACAGCACATAAAGAGCTCACAGACAGCGCAGAGAGATTACAGACAGCACGCAGAGCTCACTGACAGCACACAGAGCTCACAGACAGCACAGTGAGATTAGAGACAGCACACAGAGATTAGAGGCAGCACACATAGCTCACAGACAGCAAACATAGATTACAGACAGCACACAGCTCACAGAGAGCACAGATTTTACAGACAGAAGGCAGAGATTACAGACAGTACACAGAGCTCACAGACAGCACACAGAGATTACAGACAGGAGACAGAGATGACAGATAGCATGCAGAGCTCACAGACAGCACAGAGAGCTCACAGACAGTACACAGAGCTCACAGACAGCAGGCAGAAGTGTGTCCCTGCTGTTTCCTCCTCACATCACTCAGCCCTGACGGCTTCATTGATTTTCTCCTCCCTCCCAGTCTCCCTGCGACCGGTGAGGGTTGTTTTCCCTCTAAGCAAGGTGAACCACAAAATAAATTTCCAAGTCATAACAGCTAATAAAAGCCCTGGGCGTAAGAACGCAGGGTGGCTGGATAGGGTGTCTGTGAGGGAGCAGGGGAGGGGGCAGGGTGACCTGTGGTCAGGTGACCTGCTTACCCAAACAGCAGTCTCTCAGTCTGTAGTTGGCGGGTTCAGATTTCAGACTCGGATTCTGCCTTGCCTTTCTGCTGAACCCAGAAATCCCCCACACCACCCAACACATGCACGCACGCACGCACATATGCATGCACACACGCATACATGTACACACATGAACACACACGCACACATGCACGCGCACACACGCACGCACATGCATTCACACACACACATACACGAGCACACATACGCACAGGCGCAGTCGCACGCAGGTACACACACACGCGCTCACACATACACAAACACGTGCGCACACATGCGTACACGCGTACATGCTCACAGGCACACACACACACACATACACAGGGGGCTCATCAAGTCCAAGACCAGGCATATGGAAACACACAGCCCTCGACGAGAGCAGGGACAATGGAGGGGGGGGGGGGGGGAGGAAGTGTGCTTTAGGACGGAGGGGGGGGGGGGAGTGCTTTAGGACGGAGGGGAGGGGGGGGTGCCTGTTTACCATTTATACGCGGTAACCTGCATAATGCCGCTCTGTGATCGGATAATGAGGCCAGACGCCCCCCCCCCTTCCCTCTGCCTCTGTCCGCCCCCACCCCCCTAGACGTGCTTTGGCGCTGTAATCGGAGCCTCTCTCGGCGTGAAAGCACTCTAATATTATCTTAGCTATTCCGCGCAGATCCTCTGATAAGCAGCAGGCGCTGTGAGCGGCGGCAGGCAGGCGTGGAACGCCGCCATGTCGCTCGCAACGGAAAACGTTTTTTTTTCTTTTTTTCCTTTTTTTTTTTCCTCCTGAAGAGATTAGCGGGCGAGGCTGCGGAATCAGATTAGCCGGGGGAGAAGGGGAGCGCTAAAGTGTACGTAGCTCTACAGCTCTAATCCCACTCGTTTTCTCCTCGCTATTTACCGCTATCCGCACACAAAACGTTTTGATTAAAAAAATTTAAAAAAACAACACCACTTTTTTCAAATGCATTGCATTTGCTTAAACTCATTGATTTTGATTAGCAGACGTGATGATCTGGGACAGGTTACAAAGCTAAAGTTTTCAACTATTTATTAAGATGGGTATTCACAATAGTGAAATTCCAAGCCCAACGGGGACCGTACACGCTCAATTAGAGTTAAAAGTACACTTGTCAGCTGATTTAAAAATTTAGCAGTGGTCAACAGCAATTCCGGTTAAGTAACTATGGGAACAATAGGCTACCAGAGTTCCTCCTGCCACCTTCATGCCGCAAGCCCGGTTCTCCTCGCCGCTAAATCCCGCCACGTGCTATTTAAAAACAGCAATTCAAAGAATGCTGTCCAAGATATCCGCAAGGCGGCTTTCTTCCGGACAGCTGTTTCCTGGCCTCGGGTCGCGACCCACAGCTGGGTCGTGGAAGGGTTTAAGGAAGGACCATGCAAACACTTATACAGCGCTTTCCACTAACATGCCCACCAGTCAACTTAAACACTCCACTTATCACACACACACGTTGCGCTCGTTACAGGGCACACATGCTTGTGTTGATGCATGGGGGGGGGAAATAAAACAGTTTCATTCCATATTTGGACATGTTTGGTCGCGGGAAATGTAATGTATTTGTTCTTTAAGTGGGTCGTGGGCTCAGAGAAGTCTGGGAATCACTGTTCTGGGAAACTGCCTGGAATAGCGCTGACGCCTCTGGTCCTCCCTGTCCTACAAAACAGCGGGTTTCCGCCCCGCCCCCACCGGCCTCCTTTAACAGGGAGCTGAAGCTCTGGCGCACGCGGGCTGATTGCCTGCAGTCGGAGGCCACTAGGTGAGGACCAGCGGACAAACATTTCTATTAAAATAAGACTTTGCCCAACGTGCCAGTGATGATATGGAAGACAGACTACAGGGGCCTGGTGGACGAGGAGACAGGAAACACCCCACTCCCCCTGGATGATGTCACAGCATAACCCCACTCCCCCTGGATGATGTCACAGCATAACCCCACTCCCCCTGGATGATGTCACAGCATAACCCCACTCCCCCTGGATGATGTCACAGCATAACCCCACTCACCCTGGATGATGTCACAGCATAACGCCACTCCCCCTGGATGATGTCACAGCATAACCCCACTCCCCCTGGATGATGTCACAGCATAACGCCACTCCCCCTGGATGATGTCACAGCATGTCATTCACCACCCCCAAGGCAGTCAGCTGACACTGACATGCCACAATTTGATTTGTCATTGGTTAGAACAGGACAATGAGAATTGGCTGCGATGCTCATCTGGCCTTGTAATTTACCTGCAGTCTATAGAATACCCAGCACTGCGTCGAGCCTGGACTTGAACACCGTGAGGTTCTCTGCTTCTAAACTACCCTTGGAGTACTAAACCATGTTTTAGCAGGATGTATCACTCCACAGCCTAAGACATTTTTTTTTTTTTGTTACCTACTGATCGAGGAGCATGTCCGAGAAATGTTGCGTTTAGTTTGAAGCACAAGTATTAACACAAGGCTGAATAAAAATGTCACGACAGACTAATATGTGAAATGTTGGGTGTGGCTGCAGCTATCCCGCACGCACGCAACGCTCTGCTAACAAACAAAAAAAAAGCAGAGGGAACAGACATTACCTAGCAGCGCTGAACCGTGGCTGGTGACATTTGCTCCGTTAAATAGCCGCCGTTTACCGTGCCATTAGAGCAAACACAGCTGGGGAGAGGCGTGCGGAGACACAGCTGGCAGCGTGCCACAGCGCTGGCCTCGCTCCAGGAGATGACTTACCGCGCGGCGGGCCGCGCCGCTCCGCGCAGAGCCGCATCCAGGCCACGCCTCCGCCTACGCGCCAGGAAATCCAGGACGCTGCGGAGTGACCTTTTTTCCGCAAATGTCAGCGGAGACTGCTCGTGATTAATGCGCGTTTGCGTAAAGAGGACGCGGTCTGAGGAGAAGCCAGGAAGCGAACGAGGTGGTGGGGGGTTGTCACGGTGACCGGCGCTCGGGGCCCAAGATGCGAGTGTCTCTCTCATTCTCTCTCCGTCTCTCTCTCTCTCTGTCTCTCTTTCATTCTCTCTCTCTCTCCCTCTCCCCCCTCTCTCTCTCTCTCTCCCCCTTTCCCCCTCGCTCCCCCGCCCCCTTTCTCTCCACCCCTCTCTCTCTGTCTCTCTGCCTGGCCTCTCGTTGTGTTCCATTCATCATGTAGTGGCTGTGGTGGTGGTTGGGAGCAGGGCTCTTTGGCTCTGATCGGTTAGCCCCTGCTGTGCTACGCGCTCCGTTCCCGCTGCTGCGCGCAGTGATTAATGCAGCCCGGCCGCCGTGGGAGCTGCGGGAGAGCCGCCGCGCTCGTCTGAGCGGGGAGATGTCTCTGGCACTAGAAACAGGACCCCACAGTGTCACCAATACATGCGCACAGAAATGTGTGTGTGTGTGTGTGCATGTCTGTGCATATGCATATGTACGTGTGTGTGTGCATGTCTGTGCATATGCATATGTGTGTGTGTGTGTATGTGTGTGCACACGTGTGCGCTTGTCTGTGTGTACGTGTGGTCTTGATGACTCTCCAGCCTCCCAGCGTCACAGATGTGCTGGTGTGGAGTGTTTCGGTGTGTTTGGGGGCTGTGGTGATCCAGTGAGGTTTAAAAATAAATTAGCCGTTACCGTGGAGCCCTGATTCCTCGGTCTGCTCCCTCAACATAGACTTCTATCTACGTGACTTTGAGAGTGTTTATATGTATGTGTGTGTGTGTGAGGAAGTGAGAGAGAGAGAGAGAGACAGAGAGAGAGATAGAGAGAGAGAAGTGAATACACTATCAGACACGTTATTTTTTCAGTTATGCGTGGAATTTCGGCTGGGACTGCCAGACGCTGTCATCCATATTAATTGTGTGAAAGTGGTTCAATCTTCAGCTTTGCACATGCTGAATATCTCACCGGGAAAA
>CM056384.1:52569769-52575967 GCA_029718625.1 Synaphobranchus kaupii | reverse complement strand
AGTGCGGCTGAGTCAGATCGGCCGCTTGCGGGTGTTTACCCGGGGGCGTGACGACGCCGGGTCGGCCGGCAAACCTCACAAAAACCACGCCGGCGAGCAGCGCAGTCACAACACGTCGCGTCTGGAAACACGGCGAAACGAGACGAATCGATGGTTTGTCACCCCCCGCCCCCCGCCCAGTCATGGGTCTGCTGCTTCTCTTGTGTGCCGACAGACGACTTTGCTCCCAACTGAAACAAACTGCGCGGTATTCTTCTACAGTCAGCGCTGCCTTCCGGTGCCTTCCGCCGCCTCCCCCACACGCAGCGCTCTTTTTTTTTTGTCGCGCGGCTCCGTTCTGTTTGGTTTCCAGGCTCCCGCCGCGCGCCCACGCAAGTCCCGGACCCAGACGCCATTCGAGCCGCACCATTTAAACGAATCCACAGAAACGCCGCGGCCCGCTCACGCTAAAAACTCCTCGGCCGCGACGAAGACTTCAACCCGGGTTTAAAGCGCCCACGTTTCTCTGAACTTGCATGAAAAACTTTTAGGCGCGTACACCGAAACACCGTGAAACAAAAATGTTCAAGGACACGGATAAATAAATAAATACAGTAGTATCTCCTGGTAAGAAACGCATACACAGAAACCTCCAGATTGTGCTGTTGACTGTAGCCAATATTCTATATTCTATCACAAAAGGTCTACAGGTGTAAATGTTAGCGGAGCCATATTGTGAAGTCGTAGGACAGCCCGAGGGTGCTCTGGCGGAACACTCGTTCGCTGCTAGAGGGGCCGACATGTTTTCGAGGAGCCGGGAAAACCCAGCCGTGGAGAGCGAGGTGAGCGGGCGAGCGAGAGCGAGAGGGAGTGCGTGCGGAGCGCAGCGGAGTGTTGAAAGGCTGGTCTCTGAGCCATGTCGTATTTCACTCCCCCCCTCCTCCTCCTCCTCCTCCTCCTCCCCCCCCCCCCCCCCCCCCACACAGCCCCGGGGAGCTGCCGACGGCTTATCACACGCCGGCAGTCAAAGAGGCGCTTCCCGTCTAAGGGGGGGCGGGCGGGGGAGCGAGAGCAAGGGAAGGGAAAAAAAAAAAGAAAAGAAAAAAAAAAGGCTGAAAAAGCAGCCGACAAAAACAAGCCGCTGACCGGATCGGAGACAACGTCCCACGTGGGCTGGGGGAGGGAGAGAGGGGTCTAAGATCAGCGGAGAGACGACCGTTAAAGAAAAGTAAAAATAAAAACGAAGAGAGAGAGAGAGGCATCAATCAAAACGCCACAAATCCAACGTCACGCCCGGTTGACTCCAGCCGCTGATAGGCGGGGCTACACGCTCAGGGAGGTTTCATTTGTGGGGGGGGGGGGGGGGAGGGATACTGCCGTCCCGAAACTGCTGTCACCCAGACGTATTACTGAGCCATTAAGGCGTAATTATACACCGTCCCGTCCTACTCCCCTCAAGGGTAATAACAAGCCCCTGGCTTTGGCGCACGGAGACGTAATCCATACAGTGCGTAGGGAGCACGGGGCGCTCTGACGAACGGGGCGGGAGAAATCTTTATCTATATATAAACGCAATCCCAGACCACCCCAACATAATCCTCTTCTGCATAGCGAGAGAGGGAGCGAGAGAGAGGGAGAGAGAGAGGGAGAGAAACTGCTGATAAACGAGTGCCTCATATAAAACAGCTCACTTCCTCATATTTGGGGGGGGCCCGGAACCTTTTCAGGTTAGAGATAATGGAGCCTCGCCATGGGAAAGCGGGATGATCTTTGCTCACCACCACCTCCTGGCCGTGACTAACACAGCCACACACACACAGCCGCACACACAGCCGCACACACACACACACACACACACACACAGCCACGCACACGCACACACAGCCGCACACAGCCACACACACACACAGCTGCACATACAGACACACACACACACACACACACATACACACACACACACACACACAGCTGCACACACACACACACACACACACACACACAGCACCACCGGAGCGCGGCTCTAATTAAGGGTGCAGGGCTGACGCAAGGCTATTTGACGCAAGGCTATTTCACAGATCAGGACTAGGGGACAGCAGGCAGCTAATGGACTAAAACAGCACGTATTTAGCACCTAGCCCACAAAGCACCTTCGCCGGGAAGACTAATTAAGCCCTGGATGCTGGAGAGCACTTGTCACGTAACTGATTGAGCTTTAATGGCAAAGAGCAAATTCGACTGAGCGCTGAACGCCGTCTGCTGAACGGGGTAAAAAGACCTGCGTGCATGTACACGCGGGAAGACGCACGTATGCAGGATCAAATACGTACGCACACACACAGGTACGCATGCACACACACTCACACCCACACACACACTCGCACACAGGTACACACACACACAGACACACACGCAGGCACACACGCACACACACGCAGGCACACACACGCACACACATGCACACACGCACACACGCGCACACACACACACACACACACACACACAGGTACGTACGCACACACAGGCGCGCACACAGTCACCGGCTGAAGTAAGAAGAGAAAAGCTAGAAATGGACAGATGGAAAAAGAGGGGAAGGAGAAAACTCCCCGTCTGTTTTTGGGGGTTAATGTGGAGACGGTTTTTTGTCATAGAAGGCAGCGTGTGGTGCAGGTGCATGCCTCTTTACTGGGACAGCAAGGGCAGGGACATCCCGTCTCTGTGTTACACTGTCGAGTGCACACCACACCCTTCCCTTCCTCTCACCTCTCCCTCTCTCTCTCTCCCTCTTTCTCTCTCTCCCTCTCCCTTGCTGTCTCTCTCTCCCTCCCTCTCTCTCTCTCCCTCTCCCTCTCTCTCTCTCTCTCCCTCCCTCGCTGTCTCTCTCTCTCTCTCCCTCCCTCGCTGTCTCTCTCTCTCTCTCTCCCTCGCTGTCTCTCTCTCTCTTTCATGCATGTTTACTTAGCCCCTAAACTCCCTACACACACACACACACACACGCATGCACGTTGTGGAAGGAGCAGTGGTCGGGCGCCCCCATATAAAGCCCTTTAAACAGAACATTAGTTTCATGTTTAATTTGCGAGACATTTTCTGCTCCTTCGGTGGGGCCGGCGCTTGTCGCTTTGCTTTGACCTCGTCTCCCCGAATGGGGAGGGGTCGGGGTAGGGTGGGGCCGGGGGAGAGAGGGGTCGGGGGAGGGTGGGGCCGGGGGAGAGAGCACGGGAGGCTGTGCTCATAAACATTTGGCCGTGATCCGTCGGGAGTCACGCAATGCTTCATTCTCTTACGAGTGCTTTGATGCTGCCGGGACCCAAGCCTACGGAACATTCCGGATAACTAAAAACCTGGGGTTCATTCCACACCAGTGGCCAATGATTCAGAAAAAGGAGACTAATTTCTTCCTATGCTTTAAACACGTAAAATAAAATAATAATAATAATAATAATAATAATATCATTCATCACTCAGCTCAGTTAGGCACTTAAAAAGAGAATCCAACCAAATACAAAAAACCTTCATATCCTATTCTCTTTGGAGGGGTATAAAATTATTGCGGCTGCAACGGTTATCGTTCGTTTCCCGCGCTCCGTGGCGCTTCTTCAAAAAACCCTCCTACCGCAACTAATGTACAGTGTCGTTAATCTGGAGAAAATCAGACATGGATGATGGTGTTCAGGGGACTTGAGCAGACTGCTGATGGCTTTTCCCCCGTCTTAGGACGGAACAAGGCGGGCGGGAAAACAAATGGCAAGTACAGGGTTAAGAGTGTGAGGGGGAGGGGGAGGGGGGCGGGGCGCACGGTCGCCCGCGGCAGCTCACCTCGTAGCCCAGCCGAGCGGCCCGCTGCAGCAGCGTCTCGCCCGCGTTCTTGTTGACGATCAGCCTCCGCGCCTCGGGCGGCATGGGCCGGCTGGCGGGCGTGTCCGCGGGGGGAGGGGAAGGCTGTGGGGGCAGCTTCTGCAGGGGGGTGTGGGGGGCTGTGGGGCTGGGCGAGGGGAGGCGGGGCTTGGCGGGAGAGGCGTGGTAATCCGACGGCGACGCTGGCCCCTTGTGCGAAGGCTGTTCTCGGCAAACCTGTGTGTGGGGGGGGGGCGACAGGCTTAGCATAACAGTGCTGCCTCTGTACACACACACACACACACACACACACACACACAAGCATACACGGTCACACACGCAAGCATACACACACACACACACACGGCCACACTCACACATACACACATATAAGCGCACTCGCACTCACACAGACACACACTCACAAATACGCACACACACTCACGCATACACACGCATGCTCACACACATGCACACATACACACACTCACTCGCTCACACATAAGCACACTCACACTCACACACAGACACAGACATACACACAGACACACTCAGAAATATGCACGCACGCACACATGCACACACAAGCTCACACACACACACTCACGCACGCGCTCACACACAAGCACGGATGGACACGGACGCATGCGCGCACTCACACTCACACACACACACACAAGGACACGCACACCCACACACACACACACACACACACACGTACGGACACACACTCTACGCTGTTTATACTTTGGCCTCATTCCCCCCCGCCCCTCTCAGTCCCGCTTTCCTGCAACAGACGGAAGGTTTCTCGGAACGGCGTCGTTCCAGCTACGATTCTTCTCGGAATCTTAAAACGACAGGCAGCGGCAGCATTCCGGAGCCTGCAGCCAAACCCCCCCGAAGCAAGGGGAGGAATGAAGCCTGTCGTTCCGTAAAAATTAGGAGCCGGAGTTACGGAGCGAGCCGTGCTGGGAAGACGCGGAAAAATGAGCTGCGTGCCTCTTTAAGAGAAGGTCTCTCTCTCGCTCGCTCTCTCTCTCTCTCTCTCTCTCTCTCTCTCTCTCTCTCTCTGTCGGCGTGCCGAGGCGAAGGTTATCGCCCGCGTCAGCCCGGGGTGAGAGAGGGGGGGAAGTGCTAATTATTCACAGTCACAAGTTCAGGAGGCAGCGCGGCGCTGGGAGGAGGAGGGGGGGGGGGGGGGGGGTTGGGGGCGGCAGCGCGGCGCTGGGGAGGAGGAGGGGGGGGGGGGGGGTTGGGGGCGGCAGTGTGGCGCTGGCGGTGGGAGGGGGGGGGGGCAGACACGGCGCTCCCTTAATAAATGTCAGCGCTCCGCTCCGCAGTACGCACGCCTCAAAGTCATTTATATCCGTGCCGTGCGCGCCTGTCACCGCGGCAACAGCGGAGCAGAGGAGTGGAGGCGCGCGGGAGGGCCCTCCCGTTTACGTGTCCCGAGCGTTAATAAAAACAGGTCCGCGGGAGCCGCCAGAGACAAGCCAAAAACCGCGCAGGGCGGGGCCCATCTGGGGCAGTCCAGAGTCCCCCTAATCGCTTGGCAGCAGTGGGGGGTGGGGATATTCCAACCATAGACGACGCCCCCTAACCCCCCCCCCCCCCCCCCCGCGGGCCTTCGCTGCTTTCCCGCGGACGCACGTCTGTCAGCGAAGCGGCCCGCTGAGGCAGGAAGCGGGGAGACAGGAAGCCGCTCTGTGCGCCGGCAAACGAACGGACGGCCGAGACGGAAAGGGGGGAAGGGGAGGGGGGAGAGGGGGGGCTGTGATCCTGGCAGCGTCGCGGCGAGATCATACGACCAGCGAGGGCCCGTGACTGACATCTGCCCGCTCTGCCAGTTACAGGCCTGAGCACCGGCACTAGAGTCACAGATTTCACAGGCCACCCTTAATGCTTAGAGAGAGAGAGAGAGAGAGAGAGAGAGAGAGAGAGAGAGAGAGAGAGAGCAGTTGAGCAGTAAAGACCAGTCGCCACCGGCAGACTCAGCTGCCCCGGGTAGAGAGACTGAGCTCCCACTACAGACAACAACAAATACAGACAGGGCTCAATTAAGCCAATTAAAAACACACCCAACCCTGCCCAAGACCCAAATATTACAAGTCCTCCTTTAAGGGAAATTTGCCAGCACAATATATGGCTACTTGCCACAGGGGAACAGTAGTGAGTTCTAACCCCACCAATATTATAATTATTATTAATACATTATTATACATTTTATTTATAAGTATTGTTGTTATTGCTATTATTGTTCTTTTTATTATTATAGTACTATTTTCATTGAATGACATCAAAGCTTTGGCAATATGTACTTTAACGTATGTCATGCCAATAAGGCATTTTAAATTACAATTTTAACTTGAGAGAGAGGCCTTTCCA
>CM056384.1:51676598-51959269 GCA_029718625.1 Synaphobranchus kaupii | reverse complement strand
CTCAATAATTGAGTGCACTCTGTAGTTGGTGACCAATAGCGCCTTTGCACCTTTGCAAAAAGTTGGGTGATACTGCCACTCTGCCATGGTAAGGACAGTGCTGTGTACCAGCACACCATTGCACACTCACCCGGGGCTGTTCTTGGCTGCTCCTTGCCCACTGATCCACCCTGAGGGCGTGGCCCATAAATTAGCCTACATGAGCTACATGAAATTTTACGCAGTCAGTAAACACTCTTACCCAGGCAGTGTTATACAGCTTACTTATTCAAAAACACACAATTAATTTATACAGCTGAAGAGATTCAGTCTACGTGCTTTTGCTCAAGGGTAGTAGTGGCTTTGCCGGGAATCGAACCTGCAGCCTCTTGAGTTTGAAAGTCTCTGCTGAATCCCCAGGAGAAATGGTTCTTTGGGGAACAAGCGACAGACAACCCCCACCCTTCTCCCCAGACACAGCCGTCGGGAAACATTGAAGCGCAGGGATCTCGAGCCCTGGTGAGCCGCACTGGCTCCAGGATTTTGTGTGCAGGAATTCCCCCACGACCCCCAGGAAAAGTTCCATCCCAGAACGCTGCACTGAGTCCCATTACCCGGCGGCCATAGCTGGGATTTAGCCATGCCGCAGTTCTGGATCAAACACACTGGCTCCTTTGTGTCCGCTGTGCTGACTCTCGCAGGTGTAAGCAAATATGTCGTGTGATTGTATGAACATTCATGATTTCATAATCTGTGGTTATCAGCTGGGCTGCAGAGCACAGATCCTAAATACTAAATAGTAGGCCTAAACAAACACACACACACACACACACACACACACACACACACACAGTGGCTGCGTGCCAAAACCTTTCACTCCTCACCTCCTTTCCTCCACTCCCCCACTGCCGCTCGTCTCTTAGTCGGAAGTATGAGGAGAAATGGAGGGGAGGAGGGGAGTGGGAAAGGAGAGAACGAGGCCTGAAGACAATTGGGACAGCTTATCTGCTCCTCCGTCATCGAAGTCCACATCGATATTGATGAAGTAACCCTATCATAACTTTGACCAATGCCCAGCCTACAAATACTCCCATAGCCAATCACAGAACTTGCATACGGTCAGCCCATTTAAAGCTGCAAAATGGCTTGTAAATCTCAAGTACAAGTAGTTGCATGTACAGTATACAAACATGTACCTGACATTTTGATTCGCATTGAGACACTGGCAACATTCGCATTAATATGTCCTGGCAACATTTGATCAAAGTAAACATCAAATAGTATAAGCAAACATAACCATTTACTGTAATTCCGGAATCCTGATGTGCCCAATAGGGCTGTCACGTTGCCCCAAAAATTAAATTCAAATTTTTTAATGTGAAATACATATTAGTACGAACAATTTCAAATATATATATACTACCGTTCAAAAGTTTGGGGTCACTTAGAAATTTCCTTGTTTCTTTTATTCACCAAGGTAGCATTACATTCATCAAAAAATAGTCAAGACATTGATAATGTTACAAACTACTATTTCTATTTCATTCTAATTCTACTTTCGCAATTGTAGCCATTTTTACACATAGCCCCCCCCCCCCCCATTTTTTGGTAATTAACATAAATTTAAATAAAGTCATCATATTTCATATTTGGTTGCATATTTGCATGCCATGACTTCCTGATGTCTGTGGCCCAACAATATCAAAAGACTCTTGATATCTTATTTTCTGGTACTCCTACAAGCGATACTATAACCTCTCTGCATTTCAATGGATCTCTATGGGAATTGGAAACAGTTGGTTGAATAAATTAATTCAAGCATATTCACATACTGAAATAATGGTAGCTGCCATGCTTATATATGTTTACAGTCATTTCCGTTTAAGCAACATTCATGTACAAGGAAATAAACCTGTAGCATTTCCCAATCTTAAATTGCCAAATTTGTCTGTAGAATATGAGCAACAAAATCAAACTGCCATTTTGTTATCCATTGTAGGCAAAGTTTGGATAGTGTCAGATTCTTTGGCATGGTCTTTCAATCTCTGGGAAATGTGAAAAGACCTCCGCGGTAGGATACATCGATGTATCCTTCGCCGGGAGGAGACGAGGAGCCGAGTTTGAATTTGCTTCGCTTGTGTCCTCCAATATTGGGACATTGGAGGGAGGGAGGGAGGACGCAAAGATCGGTTTACGGGGCACGGAGAAGACAAGGTGGTAGTGGAGGAAAGGAGGATACATTTTTCAAGTATTGGGACGCACACACACACACACACAGATTTTTTTATACACAGAATTTATTCACTGCATGTATGCATTATGTCCACTCTGCTATGTGTTAACACCATCATTTGTCTATTCTTACAGGCCCATTGCTTTTACCCCATGTAGGTTACAGATACCCCCTTTGCTTTTAACAAGCACAATAAATAACCACTGAATAGGCTCACTTCTGCTTTCTTTATGAAACATGAAAGGAAATGGTAATAAACACAGAAACAAATATAAGAGGAATGTTTGAGGATGAATGGGGGCCATGGGGGGGGGGGGGGTGCTGCCTGCTCCAAAAGCCACTGGCCCCAAAAACGCTGATTTATGCATAGTATACCATGGAAGAACACGCTATTAAAAGAAGGAAAGGCATTCACTCAAAGTATTGAAAAATGAGTCAATAACGGCAAGGTCTGAAACATGGAATAATTCAGAAAAACTAAGCTTAAAAAATGCTATAGATATTACCCAGTGCACAGCAGTGCTATTCTCCTGGGTGCAAGCCGGTGCAGAACGGATCAAGCTAAGAAAGGTTAAATTCCAGCCCACTCCAGCAGGATGTAGATTGATGCTTTATTAATCAACTACATCATGAAGATAAAAACCATGGAGCGAATGACGCGTATTAAAAAAATATATAATTTTTATATAAAAAAATAAACTGGGGCAGCAGTGTAGTATAATGGTTAAGGAACTGGCCTTGTAACCGAAAGGTTGCAGGTTCGATTCCCAGGTAGGACATTGCCGTTGTACCCTTGAGCAAGGTACTTAACCTCACCTCACCTACTTAACCTCAATCGCTTCGGTATATATCCAGCTGTATAAATGGATAATATGTAAAAAATAAAAAAAAGTTGTGTAAGTCGCTCTGGATAAGAGCGTCTGCTAAATACCTGTAATGTCATGTAAACTTACAGCAGCATTATCACATGACTACCACTGGTTAGTTATCCACTGGAAGACTGGACAGAGGGAGGGGGGGCAATGCCAAAAGGATACTAAAGTGACTGAACTCTACCGTATCCCCTGTAAACATAAAGAGACAATGCTAGTGTGGTATCATTATATGTGTTCAAAAAAGTGATTGTAAAAATGTAGACTAGTGTCTCATTAAGTCCACGAGGTTCCATTGTGTTAAGGGCGTGTATCCAGTATGCTTTCTTCAGTGGTTGGTTTACAATACTACCACCTCTAGGGTCTGGGATCACTCTTTCAATACCTACAAATTTCAGCAGAGCCACAATTTATTTATTTATAATATCTGCCGATTGCATATTCCATATTTCTATTTCTTATTGCTGCTCTGTGTTCTGATACTCTTAATTTTAGATTCTGTTTTGTATGGCCTAGAGGCTATATGTGCGGTCACACGGCCATTTAAGCTTGTAAATCACATGCGTAGACGTACAGTTGATGGCCTCCTTGATTTTATATTTTTCATCTGGATAAGGGGTGACAAAAAAACGTTTGCGTCATAGCTATTCGATACCAAAGGTTTTAATCCACAATTTATAAGACTGAAGATAAATACAACCCTAGTAATTACAGAGGCATCTATATAAGCACTGATCTGGTTGTAATGTATTGCATTCTAAATATAAATGCAAGAAAGATTAGCTTGTCTTACAAGAGGTGCTTTGAGTCAAATTGGTTTTATTCCAGGTGATCTTATGGCTAATCATGTTTATAGCCCGCACCCACTCACAGGCGAACCTGTTCACACGATAAGACAATATCTTGTCATGATTTATAAAAGTCCATCAGTCTCATAGGAAACAATGCACCAGGATTCTCACCATGCAAAAAAAGGTTTGCATGTAGGGAGCGCAGTCAAAAATGGGGTGAAAGTCTTGTAGAATTTGTGCTGTAAAACAACACTGAAAGCACCTAATGCCAAAAAATGTCAAAAATTTAAAAGGAGCTTCTTAACACATCATCTTAACAAATGTCTCTTCTCACTGAAGAGGCAAAACAGAAATGAATGTTATACAGACCTGTGTGGCAACTAACTTTATTCTGCTGTGTTTCGTGCTTACCATTTGACAGAATGGACATTAAATGCACGTAGGCCGCTGCTTATTGTACTTATAGCTAAATTAATTTATTTTTTAAATTGTATTTATTTATGGGTCTTTTTAGAGTGGCTAGTTAATTACCTTATGAGGCTTGTTAATAAACCCGGTTATGAACTTTGTGTTGACAGCCTTGTAACTGAAAGGTTGCAGGTTCGATTCCCTTAACCTGATACTTAACCTGAATCGCTTCAGTATATATCCAGCTGTATAATTGGATAATATATGTAAAAGAAATGCTAAAAAAGTTGAGTAAGTCACTCTGGATAAGAGCGTCTGCTAAATGCCTGTAACGTTATAGAAAATAAGCCTTGCTTATTAAATACATATTCAAATATGACCCAAAGATAACCGAGACCATAGAGTAAAAGGAAATGCAGATGAGGAGAATAGCTTGTTATTTCTGTGGTATAATTCAAGCCAGCTAGATTTTAAAGTTGTTTAGTCATTGCTCAAAGGTCCTTTTGATGACAAAAATAACGAGCAACTGTGAGACTGACAGTATTGATCTTTCCTTTGCTCTGTCTCCATGATAAATAACACATTTTAGAAACTGTTAATGGGTGTTTGTTTCTCATGCCGGCTTCCCACTTGTCAGCCCATATATCCTACTGTGTATGTATATATATATATATACATATATATATATATATATATATATATATATATATATATATATAATTTAATTGAATGCCATTTTTAACAGCACAGGCTGTCACTGATAGACAGGGAGTGTTCTTGTTCTCTCCCAGAGCACCTGCTTGTGAAAATAATGTCGTCACAGGGCTTTGAGGCTCTAACTCGGGGCTCTGCATTGGGTTTCTCGCTCCCCTCTCTCTGCTTAGGGCCGTAGCATATGGCGCTGAAAAGTGCGCGTCCGTCGCGGCTTCGTAGTCCCTCTAGCCCTGGTGCTGGCAGTCCCTGTGGACGCAGCCAGCTGTGAGGGGCCCGAACAAGCCTGCTTTTGTCCCCGGGAGGGGCCTGGCCCGGTTGCTCCGGACAACCATTCTTTTTAGAGCTCATTAATTCCAGCGGCAGTTGGGCAAGCCCCCATCGTCCTGGTTAAAGAGCAGACGGACCCCACAGACACTGTCACCGTTGTCTTTCGGGAGCGTTCAGGTCGCGGAAGTATGTCTGGCGATGAAGTGACGTCCGACCGTCAGCCCATTGAGTTCCGCCCTCAGCCGTCTCCTGTCTGCTATTAAAATAGTCAGGGGTTATTCATTTTATTTTATTCATTTTGAAGCAATTCACTTCAAAGGGAAATATGAAGCTGAGTTAGACAGGAAACAGCTTTTGATTGGCTTGAGAGCCAACTGAACTCGCGGGGTTTCCAACGTAAGAGGGTGTTTGCGTGAAATCATTTTCAAACGTGACAGACGTGACTGTCAGTCTGACCTGTAACAGTGACACTTAGGGTCCATGTAGAGAATGAAAGCATGGGTTTTACTGAGTATTTTCGGTAAACACTGTGGGCTTTGTCTGTCAAAGAAGTAGCAAAACTGAATTGGGTTCAAGGGTGTTGGTTAGCCAGCTTACTTGTAACATTGGGGCTTTTAAATGGCGTCTGTCCAGACTCCAGCCCTAAATTTACAGCTATTTGGTTGTGACCTTGAAAAGAAATATGAAGAGGCTGAGCTTGTGTGGTCTTTTAAATAAATACCCCTGTGTTTTTTTACATGTGATTATTATAGTGTGCTATAGGGACTGATGGGGCGCGGGTTCAGTAGAGTAAGGGGATTATTGTGTCATTCACACTTTATGTCCTGTGATTGGCTGAATTTCTCCTTGGTTTTGGTTTTGGATTTTACTGTGGCTGAGAGCTCCCATGCTGATTTCTACTTACTTATTTATTATTTTTTTGAAGACATACGAGATTACAGACTCTCATGGTATGTGGTCAGGTTCAACTCACTGCCTTTGAGATTTGGGTTTGTGTCTATCTATCTATAGATTTATATCTATATCTATATTTAGCTTCAGCTAAATAGCTATTTATTGGGATAGCTGCTACATTATGGGAAGGATGTGCTTTGTCTTGTCTGATCTGTAGTGATCTTGATGACGTCTCTCTGTATGCACTAATTGTACGTCTCTTTGGATAAAAGCATCTGCTAAATGAATGTAATGTAATCTAATGTTAGATCTATCTATCTATAGATCTATCTATCTATCTCTATCTCTATCTATCTATCTCTCTATCTGTCTATAGATCTATCTATCTCTCTATCTGTCTCTATCTATCTATCTCTCTCTCTATCTATCTATCTGTCTATAGATCTATCTATCTCTCTATCTGTCTATAGATCCATCCATCCACTTCCACCACTGGATGAAAAGACAGTGGCTATTGTCTAATATTGTTCAATACTGTGTAATGTTAATATTAATGTATATTAACTGCAAGCCTTGGGATTGATAAGCATAAAGCAGGGCAGACATTAAGCACAATGGCAGCTCTTCCTGCAGAAGTAGGATCTCTCAGACTACAGTGTGTGAGTGAGGCTGGCAGTTTGATTCACTGAGCAGAACAGATGCCTCCTTGTGGGATCGTGCCCGTCCCGTGCCGAAAGCGGAGGCTCGCTGTCGGTGACGGCGCACGACGCGCCAGCTCGTTGCGTCACGGGGACCCGAGGGATGTCGCGCACCGCACGAGGAACTTTAAAACCAGGAAGGACGCAGCTGCTTGTGCCCCATTGCAAGAACTTTCTAGCTAAATGCAGTACATTTTATGAGCATTTTGTTGCACTTGGGAATTGAAGACTTGGAATGTGGGGGGAAAAAGAAGAAACCCAACTTGCTTGTGCTTTGGGCGATAAATAGTGTCGAAGAATGAGATGCTAGGTCCTGCATTGTTTTTATTGCCACTTCCAAAAGTGTCCTCATGTCCGCTGTCTTGAATTTATAACCTTGTGACTGGATGTCAAGCTTTCTTTATGCCTGTCTCTGTGCTTTCAGCCTAATTTGACTCCCTGCCAATGACTTCTTTTTTTTTTTCCTGTGTAAAAAAAAAAAAAGTTAAAATCAACTCTTTATTTCCCCCCCCCCCCCCTCTCTTTCGTAGACCTTTGAGGCCAATGACCTTTTCCAGGGTCAGAACTTCAGCAAGGTGCTCAATTCCCTGGTGGCGCTGAGCAACGTGACGGCAGGTAAGCGTATCCGGACAGGTGAGCGTGGCGAGGGTAGGTGTGCACAAAATGGCTGCCGCACGGTCAGCGGAGGTGAAAGGTCGGGGCGGCGAGCGCGCGGTAGTTCACGTGGTGGAACGTCGGTGGTGAACGCACTCAGCACGCTGTCGGTAAGACACAGGATTCTTCAGAGAGACTGAAAGCCAGGCCAGACCTGCACCAGCTTCCTGTCAGGCTGGTTATTCGCACCTTGCTGGTGTTTTGTGGCACGTTGCTGGCATGCTGCGGTCCTGTGGATGCGGGGTGGCGGCACTCGCTGACACGTGGCTGTCTTTGCGCACATGCAGATGGGCGTGTGCAGGGGTTGGTGTTTTTTTTTTTCGGGTGGGGTGTGGCACTGTTTCTGCTCTCAGCAACTCCCACTCTGTGTTCCTCACCCCTGTTCTTCTTTCACCTGAACACACACACATACACACACACACACACACACACATACACACACACACACACACACACACACACACACACACACACACACACACATATATTAACAGCCCTCCGTGCCCCATTCCCTTATAACGTCGGCTGTGGTCACCATGGAGATAACCAGTGACACAAGGTGCAGGGAACCTGCAAATAGATATTTTACTTGAGGAAGGAAATGGCGTGAAAAAATGCAAGAGAAGGCTGCGAGAAACGCAGGGGGTTATGCAAGGGGGTGGGGGGGGTGGGGGGGTGGGTGGGTGTGTCGGAAAAAGGGTGTTTTGGGCGATGTGAAGATCCTGTGTGTCCGGCAGGGCTGGGTTCAAATTCTATTTCAATTCAGTTCAGGAAGCGTATTGAAAATGAATTAATCAACCGAAAAAAGCCCTCGCTATTATTACAACGGTATTTTTCCATTCATGCATTGATTTTCAGTTAACGTCCGGAATTGACCGAGCTGCATTACATTGCGTTCGATTGGCAGACGTTCTTGTCCAGAGAAGCTTGGAGGATTGAAGTGTGATGGACTCCAGCCCTGTCCCTCGGTGATGGACATTAACCCTTTCTCTCCCGCAGACATCGGAGTGGGCAGCGACTCTGTATGCGCGCATCACTCCTCTTCCCATCGGATCAAGTCCTTCGACTCGCTGGGCTCCCAGTCCTCCGTTGGCAGATCCTCTAAACACGTGCAGAACCAGTACCGCAGCCTGGTGAGTGTTAGAACCAGAACCAGAACCAGCAGTTTAATCACCTGTTTTGTTTTTCGCTGGGCATTGCAGCAGTTCAGCAAAGGCTGGTGTCATTTTCAGGAAGTAGGGGAATGCAGGGCTTCCTGTGTGCTACAGACTGAGGGCTCATTCCAATCGCTTTTTTTCACTCCTTTCATCCTTTCCTCGCTCCTTAGCGCCGCCCAACGGAGGACACGAGATAAGGATACGAGGACGGAGGAATCGAGGCAACATGCATTAGGCAAATGGAACATCGTTGCTCAATCAAGCGTTAGCATCATATTATGCTTACATGCTTAACTAGATGTTTTTTAGCTTATGTTTTCATGAATAACTGAAGCTTTTGTTTGTTACAAAGAATGAGTGTCATTATGGATTAGCGCTTTTTAATAAATGAAAAGGAACGGTAAAATTACATTTGTGGAGTGGTGGATAATTTATACACGTCACACGTTCTGAGAAAAGGCTTCCGCAAAGGCTACACTTGTGCATCCTCACTGAAGAATCCTCCGGGAGCCTCCTCGTTCCCGACTCCTGGCTCCTCCGAGGAGCATTTAGCGGTCTGGAATGTCCGTCAATTTCCGGGTCAGGCGAGGACAGAGGAGAAGAGGACGGATAAAATAAGCGATTGGAATCCACCCTGAGCTTTTAGCTAAAATATGAGACTGTTGCCAACCCCGGCTCAGGTCCTCGCTTGCTCCCCCTGCAGGACATGACTGAGAACAGCAACCACCAGATGGTAGTGAAGGCCCGCTTCAACTTCCAGCAGACCAATGAGGACGAGCTGTCCTTCGCCAAGGGCGACATCATCCACGTCACCCGTACGGAGGACGGAGGCTGGTGGGAGGGAAGCGTCAACGGCAAGAGCGGCTGGTTCCCTAGCAACTACGTTCGAGAGGTCAAAGGCGGCGGTGAGTTTCCCCCGCCCCTCAGAAAGCTGCAGGGTTTTTAGGCATGTACTGCTCCATGTGGGGTCCTGATTCATTATTAAGTGTACAGGGCATGAGTGGCTTGTGCATTCTAAAAATCACCAGCCATTCTCAACATTTTACCAGCCACATTGCCTTTTACAATATAACACAACCTGGATGGTTACCTGCCAAAATGGCTGCTAGAGTAGAAAAATCTTACCAGCCACAATCAAAATTTTACCAGCATTTGGCTGTACCCTATGGTATGCTGTAATAATTTTTTTTTCATATTCAGAATGTATGCTTTTACTGTTTCTACTATGATTAGTCTTTTTACTAATTACAAGTATGTTATTAAGCGTTCATGTCATAGTTCTGTGTTGGGATGGTTAACCTACATTAGCTTTGACAGTGTGGCACTCACACTGTCCTTAGTCTAAGAGGGTCGTTAGCCTCATCTCATAAATATCCTTTAGTATTTTCAGATATATCATGTTGATGCATGCATGTTCTCATTTTAAGTACTCTGGATAAGATCTGCTAAATTAATGTAACAAAATATTTTTTGACAATATACACTTTTGTGTATGGGAACTATGAGAAGCAAGTTTTTTTTAAAGGAAATTACACCACACTGTTTATGTAGCTAATTTTTAGCAAAGACCACAGAACCTTAATTTTACTTGGCCAGTTCTAGAATGTTCTATCATATAGTGTACACAGTTATTTTACCGTTTTGCTCTGAATTCTCAGGCAGTAAACTTTCATTGAACAAAGTACAAAGTCTCTTCACATTGAGGTTTACATGTTGGGCCTTTAACAGACAGTCTTACCCACAGCGACGTAAAGAGCTTACATTCTTCACATACCGTACATATATTACTCAATATTTACTCAAGCAGCTAACCTCAGTGGTCCAAACCCACTTTCCTAAGGCAGCCATTTTAACAGAATATTAATTTCTGTTTCAAAGTTGGGAGTTTTTTTTTTTTCCAAATCAGTATTTTGATAAGTAGTTATTAAATGGTGCTTTAAATGTAAATGAGAAAACTCTGAAGAGCAATGATTAAAAGGCCCCTGATGCTTTCTGATTTTGTCCTAATTTACCAAAGAAATTTTGGAAAGGTTAAAAACTGATATGCAATTTATTGCGTTGTGAAGATAATTCTCCTGATGGGGCTGCTTAACTTGAAGGCCTGCAGAGTAGTGGAGAGACTCCTTACACTCATCCACATGATCCCAGTGTCTGTGGGAGAACAGCAACATCCTTTCATTGGCACTGATTTTTAAATGATATCACAGCTGCCCCCCCCGCCAAATTATAACTGAAACTACTTGAAGGGTATTTTTAATGGAGTGACATTGAAATGCATATGAAGAATTACAATATTTTATTTATTTATTTAAATTAACTTTGATCCTTCTGTGTTATGTCAGGTCCGTTAAATAGGCAGGACAGGAAGGAAATCATCACCAAACAAAGACAGGAAGTACATTAGTCTGTGGATAGGACTTCCCTCCCTAAACAAGGCTTAGGCTGCCCTATTGTTCTGCAGTGCTGCTTCTAAGCTCTTGCGCTAAATAAAGGATTCTGGGGGAGAGTGGGAGGGACGGAGGGAGGAATGGGAAGAGAGAATTTAAAAATGAAAATTCTGGTTTTCAAGATGAGGTTTGTGCGTGTGCGTGTGTGTTGTGGGTGTGTGTGTGTGTAGGGGCTGGTTACTGATTGTGATTTATTTTTTTATGTTGGCTTTTTAATAAATGTATATTTATGTTCGAAAATGCTTTGGTTGATACTGGATAACAACTGTCATGTTAATAAAGTAGAGAGAGAGAGAGAGAGAGAGAGAGAAGGGAAAACATGAATAGTTAATGCTAAGCCCAATTCTATCTGACCACAAGCACAAAAGATTTCTCTTGGAGAGGAGGAGGACAGAGAGAGAGAGAGAGAGAGAGAGAGAGAGAGAAGGAGAGATAATATTTCTACCAGCCTTAGTTATTTTTCTCTCCCAGCAGGGGACTGGTAAACATCCAGTTGTCCCAGTTCATAATTATGTGCGGCCGCAGAGCGGTCATGTGATATTCCCAGGTGTATTTCAGGTGCATGTTGGGTCAGCTCTGTGGTCCGGCAGTCACCCCCCGCCAGTACGCCGTGACCTGCCCAGAAGTCTCCCTCGTTGCGCGGCGCTTAATCGCGCATATGGCGGTTTTTCCGCTGAGAGGGGTTGACCGAGGAAATCCGCTCCCCTTTTCCTGGCCTGGTCCCGGCCTTCCGGGAGAAGCGGCCTCACTGCACTGCGCTGCGTCGTGTTGGGGCGAGGCAGAGCTGCGCCTGTGTATGGGGAAGTCCCGCAGAGAAATCAGTGCTTTTGGGAATCTTGACTCATTTCCTGTCGTTTCTCCGCCTCCGAACACAGACAAGCCGGTGTCTCCCAAATCTGGAACTCTGAAGAGCCCCCCCAAAGGCTTCGACACCTCGGCCATCAGCAAGACCTACTACACATTGGTGAGACCCCGAGTTTGACCCCGTTGATGTTTGCAGCAGCACTGAAGCTAGGGAACGCCCCCCCACCATTCGTGCTCAGTAAAACAATATTAGAAGACCCATAGAGCGCCTCCTACTGTTCAGGATAGTAACACAGTAACAGGTCAGAAAAGGCATATGGGCCCCCCTAATGGGCCCCCACAATTAAGAGGAGCAGTAAAACCTGTTTCTCTCTTGTTGGCTCTTTTACATGTTGCTTGTTCTTCGGTGGTAATGTTTTTACAGCGTTTACACGCACATTCCCACCCTGCTTGCGCTCTCTAGCAGCGACGGGCGATGTACTTACCGGCCTCAGGGTCACGGCGCTCTTTAAGCCGCGCTTCCCTGCTCTTTATTCGGAAAGCACAGAGAAAGGCCAACAGCCACGGGCGTGTTCTGCGCCTGGCTGGAGGTCTCAGCCGGGGCACGTCGTAATTAAGGTCCTTCTTCACGCCTGAGCGCACACTGTGACCGGCCGCTTAGGGCCCCCGGGGGCCGCCGGCCGACTTGAGCGGTCTCCACGGTGACGTCAGAGCCAAAGCTCCGCCCCCTCCTCACGATCGCGTCCACCGCTGTGGAGTGAGGGGAGAGGGGAGGCGGTGTGGACTATTGTTACTTCAATCTGCACGCACGGTAGAGAAAGCCAGGGGTTGAAGAAAGCAGTGGGCAAATAGACCACATTTTGTTTTCTACGTCTTGTTAAAAAAAACTTCATCTTTGTCGTCTCTACCACTTGGTGGCAGTGCATCATTGGAAATTTCATGAGATGGAGAAGCATTATTATTGAAATTATTTATTATTATTTTACCCCAGTAACAAAAACAAATCAGGTTTCTTTTGTTTTTTCATAGAGTGCCAGTTAAAGGGACAATATTATCCCATTTCCCTAATGTTCCAGATTCATAAGGGACAAATATTTAGAATTACTGGTACTGTAAAAAAAAAAATTACAAGGAGGGAAATTTCAACATATATTTAAGGAAGATATTTCCTAGAAGGCCGTTTGTGTCAGTAAGATGGATGCTTCCCAGCAGTTTGAAAAGACGTAACTGAAGTTAAAAGGGAAGTGAATTAAGAGCTGCTCACTGGGAGGGGGGGGACAGGCGGCCTCATTCTGTCAGGCCGCGTTTGTCCTTTAGCATTCCGCCGTTTCTCCTCCGTCCGTCCGTCTCTCTCTCCTCCCGTTCGAGGGAGGAGAAAACGAGCCTCGCTCCTGCTCGGCGAGACGGGGCTGGAGGAGGACGTGAGGTCGTTAGCGGAGAGTCGTCAGGAATCCGCCAGCGAAGCGCGTCTCATCTGCGTCTCCCCAACTGCCTTCCGGACATCAGCCGTGGCGGGAAGACGCCTGTGACAGGGATTGCATTGTCATTTTTTCTCCTACTGCTGTAGAAGACAGTCCGCCAATTTAAAAGACAAACCATTATTTTAGGACCCAATTAGAAAATAAAATTAACATTTAGATAAATCTCCATTGCTATTTATTATTGGCTTAAATGGATCAATAAATGATGACATTATTGATTAAATGACAGTGAACTGTAAAATATTCTTCTGTATTTTATTAATGCTCAGCATTCTCACTTTTTTTTTTTTTTTTAATCATAAATTAACAAATTGGCTACTTGGACCAAGACCCAGTGCTGCCAGCTTGCTGACCTCCAGATGAATTTAATTACTTAGTTTAAAGGATTATGTGTTTTTGTTTAATAACACTGTTACTTGTATAATTTAATGTATGTTTATGGTAATGCTTAGGATTGTTTACATTATGGTTGAGGTTGAGGTTGAGTTTAGGTTGGGCTTGGCGTTCTACTGAGGGGTACACTCAGAAACAAAGGTACGAAAAGTACCGAAAAAGGTACAAACGCTTGTCACTGGGGTGGTAGCCTATAGGTACATAAAATTGTACCCCTAGCCAGCAATACATAATTCATTTAATTTGTAACTTTTTTGCTTGAAAAGGTACTTATTACTAACCAAATAGAACATTATTGTCCTTTTGGGTACATTTGGGAAAAATGTACCTCGATTTCTGAGAGAGTAGCGCTAAAATTCCTTAGTGACTCCAAACTTTTGAATGGTATTGTAGGAAGTAAAAATTCCCCTCAGAAGCATTGGGATACATTATGAAATCTCTCTACAGGTACTGCAGAATATCTTAGAAACAGAGACGGAGTATTCCAAGGAGCTCCAGAACCTTCTGTCCAACTACCTACGATCACTTCAGAGCACAGAAAAGTAAGTTGTGTCTCCCTGGGTGAAGGGTCAGAGGTCACTATAGGTGACCTCTGACATTCTGTGCTTTTACAGAGCTCATATTTTATGTTTTTAGTGCATGCTTGCTAAATGCTCCCCCGTGTGGTGATTCAAAATGAAAAAAAATTTAAAAAAATACAAATTGTGCACCAAAAAGGAAAATGTGCATACTATAATAATGAAAGACCAAGACACATGAGCGGTCAGAAAAGTAAAGAAACATTAAATATTGTAATTCTGGTTGATCCGGGAAATCTTTGAATAAGAAGGTATTGACCAATGCAACAAAATTTTATTTAATTTTTTTCGAAGACACTAGCAAAAAAAGACAGATAATTGGCACTAACAGGTCATTTTGCTTCATCATCATGAGTCCAAGGTACTTCATCTGGCAGAACTGGCATTAAAAGCCTTTATTAAAATGGCATATCCATTAAATGACTATAAAAGCCTAAACATAAACTAGAGGACTACATCTATGTGTTAATGCAGGAAGCCTTCATCAGCATCCTCAAGTCTAGAAATACCATTGTAGCATGAACCTTAACTTACTTTTAACTCTCTTAGTGTTGCACATCTTTACATTAACTATGTGTACCTTATGTGAAACACTCCATATGGCTCAACTAAGAGACTTTGTGCATGCAGATGGATTCTGCTTCAAACACAGAGACTGGTTGAGTGTCCACTTCTGCAAATCCATGGTTAGAGATAGGACTAGGGTTGAGTAAGCTGACCCTGGATCAGCTGCTAGGGGCAGAATGCGATTTGCTGCATCCGCTGAGATGGTGCCGAGTTACGCACGTTTGAGGGTTTCACTAAGGCCCCACTTGTCCCCCCAGGCTAAGCGTGTCGGACATCGGCCACCTCTTGGGCAACCTGGAAGAGATCAGCACCTTCCAGCAAATGCTGGTCCAGTCACTGGAAGAGTGCACCAAGTGAGTCCCGCCCCTTTACTCTCTCCTGACCAATCAGACCCACCCCTTCACTTTCTCCTGACCAATCGGAGTACTCGCAGGGTCACCGGAAGGCTCGGCCCTGCCAGCCCTACACAACCAGGGCGCAAGTTTGGTTTACGGGATAGTTTCTCTGAATTTCTGTGATATCAAGGGCTTGTGGTGTAAAGCACAAAAATACACTTTGAGTAACTCCAAAGCAACTTGTTTTGATACTGTGCTTTCCTTCTCAGTTCTGAAATAGTGTATAGTCTTCACTCCCAAGCACCTCTGCAGTAATGCTGATGTAGGAAGCCGTGCCACAATTTCCCTGAGGGCAGCAGGTTGCAAAGCCATAGTAAATAGTTGCAACCCAAAATGGGATTCAGTGTAATTCTTTGAAGAATAATCGGATAAGTTAGACCACAAACCCCTGAATTCCCTGTTACCTGCCACATATTTATCATTATATTTTCAAAAAGGTCCATATATTAAGTCTATTTCAGTACATTCCATTTCCGTAAGGGCTGACCTCAACATATATCAGAGTATGGGGAATAACTAAAACAACTATTTTAATCAAATCACCATCAGGTGAATGAACTGAAAAGGCTGTTATACAACATTTCAGGGCCTGGGTTTTTCAAAAAAAATTAATTTAAGTGTGCTTGCATGCATATTACAGTGCCATCTAGTGGCTGACTTTGGTAGTGCGTTACACAAAGTTTCTGTCTGTGGCGCTGAGCACTGCTCTGTATGCGTGACTGTTTTTCTCTCTGCCTGTGACTCTGTACTTCTGAATGCATCTATGACTCTCTCTGTCTCTGTGCATCTGTCCCTTTGAATGCATCTGTGACTTTGTCCCTCTGAATGCATCTGTGACTCTGTCCCTCTGTCTGTGTGTGTGTGTGTGTGTGTGTGTGTGTGTGTGTGTGTGTGTGTGTGTGTGTGTGTGTGTGTGTGTGTGTGTGTGTGTGTGTGACTCTGTCCCTCTGTGTGTGTGACTCTGTCCCTCCTGTGTCTGTGACTCTGTCCCCTATGTGTATGTGACTCTATCCCTCTGTGTCTGTGACTCTGTCCCCCTGTGTCTGTGACTGTGACTCTGTCCCTCTTTGACTCTGTACACAGGCTCCCGGAGGCCCAGCAGAGGGTGGGCGGGTTCTTCCTCAGCCTCATGCCCCAGATGAAGGGGCTGTACGTGGCGTACTGCGCCAACCACCCCTCCGCAGTCAGCATCCTCACCGAGCACAGGTACACCCCCCCTGCCCCGTCCCTAACACAGTCCTCACACGAGACACAGACACAACCGACAAATAACGCCGTGCCTATCCTTCCACCCCTCCGTCTGTCTCTACGTCTGTCCGTCCGTAGCGAGGAGCTGGGGGAGTACATGGAGGGGCGGGGCGCCAGCTCCCCGGGGATCCTGACCCTCACCACGGGCCTCAGCAAGCCCTTCATGAGACTGGATAAGTACCCCACCCTACTGAAGGAGCTGGAGAGGCACATGGAGGTACGGCCACGTGGGCATCACTCGCCCTTCTGCACGTTAGCACGGACCGATTAATGACCGCAGAGAGCGAGCGGTCGTGTGTGCGCAACCGTGACCGCGAACGCATGCGCACGGCTGCATGACGTCGCGTGTTTTGATGATCGCGTGTCAGACATCGTAATGTGTGTGTGTGTGTGTGTGTGTGTGTGTGTGTGTGTGTGTGTGTGCGCGCGTGCGCTGGTATGTGCGTGTATTTGAAGCTCTATTCTATTTGAAAACACCGTCCGTATTCTCTACAGGAGCATCACCCTGACCGTCCAGACATTCCGAAGTGTATGACATCATTCAAAAACCTCTCTGTAAGTTTCTTTTCTCTGTAAGTTACTAGGTGCATATTCTTTGTGAAATTGTAAAAGCAGAAAAGCTGAAAGGTGATAAACATTCAACCTGGCTGAATTGAATCCTGCCCCCCCCTCCCCGATTGCCCCCACTGTGTGTGAGGTTTTTATGGCTATATTTTAGCTTTCAGTTTGTTTTATATCTTTATGATTGTTTGTTTTTGCTCATGTGCCTTTTGTACAGTTGGCCATTTTGCCAGTCAGTCTTAAAGTAGAGATATGCTTTATTGGTATGTCTTTAAATTGCATAGTATTTCCAAAACAAATAATTTGTGAAAAAAGTTCTGTAGTTCTCTTGCTTCCCTCTATCTCTCTACCTCTGTTTCTCCATCATTATCTCTGTCTCTCTCTCTCGCTTGCTCTCTCTCTCTCTCTCTCTCTCTCTCTCTCTCTCTTTTGAGCGGGCTTTAGCTTGACTCTGTAAATCTTGGCTGTAGATCATGTGCGAAACGGACCCTGCCGTGACCTGTATGTCCAGCAGAGTGACAGCACGCCGTTCACAAGCAAGGCTAATGCCTTTCTCAAGAGGCTAGTTAGGCATTAGCTGATTGCTGTTACCCAGCTACAGTTTGCAAGCTTGCAACGCGCTCCGGAATTTCAATCGATCGGCTTTTCGTGAACAGACTGGGATATGATTTTTTAATCAAATAAATGTAGTATCGAGTGGTGGACCGTAGGCTTTACGACTCCCCTCTGACACGTAAACTACTCACTCACAAAAGCTACCGGGAAGAACTGACTGAATGGGGGCGGGAAAGCTGTTGTACATGACACCAATAAATTTATCGAGCAATAAAGTGTTGTCATATCACTAATAGGACAGAACAGGTCAATTGTAACTAATTCTTTATGATTGGTTTTTGAAACCAATCGGTGTCACTGCGAGGCGGGGACTTGTTCAGTGAAACCTCAACAACAGAGTGTTTCTCAGTGAGCGGGACAAGGTCACAGTCCCAAAAAGGGGAAATTTGACTAAAGGGATTCATTGATTATTGGAGGAGACTCGGGAATGGGGAATTTCTCAGTATTGCGTCGGACTGTTGTGTCCCCTGCCAGAGGTGCTGGGTTGAGCCTGTGCTACCATGCCTTTCCACCGAAATGTGTGCTGCCACTTCTGTCCCACTTAGTTGAGTTGCCAAGGTTACTGCATTTGGAGGGTTACATAATGGCCACAGTCAGACTGCAGGCGCCTCATAGACCACAGGGGTCTACTGAGTGATGAGGTGCGTCTCGTCCAGCTGGCCGAAACCTGCCCCCCCCCCCCGTCGGTGTTGCCAATTGTGCATCAACCTGTGGGACGTCCCAGCCTGAATGTAGCCGGAGCCCCCCTCTGTGTTTTGATATGAATTTAGCACGTTTACACTGCTGTGCGTTTGATCTCAATTAAATCTGTTTACAACTTATTGGCCTCTAAACATCTCTTGCACTTGTCCGTCGCTGACTGTAAAACCTCTGAGCTTTTTTCGTCAAATACTTGGAACATGCTTTCTCAAATTCTCGTCCCCCCCCCCCCCCCCGAAAACTACAGCCAAGAAGCTGGAGAGAGACTGCCGCTGTCTGGGACAGAGTGATTAGGGTCGACCGAATCAGAGGGCCTCGTTTATGTCCTCTTTTAAAATGTTTTTTTTTTTTTGGCCGGCAGCATTAAGCCTCTGACCCACTGAGGCAGAGGGCCCAGTGCCTTAATCCCCGCGCCCCCCCCCCCCCCCCCCCCTTGCATGAACGCGTGCCCCCCCTCCCCCCTACACTCTTTTGTTCCGAGTCCGTATCTTCCGCACACAATGCAGCTGTCCCCCTCCTCTGCTGTTTATCACTTCATTTTCACAACATAGGGACCCCAGGGAGATGAGGGTGTTTATCCTCCTTGCCTATTCTGGCAGCGTTGTTGCTACTTTATACTGCTATCCCCCCTCACCCCCCCTCTCTGAGTGTAATATTCAGTTAGAGTTTCACACTTTTCCTGAATTGGATACTTTGCTGTTTGATGCTGGATTTGATCTTGCTCCCTGCAGCAGATCACTCACACATACAGGGGGAAATGTGTTCCTGTCAGGGGTGGGGGATCTCAAAAGACCAGCAGATGGTGGTGTTATGAGAGAGGGGGATACAGTAGAGGTAGAATAGAGGCTAAATTGAGACAAAAGAGAAGATATTTCTATTATTATTTGAAAATGGTTTAAACTTTCTGGAGGTTTTCTGATATTATTCAGTATGTTTTTGATTGGCTCTAATGGGTGTTGTGTACAATGAAGGATATTTTAAATATGAACAAAAGCTTCTGATCACCTGCTGGCTTTACAGTGGCTGGTATGGCGGCATTTGGGATTTTTAAAACACACTAGAAGGAAGTCCATAGCCGCTTGTACAGTGACGTTACGCCTTCAGAGGCGTATGTATGTTGCCTGATTATTCAAAAAGTGACATTTAATCTTATATTCGGTTGGGACTATTTCCTGTGGCGCCTGCAACCTGACACTCAAGGAAATAGTGGTGCAGCTTCCTACAGCATTACTACACGGGTCACTGGGAGTGAAGAGCTTATGCCCTGTGAGAACTGAGAAGGAAAGGATATATGCTATAAAATGTATCTGTTCGATACAATCACTGTACAAGCTTATTTTTTGGAGTTCCATGAAATGTAGTTTCTTACTTCAAACCACAATTTCCCAATGCCCCCTTATCCACCATCATTAAGCTGGCGCTCATCAGAAACTTCTCTGCTGAAGCAAAAATATCCTTCCTTCCACGTAAAAGCTGTCTGGGCCAATCAAACACATACACAAAGACTTGTATAATATAATATAAAAACAAAGTTTAAACCCAGAAAGTGAACTGTCCTCTTTAAGGGCATTACAGACTGCCAGTGATATGTTACAGGTGACCGGATGATCAGCTCTGACAATACACTTCACTCAGTTGGCTTTCAGCAACCAGTCATTAACCACTTCAGATGGCGCTTTTTGATTAGCCAATCAGATCACAGTATAATACCACTTGATGCCCCACTGGCTGTTCTGTGTGAGGTTACCACTGTAGAATGATAGCTCTAGGATCGGTTTCACCATTCACAATATGACAGTACGGGGGAACTTAAACGAGTATTTTTAAAAAAAAAATACTAAAAATGGCAGGGCCTTCATATTGACGTTCAACTGCAAACATGGATTTGACGCAGAGACAAAGGGCGCGCGTCACTGCTGTAAGAAGAGGGTGTGGTCATGGGAGTTGTGTTTGCCATGGTTACAGGCCCGGTGCCAGGAGGTTCGGAAGCGCAAGGAGTTGGAGCTGCAGATCCTGACGGAATCGATCCGGTGCTGGGAGGGGCGATGACATCAAGAGCTTGGGCTCCGTCCTGTACATGTCCCAGGTCCTGGTACACAGCCATGGCAACGAAGTGAGACCACACCCCAGTTTTTTTTACCCCACTAATGTAGTTTAAATGGGGGGGAAGGGAAGACGATCTTAATTTTTTTCTTGGCTGTGGTCATTTTTGCTGTGCTATATAAAAAAATATATATAAAATTGCACACAAGTTATAGGTGTGTATGACCTGTGACACGACATTACCTCAGGTGTGTGAATGATAGACAAAAGGATAGATGAAGGTCTGTGGCTAAAATGTTGCAATTAATAAAAAATTTTATTTGTAAGCCCCGAGGAGAAGAGCGATTATTTTATGACATTTTTGGCTGTGCTAACAGGAATAGCGTGAGTTGTGTTATGGTATTTTGGCTGTGCTAACAGGAATAGCGTGAGTTGTGTTATGGTATTATGGCTGTGCTAACAGGAATAGCGTGAGTTGTGTTATGGTATTATGGCTGTGCTAACAGGAATAGTGTGAGTTGTGTTATGGTAGTATGGCTGTGCTAACAGGAATAGCGTGAGTTATTTTATGACATTTTTGGCTGTGCTAACAGGAATAGCATGAGTTGTGTTATGGTATTATGGCTGTGCTAACAGGAATAGCGTGAGTTGTGTTATGGTATTATGGCTGTGCTAACAGGAATAGCGTGAGTTGTGTTATGGTATTAATGGCTGTGCTAACAGAATAGCGTGAGTTGTGTTATGGTATTTTGGCTGTGCTAACAGGAAAAGTGTGAGTTGTGTTATGGTATTATGGCTGTGCTAACAGGAAAAGCGTGAGTTGTGTTATGGTATTTTTTCGATGTGCTGTTAAGATATGTTTGCTGTCCTAACAGGAGAACAGTGAGTTATGATATATTGTTGGCTGTGCTAACAGGAGAGTTGTTGTTATATTTTTATTGTGCTAACAGGAGTGTGAGTTATGTTATATTTTTGTTGTGCTAACAGGAGTGTGAGTTATGTTATATTTTTGTTGTGCTAACAGGAAAGTAAGTTCTGTTTATAATTTTGGCTGTGCTAACAGGAGTGTGAGTTATGTTATATTTTTGTTGTGCTAACAGGAGAGTAAGCTCTGTTATATTTGTTACAACTTTGGCTGTGCTAACAGGAGTGTGAGTTATGTTATATTTTTGTTGTGCTAACAGGAGTGTGAGTTATGTTATATTTTTGTTGTGCTAACAGGAGTGTGAGTTATGTTATATTTTTGTTGTGCTAACAGGAGAAGAGTGAACGCTACCTGCTGCTTTTCCCCCACGTGCTCCTCATGCTTTCCACCAGTCCTAGGATGAGCGTTTTGTTTACCAGGTCAGCCTCTTCCCCTGCCAAACACACACACACACACACACACACACACACACACACACACAGACGCAATCAAGATCCAGACCTGCGTCAGATCCTGACAGTACTGGCTCTTTCTCTTTAGATGCCTGTCAAATTTTAAAACAAACCTGCTTCACCTCAGTTACTAGTTAAAATAGAAGTTTCTTTTGAAATTTGTAAGAATTTAAAGCATTTCAAATCATTATTTTTCCAAATCTGCTGTCCTCTGTTTATACCGTCGACTGTGTTTTTAAAATTCCACTGTTTTTATTCATGCAGTGGAGGGCATTCTATGTTAGTCTATGGTTTTAAGGTCCAAGTCGTTAGAGCACCATAGTTGGATTTTAGACCCATTAACCTGCAGTCTGGTCACAGTGCCAACAGTAAATTTATACCCTTGATTTGGATTTGAACACAATTTTTAAGCACCATTGTCCTTTTCAGGGTAAGCTACCACTGACTGGAATGACCATTTCCAAGCTAGAAGACACAGAATCCTACAAAAATGCTTTTGAAATATCGGGAGTGGTGGTGCAGTGCTCTTGTTTTGAAATGTATTACAAGTATAACACAATATGGTAATACAGAAAGTAATCTCTCCTCTGGTTCTGTTTAATAGGGCTTGCGTGATGGGTCCTTGAACAAAATGAATGCGCTTCATTTTGAATGTGGAAAATTCAAGGCTGTAAAAGTGCTTAAATTTTACGAAGAGAGCTTTGAAGATTAGCTCTGCTTATGCCTCATGCAACACTGCCTTTGGATTTCGTTTTACAGAATACGTCTCGCTATGGAAAAATAGCTATGCATATTCTGTAAAAACAGAAATCCAAATTGTTGTGAATTTGGTTGTCCCAGAAGTCTTCAAAAGCTCCCTGATAAACTATTTATAGATGTGTGGGGTTGGATTTTCAGTAATCAGTTTTTTTCATATTCTAAGATCGTCCATAAAGGGCTGTTATTGTTACTCAGCCCTTAATTGATCTATTAAAACAGTCGATTATCTCACCTCAACTGATTGTCTGAGTCTGAGTCTGAATTGGTCGCTGATGTTAAGGTTAAAGTTCAAGCTAGCAGCCCCCATAACTCTCCAGGATCAGGGTTGAGGACTCCCGTTGTAATGGTACTTTGTTTTTTAAAATATTATTCGCTGTGAATGATGTTGGAATGGCGCATCTCCTGTGCTTGCTGAAGGGCCCATGATTGAGCGGATTCAGGTGGCCTGTCATAACCAGCAGGACCTGCAGGACTGGGTGGATCACCTGCACCGCCAGACCAAGCGCACCTCACTGGCCACGCCCGTCGCAAAGCCACAGTCTGTCCCTGTCACACGGTCAGTCACGCACACTGCCTTAGTCACAGTTTAACGGCATAACCACATCTTAATGGAATTTCTCCGGCAGTATGATTTTACATCATCTTTAAATTTTAACTGCATTGTTGTGTCTTAATTGTATTTTTAGCAACAAAATCACTGTACATTGTTGTCACATTTTGATTCCCATAATTATTTCAGTTTATTTCAGCTACATTTTAACTGTACTTTGCATAATATCTAGAACAGCATTATCACGTTCTGTTTTAACTCTTTTTTTAAATAATTTTTTTATTAGCTACTGCATTCTGTGACTGAAATTTATTCACATTATAACCCCCCCTCACCACCCCCACCCCTTTTTCAGCTCCCCTCACACCCCCTCACCCCGTCCAGGCATTCGGAGAGCAGGGGTACAGCGGTGGCCCCTGCGTACCCACACCCCTCCCCACCTCTCCTCCCACGGGACGCCCCACAGCACCATGATGTGGGGGCCCCTGGAGCCCCCCAAAAACCCAGAAGCCATGGAGCCTAAGCTGCCTGCGGCCTGCACCACCCCTGAAGCCTTCGGCCGCACTCTGCTTCAAAGAGGTACAGAGATTCGGTTGAGGGCCAAATACAGACCCATGCAGCACGCCAGTCTGCCCAGAAAGGCTGATTCTATACAATACCAAAATCTCCCAAGTCTGCCTGAAACGCAACTGGTGCTAATCCTCCTGGGAGAAGTCACTGTACAAATTTGGCAGTAAAAGACGTGGCTCCTAGCCACAGCCTGAGAAACAGTAAAACCTTGTAACTGTGATTTAGATTTCATGGTTATTTTCTATAACTAGCCTACATTTTTACTATTAGTATTTTTTTGTTTCTTGTTATTTTTATGTTGTCATGATAGTTTAATTGAATTGACTTATTCCTTCCCTCCCCCGGACCCTCCCCGTCCCCAGGACCTCAGCAAAAGCCCCAAAAGCATGAAAAAGCTGCTCCCAAAGCGCAAGCCAGAGAGGAAGCCCTCAGAGGAGGAGTTTGCCCTGAGGAAAAGTATGTTGCCCTTACCTTTTTAGACCAGTAAACCTAACGCTCTAAAGTGACTAACTTACCATGATGATTGTGAGGCATCTTATCTGAGGTTGGGGAACACTTATGGACGTGAGTCAGAAACGCAAAAGCTGATGAAAAAAATGGCATTTGAGATTCTGCTGTTCTGCTGACACTTTTAAACCCTGTTAAGCAGTTAAAAAATTACTGGTAATAAATAACATAATTTGTGTGCATGCAGTGTAACTGATAATGGACTTGGCTTTTCTGAACTTAAAAGTGTTTTCCTCATGCATCAGCTGCATGTTTCAGTAAAGCGTGTTTTCTTACAAAAACACTCATTTTTGGAAGCTTTCCTTATTTTTCATGCTGATTTCATTATATGAATCTATGCACATGCGGTTGATATGTGGTTATCATTGACCAGTGACCACCAACCCTGTTCTCTGAGATCTACCATCCTATAGATTTTCATTTCAACCCTAATTCTACTAATTTTTTACCTCATTTTGCTGGTTGGGGGCTAAGGCCTGGTTTTTTGCTTAATTTTCCTTCTGTTCCCCTGTGCAGCGTCTTTGTGACAGTTCTCTGTAAAAAGCGCTATACAAATAAAATTGAATTGAATTGAATTGAATTAATTAGCAGTTCAACGAGATCTCTAGCTGTTGAATGAGGTGTGCTTTGTTCAGGTTGGAGTGAAAACCTACAGGACTGTAGATCTCCAGGAACAGGTTTGGGGACCACTGTTACAGACTATAAGGAGCAGACTTCTCTCCTTTATCCCTTCATAGTTTCTAGCTTTAAGGTTGTTGAATGGAAATGGAGCCTGTTGTAGGAGATAAAGCTGAACAGGATCCTTCTCCTCTTCAAAACATTTCTGCATGCAGAACTGTGTCCCTGCTCTCCCTCCCGACTTTCACCATTTCATTCGCCGGTTTCCCCTGTCTTTCATCCAATCAGGCACGGCCGCGCTGGAGGAGGACGCCCAGATCCTGAAGGTTATCGAGGCCTACTGCACCAGTGCCAAAACCCGGCAGACGCTCAACTCAAGTAAGGTCACGCCCAGTGCGTTCCACCCACGGTCGAGAGGCCGCGCACTTTGTGCGGTTCGCTGACGGTCCTAACGTGTGCACCAAATGCGCGCGCTCCATCCGCCCAGTGGAGGCGGGTTCTTAGGAATAATAATTGCTGTTGAGAAATGAAGAGGTGTTCTAGGCCTGCCTACCCATGAACAATCGTGAGACAGGAGCGCTGTCATCACTGGAGTTCTTTATGAGGCTATGTTGTGTTAAAGCCCTGCCGTTTTTCAATGCTTTTCATCATCACAAACGCTTTTAGGATTGCTTTCTAACAGCAGCGTTATTGTCCAGTGCTGTTACCGGAAGGTGGACTTGCCTAATAGCAATGGAAAGCAGAGGAGGGCCATTGAACGATTTTGTACCGTACGCTCGATTGGAAGGCTGCGTCGACATTCCCGTAATACTTCAGAGTGAATGTGTTCTCTTAAGCTGTCCCTTCAAGTGTATTTAAACAGTCTGTTTTCACTTCTGATCTTCTGTACTAACACTGGCCATAAATGCTAACGTTATCTCTCTATGTAGTGGTGCTTTGACTCTTGTGAAAGGAGGCTTTTGTTCACTGCTGGCTTCCTCAGTTCACAGCCCTGGGGCCGATAGGACGGCTCTTAGGCCCCTGCTCTCCAGTCCTGTAGTTTTCTAATGATAGTTCAGTATTACTGACACTCCTTTAACACTGTTTTCTCTTCTTCTTCTTCTCCTTCCCTTTACTCTCATTTGCATTTTTTCCCTCCTCTGTTGTCCTTTGCTGATTTCTCCATGGTTTTTATTTATTTATTTATTTGCTTGACCATTTGTTTGGGTCCCCTGCTCCGTTCCATCGCACCTCCTCTCATCCCGGTTTGAATTTTTTGTCAATGTTTGTTTGACCCCCCTCTCTTAAAAAATATGATTTTGCCTATTTTGCAAACCCAATCCTCCTCCTCCTTCACCTGAATACCCCCACCCCCCCCCCCCCCCCCATTTATATGATTTGAACCCCCCCCCCCCCTCCCACCCGCACCCCCCAACCCACAGCATGGCAGGGTACAGATCTTATGCATAATCACGTGTTGGCTGACGATGACCTGTCCAGCATGGACTCTCCAGTGCGTCGCAACAGTATCTCCCGCCCAGAGCCGACCTCTGACCTCTCAGAAGACTCTGACTATGACATCATATGGACAGCCCATAGTAACAGGATGGTTTCCTCATCTCGTAAGAGCCGCTGCTCCTATATCTCTCACCAGAACTGAAGTGCTCCTTTTCAACTATATTTTTTTAAGTGTGTTTTTTTATTTTTTATTTATTGTTTTTATATTTTTAAAGCCCTTTCAACCGACTGCTTGTTGCCTTGTCACCTGCCTCCTTTACTTTTTTCTACCCCCTGCAGTTCCTACAGTCAACTATTTGTTGTGTAGTTTTCTCTGTTGTGGTAGGCTCGCGCTTTTTCTTGACTGCACTGTGCAGAACAGTGCCTCTGCATTGAACAGGCCGTTGGTGAAGGGTGCCGTAGGTGCTGAAGTGCATTCTGGGACTTGTAGGCTGATTTTGGGGAGACCTGTGGATAAAGCAAACGGATTGGTTGGCGGGAGGTTATGGCTTTATGGCAGCATGATCGAGAAAAAATCAACAGCAGGTAAATCCTTTGAGTTAAAATGAGGCAGTACGGTTTTTAACTGTTAGGTACATTTTAGGTGTTTTCAACTTTTTAGCTCCCGATTTAGAATTACAGACTAGCACTCAGGTCCTCTGAAACCTCTGCAGGCCACCAGCTGAACTGCACACTGCTTGCCTACATAGCCGCTGCAAGACAGACTGCGAGCACAAGGTCAGCTGGAGGGAGTTGCTTTCGTGCAAAATGTCCTGCCGACCGCATACCCCGCTTCCTAGGACAACTCTACAGCCAGTATTGAACCGTCCTGTGGGGCTGCCAGCCAGCGTGCATTTGACATAGAGATGTCATATTCTCCCGGTTGTGTGTGTTGGCATTGGATTGAAAAATCACTTACTGCAAGTGAGCATCTGAGATTCGATGTTTGAGTTTCTCAGGTGTTACTAGTAGGGTCAGTTGATACAATCACCGCAGAACCTGAAAAGTATTGAATTTCTCTTAAAAGGTGGCATTATGTCGCCAATCTATAATCATTGCAAAAATTCTGAAAAGACATTCTGGGAGAAAGTTGATAACCGGATAAATGTTACATTACGTTGCAGTATATGAAGTGTTGTAGGGTAAATGCAAAGCCTTGATTTGCCATAGCAAGCTTTTCAGAAACGTGGCACACTTTACATGTACGTGCCCTGACAGTAAGGGGATCTAACTCGTCTCTCTCACACACACGCACACACACACGCGCACGCACACACACACGCGCACACACACACACACTTTTTGCTGTCTTTGGGCAAGTGTTGCAAATGCCATAATGCAACACACAGGTGCTTCCTGTCCAGAATGTGACCTCATCCTGAGGATGGTGGAATGAGTCGCAGCGAATGGGAGTTTGTTGGGATGTGACCTCATCCTGAGGATGGTGGAATGAGTCGCAGCGAATGGGAGTTTGTTGGGATGTGACCTCATCCTGAGGATGGTGGAATGAGTCGCAGCGAATGGGAGTTTGTTGGGATGTGACCTCATCCTGAGGATGGTGGAATGAGTCGCAGCGAATGGGAGTTTGTTGGGAGAAGACCTCATAAGGATGGTGGAATGAGTTGCAGCGAATGGGAGTTTGTTGGGAGAAGACCTCATAAGGATGGTGGAATGAGTTGCAGCGAATGGGAGTTTGTTGGGAGAAGACCTCATAAGGATGGTGGAATGAGTCGCAGCGAATGGGAGTTTGTTGGGAGAAGACCTCATAAGGATGGTGGAATGAGTCGCAGCGAATGGGAGTTTGTTGGGAGAAGACCTCATAAGGATGGTGGAATGAGTCGCAGCGAATGGGAGTTTGTTGGGAGAAGACCTCATAAGGATGGTGGAATGAGTCACAGCGAATGGGAGTTTGTTGGGGGAAGACCTCATAGCAGTGGCGGCTGTTTTAAAAACGTTTCGTTGGCGTGTTACTATTTGTGTGCCGGAATGATGTTTTGATGTTCAAGTCCGGCTTAAAAGTGACTAATATTACGACAAAGGAGGGACCAATAGGTATCCGCTCAGCTAGCGGGCCACATCGTTTTTAGCTGGTTTTTTTTTTTGTGGACGCCGTATAACCGTAACAAGCGGAGAGGTTTGTCTGTGTTTTAGTTCTTGTGCTAAAACCACATTATGGAAGTGCCCGTGTATATATGTTTGTGTTTATAGTTCGTCCTTTAAACTAAACGAAAAAGAACTGCTCCAAATAACATGGGGAAACCCTGGAAAGAGTCAGGCCCAGTGTAGTGGCCTGAAGACTGGGCTGTCGTGGGCAAAACGACAGCTTCTCGCATCTGGGGTGAGGCCACCTGTCTCCCAGTTTGGATTGTGGATGTTTCCTCACTCTGGTGTTCATTTATTTTTTGTTACATATTCTACACACACATTTGATTGCCCTGTCCCTTTTGGCAGAAGACCATTATGGCACACATCTTGGGGTCTAAAGGGAGGGTCGTAACAGTGCTAAAAATCATTATTGTCTTATGTTATTCTTTGTGACTTAATATTGACTAATATGTTTGTGAGGGAAGAAAAAAATATCAGTGCTCTTTTAATTTAATGTATATTAAAATGTTGTATATTTACTGTATTACTGTACAATGTGTGTATTATATCACTTACCTATGGTGTGGATTGTGTGTAATATATACAACTTTTAAGTCTTAAGTACCTATAACGGAAAGTGACCACCATTGTAATGTAACATTTTAGAAATAAATGTTTTTTTTTTAAGCTTGGGCTACTTTATGGTTTGTCAAAGTAAACAAACTACTTTATAAGGTACCCCATAGAATGTACAAATGTGTTATCTTTGGAACACTGTATGCTTTTTTTCTGATATGTGTGAACTGCAGTAATGTTTCAAAGATTTGGTTTGTTCATCCCATTTCTGTGATGGGCACAGTGTGGCCTTCAATAATAATGCCATTTAAAGGTCAGCTATTACCAGGGAGTGACATTAACACCTGTCACCAGCCAAATGCTGGTAACGTTTTGCTTGCAGCTGGTATGATTTGCTACTCTAGCAGCCACTTTGGCAGGTAACCAACCAGGTTGTGTTATATTGTAAAAGGTAATGTGGCTGGTAAAATGTTGAAAATGGCTGGTGATTTTTAGAATGAGCAAGTGGGTGAAAAAGTTAATTTCATGTTCAATTCCAAGTCTGATACCAGGTGCAGTAGAGCATGAGGGCTCAGAATTTCAGAATTTACTTTGAACAAAACCTTTCAATGTGTCTGCAGACATAAGAATACGTTTGGTTATTATAGTTTTTTTTTTTTTTGTTGTTTGGTTTGAGTTTTTCAGAACAAGGCATCAGACAGGAAATGCCCTCTGTGTATACCCTATACTCTTGGTTGGGGATGATGAAAATGTGAACAGTCACAAGGCCTCCACTCTCCAGTGGAGGAAAACAGAGGGTGTCTATGTGCTCGTTCCTTTCCCCTGGACCCTGAGGACAACCCTTTTCGGCCATCTTAATAATATCCTTGTTTTTATTGGTGTTTAGTTGAAATACGACTCAAATTGTGTCAACAAAATCTGGGGGGGGGGGGGGGGGGGCACACAAAGAAGTTGGAAAGTGTCTAGCTTTTGGGAACTCCTTATAGCTGCACCTTTTTATAAAATAAAATTTGATGGTCTGTTACCTCTCTTGCCTTTTGGGGTGTACCCATAATGCATCAGGGCTGATGCATGACATATCTGCCACCAGCTTGTCACGTGGACTCTGTTAGCTTGATCTTCCGGCAACCTCACTGCAAGCGCCACACAATCACCTTCTGTCAGTCAAGCAATCATTGCCTGGGGACCTGAAACCAAATTGCAGACGCTCTCTTCTTTTAAAACAGGATCTTGGAAGGACTCGGGCCCTCACATGCTATTTCCCGAAGAGGAGAAGATTATTGTGGAAGGGACCAACAGCAACGGTCAGACCGTGACCGAAGAGAAGTAAGACCATTTTCCTCCGTATGGCCCCTCCGAGTGGACATCCGTGTTACTCCATGTCACCGGTTAACTTCTGAAGTGCTAGAAGTCCTCAAGGCTTTGCCAGTCAGCGCAAAACTTTCATTCGTCAGCATTTCGGCAAATGAGATGCAGTTCACCCAAAAATTAAATGAAGATATGTTTCTATATACCTGGAGTGCTATCTATCCATCCAGATAGTTTTGCTAGGATTTCACTAGTTTTATAGATATCTGCTGCAGCTCACCGTGACATCACCCTGATAGAACGGACCTCAACAGATACAGTTTGTGGCACTTAAACCGCCAAAAATGTACATTCAAGAAAATCAACAGCAACGTATCTTTCCAATTAAAATATAGAAACTTATCTTAATTTCATTTTTGGGTGAACTGCCCCTTTAACTTCAGCCTCAGCACTGTTGTGACACTATTCTTATAACATAGGTTGTGCCAGCATAATCACTGTGCCATATATTACTCTCATGGTGAAATGCATTCAATCTTTTTGGAAACGAGCTAGTGTCACTGGCTTTGGTTTTTTACTAATACTGTCATGCTGAGGACTATAAAATTGGCCAAATTGTTTTTGTTCCGCCAAGACAAAATGTGTATGCCTGCAACAACCATAAGAAAGTGAGTTGCATGTTTAGGGTTCCAAAGGAATAATTAGATATTGCCTTAATGTAATTTAATGGATTTTGCTCTCTCATGCCGTCCCTGTTGTTTTCAGGAGCCTCGTGGACACGGTTTACGCTCTGAAGGATGAAGTACAGGAACTGAGACAGGTCTGTTATTACCTCTGTCAAAGTGCAAATCCTGAGACCTTATATAAGCATGTGCACAGTTCAGGAGTAGCAGAGGGAAGTACACTACCGTTCAACAGTTTGGAATCAATGAGACATGTTTATGTTTTTGAAAGAAATCAATACTTTTATTCACCAAGGTAGCATTAACTTGATCAACAAATAGACATTGATAACGTTGCAAACTACCATTTCTATTTCATTCTATTTATATTTTAGCAACTCAGAGAAAGACATATTATAGCTTCATTAAACGGGCACAATTGTTTTCAGCTGCACTTAATATAACGGGAATGGTTTCTCTAGTCCCAAATTAACACATTAGCATGATTACTTAAGGATGAGGTAACACAAGTGTGTTGTTAGTACACTGGAGTAATGGCTGCTGAAAATGGGGCTTTGCAATCATGACATTTCTTATTAAACACTTATTTCAAGTAGTAATTTGTAACATTATTAATGCTGTGACTGTACTTTTTGATCAATTTAATGCCTCCTTGGTGAAGGCATTAAATTGATTGTTTTTCTTTCAAAAACCTAAAAATTCCTTAGCGATTCCAAACTTTTGAACGGTTGTGTACTTCAGAGCCACATTAAATTTCCCATATCAAACCCTTTTCTTGAGTGGAATGAGGGATTTTAACATCCCTGTCGTCTTCTCCGCAACAGGACAACAAGAAGATGAAGAGGACATTGGAGGAAGAGCAGAGGGCTCGTAAGGAGCTGGAGAAGATGGTCAGGAGAGTGCTCAAGACTATGAACGACCCTTCCTGGGACCAGACCAATTTGTGAATAGTGCCGCCCGTTACATTTCATTTCCGCTTGCCTTTTTCGTTCGTTCGTTTTATAATTTTTCCATGCGTCAGTGGAGCGAGCTTTCCGCGCACGGGAATGCCGTCAAGTCCCCCCCCCCCCGAGTCGGGATCCTGTCTCGGATCAGAAACGCGGACAGTGCGCGGCTCCGCTCCGATGCTGTGACGCTCAGCATTTTAAATAACTGGAAACGGGGATCTCAAAATACAGTCCTGGAAGACGTCTTTGTCTGCTGGTCTTCGGTGCGTTTCGAGACAACTTCAGTTTAAGTCATTGATTGGCTGGAGCCCGCGCACCTTGTTTCTGAGGCCTAATTGGCTTCCGATGGAAAAGATACCATACAACTCAACAGACACTGCAGCCCTCCAGGACTGTAGCCTTGAGACCCCCAGACATGGAAGCATGGAGGTGGTCTCCGATGAAATGGAGATGGAAGGAAGGAAGGTTGAGAGGTCATGGAAGTGAAGCTGACAGTATCTACTGTGACCTACTGCACTAACGGACAGTAACAGGACCAAATCAACTCACAGAAGGGGTCAGGGGGTCACGAAAGCCCTGAGAACATTCTAGAACCCGCCAAGCTCTTCCCTAATGCTGCTTGCTATCAGCCCATTTTTTTCTGCCACTTTTTTTTCTTCAATTTCAAACAATTCAGTGGTACCCCCATAGGCCACCCAGCAAAAACAAGTGCAGCTGTCATTCACTGCAGGGATGGGTTTCTTTTCCTGATCAGGAAATAATGATTTTCAGACCTTAAATGGCTCTACCAGAGGAAGAGGACTTGGGTATCCCATAAGCAGCCACAGCAAGAGCTTTTACATTTGTTGCAGATGGCCTCGGGAGAGAATGTTCAGCAACAAAGCCGAAAGCTACTGGCACCATAGAGATTTAGGGCTGAAAATCAGTGTTTCCTGATTCACCGGGGACAGTCACATCCCTGCTCTGTCCTTTGCTCACTGTAAAAGCTGAAGTCATATAGGACTTAAGTACAGACGCTACTGGGGTCAGGGGTCAGGGGTCAGATGAGTGTGCCGTCATCGTGGGGGTGCGGGAGAGACTGTGTGATGTCACTGACTTTGTCTGGTGTGAGCCTGTGCGCTCCTATTCCCTCTGGAGCCCTGACCAGATCCATCTCTTAACCCAACAGGTAACCAACAGCAGCTGTTAACAGCTAATTTAAGCTCTCTTTCTGCCTGGAAAAGAAAACACAGCAATACTACTCCAATTTGACTGGAAACAGTTCAGGTGAATTCTGTACTGGTTGTCTTAAGAACCAGTTTTGTAGACACTTCTGGGTTTTTTTTTATTACCTCATTTTTTGTATGTTTTTGTATTGTTTTTTCTTTTTGTGCGGCTGGGAATTTACTATAGACCTTTTGTCTGTGTTGACTTTTTTATGTTTTAATGTTTCATACAAGATTCCTACAGAGGTTGAACTTTATATTGTAAATACTACTGGGAACTGTGCCTTTTGAAGAGGGTTTCCTGAAATTGCTTGCATTTCTGGCCGTCTCATAAGCTCAAAGGCTTTTCTAAGAAACATTCAAATTCCCGTCCTTTTAACAAACACGCTGACACTGAATCAGTCGCTTATCAGTTGAACCTTTAATCTTTTTTCTGTAAGTTATGTATGTAAATGAGATTGTCTAATGAAAAGAACTGGTATGCACTGAGTGGATTTTTTTTTTTTTCTCTTGAATCTGGTGAGAATGTCACCGGAAATGTCCTTTGTGACCGCTGTATTTTTAACCTAACACTGACTTAATGTGCATTGTTTATGTGAATTAAATCTGTAAATAGATCCCTCTCTTCATTGCCTCTTTTTTTCCATTTATGTGTCATAAATTTATCCTCACTCCCTCCTACTGATACACACTAATCTTTTATGGAGTGGCTACGAACGTCTCAGTGGTGTTTAAACGGTTGAACTAAGGACTCTGGTGATGGAACTCTTTATGTTCAACAACAGTTTAGAAAGAACATTCATAAAGTATCAATGCTCCAGCATCTTGGTTACTTCTTGATCTATTCAATGGCTTCTAGTGATGGTGTCTATGTTTGGTCTCGGGTGAGCTGTATATGTTATTGGCGAGAGTTGGATGCCTTTATTCAATAGCCGGAATGCTTGATAGATCTGTTAATCCAGGGCTGTTAGGCGACGCAACATTTTAAATTACTGCTTCAAATTCTCACTATGTTAGTGCCGTCTGGAATTGTGTGTGTGTGTGTGTGTGTGTGTGTGTGTGTGTGTGTGTGTGTGTGTGTGTGTGTGTGTGTGTGTGTTTTTATATATACATGTTTAAACCAGGTTCAGCCTAAAACGTTTGTAAGTTTAAAGTAGACGGGCCAATAGGCCAATAATATATCGTTAGCGAGAGTCAAGATCGCTGAGCTCGACGACTCAATCGCTCAGTGCAGCAGCTCACTCGCTGGACGCTTCTGCGCTGACCGACTGACCATCGCCGTACCACTGAACCAAGAGGCAAATCAACCAATTTCTCGGTGAATGGGGCCCAAAGATGTAGCTCATTTAAAAACGATTTCCACAACCGCTAGATGGAATGAGCGGCGACGGTGCGAAGCACAGCGCATGACTGCACGCGTCTGAAATCTCCACATCATAACCCCAATTTCACTTTCAGCTTCTGTGAACACCCGTTTGGGAATTGCGTCGGATCCAAGCGGACAGGAAAATGTTGAAAATCCGGAAGGGGCTGGTTATTACGCCTGTGGCGAAAGGCTACTGTGTAAATAAGATAATATGGTCATTCTAAAGTGCCTTCCGTTATTCCAGGACACGTTGTATCCAGGTGTCGACTCAGAGCCCTGCCCCCACCCACCATGTCGTGCAGCGATATCAAATTTTATAACACTTCCTCATTTTGCATGCATCACGGGGTGGGCAAAATTGCATGTAAGCCTACATCATAATTATATGGAAGGAAACTCAATCGCTGAAAGTATATTCGCATAAATGAAGAGAGCTATAAGCCTGCTGTGTATGGAGCTCATTTCTGGATATCATAGCAGGTATAATGACTTGCCCCAAGCCTTGCCTGTTGCCTCATAAATGAACTCTATTACCAGACACTAGTGGAGGAATGGAAGTCCAAAGCAGCCCTCTTTGATCATGGGGACAGGAGACGGAATTCTGGGTAAATTGGTGAAATCCTTTCCTTTCTTCTCTGGCGACAGAACAAGGTGATGGTTGAGTAATAGGTGGCCTTATTAATGTGACAAAAGCTCAAATGTAAGCCTTTTCAGATTGCCACCCTCAGCTTGAGTAATGAATCACTTTTAGCCACTGCTGTTTCCCAGCAGCTGATTTCATGAGCTCATGAGCAGGTTAAGGGGAGGGGGGGGGCCGGGCCAGATCTTGCCCTGCCCTCTTGCTGTTTCTACCACCACTCAGGTGACGGATTGCCGTGGGGTGACCAGGGGGTCACAAGGTCACAGGGTGTGCTCTTTTGTCCTCTAAAAGGGTATCTAGGATTGCTGTCTGGACAATACATTTCTAAATACCCTTTTGCTTATAACATGCTCATTAAATCATAAGATTAATATGTAAACTTACTTTTTTCAAATGTACAAGCAGGTGAATTATAACTTTGAGTTTTGTGGTAAATTACAAAAGAGCTGAAGGTCTGACCCAGCATTTCGCTGCAAGTTTACTTCTGCACGGACCAAACATTATGACTGACCTTACAAAATCCAGAGACATGCCTACTTCTGAAGTACTTCTGCCTGGCCATTCAAAATTTGAAGGAAACGGATAATATGTGAGGGTAAAAATATTTAAAATGGCATTGGAAAATGAATCCCTAGAACATGGTTTGAATTGGGCGGTCCTCAATCGTGTCCAGTTCCAACCAAGCAAGTAACATGCCTAATTCTACTAATTATGGTCCTTAGCAAAGACTATAGTGGTTGATTTGTCGAATCAGGTGTGTAACTGTTGGAACAAAAGCCTGCACCCACACCAGCCCTTTCTGGGGAAGATTGAGGACCCCTGGTTTAAATGGACATACTAAGTGCATACTCACACTGAGTGCATACTCACAGTGTGTGTACATTCTACTTAAAAGGAAGGTTTTATACCCTTGCGACATGTTCTTCAGGTTGTTTAATACACTGACAGATCAAACCTCTGAAGACAAATGTATACTGAGCTGTGCAGACTGGTTTTGTATGACAACATCAGCTCAAACTGGTTATCATAAGCATACTGCTGAATAAAGGAAAGATGCCAAAGATACATTTTGTTTCTGTGACTAGAATGGCAATTCACAATTTTGTGTGACATGCCAAATGAAAATGAATGTTGTGTCCCTTAAAATTAAAACGCCAATTAAAATAAAACTTACTCTGCACTCAAAGGCTGTGTTCCATTATGCATACTTGCAAACTAGTTAGTATGCATAGCAAGTATGGTCGCCACTTTGTCATTAGTGCGTTCCAACCCGCAAGTATGCAAAAATCCCCGGATGTGTACTTCCGTACTTGACAGGACCCAGAATTTCAAGTATGCATCGATGCACGTATGCGTTTTCATTCCCAGAGATCATTGCGTTCACCATAGACTGTAGTAAAATAGCGCAACAAGTAAACGTAACAACCTCAGCTCTTCTTGCAAAAAGGCAATTTGGAAACATTTGCCCGAAGTGCTGTAACATAAGGGTAGCCAATCAGGGGACTCTAAAGTAAGTGTAGCCAATCGGAGGCCTCTAAAGTAAGGGCAGCCAAATTAAGGGCTCTAAAGTGAAATTTATGGGCAGCCAAATACCTGTAACAGCACACACACCCTCCTGAACACACTGTTTGTTTCCATTTTGCATGTATTGAGGGGTTTACAGTTCTCTCTCTTTCTCCACTGCCTGTCATTAAAGCCAATCCTGTGCCAGGTATTTACCAAATTATGGAGGGAAGAGAAGGGGGGAAAAAATAAAGGAAGGATATGCAGTCTTGATGCCCTCTTTAGGTCTGATATTGTCTGATATTATTAGGTCTGATAACTGCCATTTTATCTTTTGTTGTAAATGTTTTTCTCTGAAAGCTTTGAAAGGAAAGCAATAAAGCCCATTGAAAGGGCGTGAATGCAGAAAAGCCCTTTGGGAGATTGACCAAAGGGCTCCTTTTCTTTAGCTGGTAATCAAATTGGAGCTGAAATGAAATTGGAGTTTTCTTATGAAAATAGCCTTTGTTGCCTGGAAGGCCGGGTAATACATAAACAATAAGCAGCCCCTTTGTGTGGGTAATATATTCATGCTCTCCGAGAGGTGTAAAAGCCAGAGCTCGGCCAGTATAAAAGGCAGCTCCAGGTTGGTTGAAGAGCATTTTCGATTGCCAGGTTTAAGGAGTTTGTGCGGCTGTCGCTGTGCTCTCTCCTACCCCCCTTCCTTCCCTCCCTCACTCTCTCACTCTCTCTCTCCTACACTCCTTTCCTCTGTGCCTTGCTCTCTATCTCTCTCTTGCTCTATAGTTTTCTCTCTCTGTGTCCTTTGCTCTCTCTCTCTCTCTCTCTCTCTCTCTCTCTCTCTCTCTCTCTCTCTCTCTCTCTCTCAGTGCTGTGCTCCACTCTATAAGGGATACCTCTTAAGGGGGCTTGGTTGGTTCACTTGGTCCCCCGTTTCCTTTTCTCATGGGGTACATCTGCATGGCGAGGCAGTCTCTGGAGGAGACTATCAGCTGCAGAGGGGGACACAGGTATTGCCACTGGCCTGGGCGAGGAAGAGGAACCAGTCTCTCTGGATGTGGACTTCCAGAAAGCCTGTATGCTGTTCACAGAGACAGAGAGAGAGAGACAGACTGCAGCTCATAAAGTAAGTGAGTGAGCGGATGTTCCCTAAGCTTGGTTTTCTATGGAGGAGGGTGCTATGATCCTAAACTACACTCTTAAACTAATTTAAAATGAAATGAATGCAAATGTCAGTGAAGAGCAGAAGAAATTGAGACCGAAACGTGTTCCACGCTTGTTGGTTCTTGCTCGTATTTTAAGATGATCTTGCCTTTTCTTTCGAAATGTCATCTTTAACAACCACTTGAGAAACCTTGAACGCTTCATGCTATTCCAGTCTTCGTACTTATACGCATCATCATCACGGGATTATGAGATTTAAAATATCCGCCACTTTAACGCAGAAAAATGTAGAAATCGTGAATAGGTCTGTGTGACGAGCGCGAGTCACAACGCACGGCGCGCTTTCTCATCGCGGCTGCTCTTCACGGAACAGAGAAGCCTGGTCTTATTGGACGCTCCCGTCGATCTGATCTCTGACAACAGGGGCTCTGACTAAATGCTCAGTGAACCCGAGTCACATCGGCGTCGACGTGTGCATTTATCAGCGTGAATTTGTACTCCGTTAAGTTCACAACTGAGTGTGTGCCTGGGATACCTGTTTTCACTTGAGATGCTTTACACATACAGAGGGGGGGGGGGGGGGTGCATACAGTTTAAGTCCTGGCTCTCTGTGTAACCGTGCGCCTCTTGGTCTGGGATAAAATGCCAGCAGTTCCGGCGCAGACTGCGGCCGAGAGTCCTGTCGGGGCGAAAGGCAGTCGGCCTCAGTGGGAGGGAGGGGTTCAGTCGGCCAAGCCCTAACCTCCCGCCCCCATTTTGTCACGCGAGAGAGCCTCTGGGCGATGAGGAGCCCGCGGTCTGCACCTGACGGCAGACTGCAGAGCGAAAAGGTGCTACCAGTCTGCTTCTGCTGTGTCGACGTGTGGCAGCGGACTCTGACGTGAGCAGCTTTATCCTTCAGCGCTGTGTGGCCTGTCAAGTGTAAAATACTCAGAATACGCTTGGCTCGCAGGCAAACTGGAATCACATGTGCCGTGGCTGAAAGGGACCTGTGCGCGCGTCACAGAGCTGTCTTATATTAATTATTCTCCCTTCCACTACTTAGTGATCAAGCTAAATCTGTGGCGCCCTCTAGTGCCCATTGTTTATATAGCATCATATACGTTCCGTCATCATGCTCGTCACATTAGCCCGTTATGTAAGCTGTACATGTACAGCATTCGGTTAACAAATTCATTTATGAAATGTACCACTCCAGGCTAGGCTGCATTGGTGTCTGGATAAGTAGTTGTCAAATGTTTGAGCTTAGGTTGGCGAGCATTTCTTGTATTCATTATTGTGTAACTGAAAGCAAGACTGTGAAATGGTCAGTGTTGGTGAGTCAGTGGTTATGAAACTTTGTGCTCTCAAGTACAACTCAACTTGAAGTATGAACATTGACAATGCAGGCATATATGTGCTCTTCAAAACAGCAATTCATTTAATTTTATTTTTATGTATTTTATGAAATAAATTGTGTTTTAGAAAGTTATATATGACCAAAACAATGGCATTGTACTAGACCTGGTACTTTTGTTACGCTATTTTTGTTGGGAAACAGAATAAAACGTAAATATATTTGGATATTTCTGTCTGTACTTATGTGTCTGTATGTACATTTTCAGCACTGTTTGGCTTGGCATGCACACAGCAGGTCAGGATTTTACTAAATTTCTGGGGACAAAGTAACTGAAGGATGACCTGCACTAAAATTGGATTATATCGCCATCAAGTGGTGAAAAAGTAGAATTGTCTCAAGGAAGACCGTCTCAATTAGCGTCAACAGACGCCATCCTTCTCTTACTTCCATCCTTTTTTCATTGGTTGTCCCAAAAGAATCACATTGTATTTTATATAGTTCTCTTGAGAGAGGGTAATCTTATCTACCGCTTCACATAAGTGAATCTTTGTCTAAACATTTAAAGTTGTTGTAGCACATAGAGTGGGTGTTAAAGAAAAGCCCCCCCCATCCCCACACACACACCCAGAAAAGCAATTGACTGTTAAAATGGGTTCTCAAGCTTTTTGAACTAACCCTTCTGTTCTTCTTTTTCGATGCATGTGCTTCTCCACACACCTTTCCAGTTAAATGTCTGTGTGGGATGTTAAATAAGGCAGTGTTGCAAAGTTCACTCTACTTCAAACTGCCACTGTGATAGGTCTTCCCTCTCTTCTCCTAAGCTCTCCTTAGCTTTCTGAGCTTTCTTACCTTAGCTCAGCATTGTCCCATCAGCTCGGCGTTTGAGGCTGCGGTCTTGCACGAACACTGTACCGTGTATAGTTTACTTGCCTCGTTTTTCTTTAGAATCTGTGGTTTTCAATCTGTGGTCACTTATGGGCCAAATGTCCTAACAAGAATATATTGTGTAGGTCATCCATGTAGCCACTCACTCACCCTGTAGGAGTTCAGAAATAGCTTGGAAATCAGCACAGAGACATAACTAGTTATACAGTTAAGGTCTAAATATGACGTTTTCATCAGTGCAAGACAATTCAGTAACTTCATTTTTACATTCTCAATGAAGTCTTGTCAAGAGGTTATTTGAACAGACATCATTGTTGATATCACTGGATCTTTTTTTATTTTTGTCCATCAGATACTGTCTGTGACAAAACATTTGAGTTTCAAATTGGAAGCTCAGCTGTTGTGTATGTTACGTATTTATTCATTATTTTGGGCCTCACTTAGCTATTATTGCACATCAAGGATAAAGTTTTTTTTTCTTCCCCCAGATAATTTCATTTTAATTGAATATGACCATTGCATACAGCGTTCTTATGTTAACTCTGCAATGTTACATTTGGTGACAATTGGGTACATTAACTGAATCGATAAAAGAATAGTCTCTGAACATATTACTGCACAAGAAGCGAGACTCTCCTGCGTTTCAGTAAGATGACTAGTATGTAAGCATTTTCGTAGTATATAGAATTATATCCAAAAACCTTGATGAGGTATATTTCAATTCAGTCACATTCATTCAGAGGTTTCCTTTTGGAAAAAAAGGTATTAACTGGCTATTATATGAAGGTTATTAGAGTCATTTATTGAAAATCCAAACTTGACATTTTTTTTAAATAATTGCAGGATGAGCTTTACAGGAACATGTTCTGTGAATTTACTTTTAATTCTGTCCAGGATTCTATTGAAAAGTCGAACAATGGCGCTTTTGCGGTCATTGAGAAATTTCTGAGCAGTGGGAAGATTGAATCTGAGAGAAATGATCAGTTATTTACAGTAAGGACAGAGTTTTCAGCTATATAGAGTACTATGACCCAGCAATAATAGTCTATGCTTTAAAACATTCCGTCCTGTTCCCTTTACTTTTTATTTTCGTTTTTCAATAGCAATCCGTTGTAAAAATGTTTCAGTACCTATGCTCTGACCTGAGTGAGTCTTTAAAATAATGAACAGACTCACACCCCCACCCCACTGCTTCCACAGACCTCATTGTGAATGTGCAAGTTGTCTAGATACGATTGCAGGATTACATACTGGTATCGTTACAGTAAAAATGTCAGCTAAAAATCCAGGTAAAACACAGAATCTTTTCTGTTGTTGCAGAAATGTTGCATAACGCTGAGTTTGTGTAGCGTAGTCTGAAGAAGGCATTATCTGTCTACAGTTGGCATGCATGGTAACTTATAACTGAGTAGCCGGTTCTAGCTAACGTGATCTATACCGGTGGTTCCCAAACTCGGTCCTCAGGGACCACTGTGGATGCTGGTTTTCGTTCCAACCACAATTCCAATCCCAAAATTCTAACAAGCTGTTAATATTTCTTAATTAGTTGCTTTTCATGTTTAGAGGGATTAGCCTATTTACCCTCTTAAGCCACATCATGTCAGAAATAGCTAAGCATGCCATGAAGAATAAAATTCCTGTGTTCCTACTGTGCTTATTGGGCTATATTGCAAATATTGTAACTTTTTTTTTTAACTGATCATATTAAAGAATCAATTGGCTCCTAATTAGGTAGTTGCACACGTGTGTGTTTAAGTTCCCTCATCATTTGTTTCTTAAATGTATTAACACAATGCAGGTTTGGCTCGTTATCATTCTCTTTGTCTTTTCTTCATTATTTATCAAATGGTTCGTTTTAGTGGCCATGTGTCCACAATTTCACCAATTAGGAGCATATTGATTCACCTCTTTAATTTTAATCAGTTAAAAAATTTTTTTTTTTTTGCCCCTCTTTTTGTAACTATTTACAATATAGCACAATAAACAATGACAATATTGGACTTTTATTATTCATGACAAGCATAGCTATTGCTAACATAATGTGGCTTAAGAAGGTAAATAATCTCTCTAAATATGGCAAACTCCTAATTAAGAACAATTGACAGCTTGTTAAAATTCCGGGATTGCACTTGTGGTTGGAACGAAAACCAGCATACACAGCGGTCCCCCAGCATACACAGGGGTCCCCCAGCATACACAGGGGACCCCCCAGCATACACAGGGGACCCCCAGCATACACAGCGGTCCCCCAGCATACACAGCGGTCCCCCAGCATACACAGGGGACCCCCAGCATACACAGTGGTCCCCCAGCATACACAGGGGACCCCCAGCATACACAGTGGTCCCCCAGCATACACAGTGGTCCCCCAGCATACACAGGGGACCCCCAGCATACACAGGGGACCCCCAGCATACACAGTGGTCCCCCAGCATACACAGGGGACCCCCAGCATACACAGGGGACCCCCAGCATACACAGTGGTCCCCGAGGACCGAGTTTGGGAACCACTGATCTATACGACATAGCATTAGCAAACATTTCCTTCTTCCAAGAACTACCCGCTGAATAAAGTAACGTTATCAATAATAACAACCTAGCTACTATTCATTATAGGTAATTACAATTGGCTGGTGAGCAGAAAGTCCAGGTAAATCAGAGAAACTTTGGACCTACCTGTCCCGTAGAATACGGGAGCTCCACGTCCATCTTTAAACCAAAACATCTCGCCACCTTCTAAAATGAACACCTATGTTTACTCAAGTTTTTGAGCGAGCTTTATACAATTCCCCTTTTCTTTTTCTTTGCGTGAAATGGCGCCAGTGTAAGGGGTCGCTGTGAAATTTCTAGCTGGTGAGCTGGCAAGGTCAACCTCACTGTTGATTGGTTTGTGACGTGAACCGGCCTATCTCTTCGATTGGTTTACGTCATGCGCCACTTTGTTTTGAAAGCAAAATTCGGGCCGAATCGCTGGTTTCAGAATGCAGAATTTTGGGGTATAAACACAGTGCATGGTGCAGGATTTCTCTCAAAACAGTTCTTTCGATGATTGCTACCAACTAAGCATGACCGTTCCCCAATATCTTTCTAAAAGTTGTGTACTCCAGCTTTATCACTTCTAAAATAAAATAAAAAGTGTGCAACAGTGTGAGATCTCAAGTCGGCCATGTAAAAATGTAACGCATGAAATAACTCATTGAGTTATTCAATCCAGCAGGGTAACTTCCTGAACAAATGTTCAAACCTTGGCTACTTCATAAATATGTATGTTTAGCACCGCATAATATGGGGGTGGTGTCATAAGATTTGTCCCAAAATATACTTACTGTCACAGTCCCAGTGTAATCAGAATGTTTTCTTGGCCTAAGCATTACTATATCTATATCATTACTATAACTACTATTCTAAAAATATGACTGGGAACGTGTTTAGGCTCACTTGTGAAAAGGGTTGGACAGAAACCTCATTGACTAACAGTCAAATCAGAATACAATTTCCTCTGCATAATGTTGCAGTTCACACTTATATAAAATCCAGCGGTTTGCATATGCTATTAGCAGTGTTGGGAAGTAGTTTAACTACATGTAATTACATTTTGCAGCAATTTGCTGGTAGTTCAACTACATATTAATTTGTGTAGTGGTTGTAGTAGGCTAGATAATCACTTTTTGTTATTTGGAGTAAGTAATCCACAGGAACTAACAACTACTTTTGGCCCTAAAATATATTTTTTCCAAACCCCTTTGACCACATACTGCCTCCTCTTTCTCTTTTCCCTCAAATACTGATTGCTGAAAAGCACTCCGCTCCACTATAGATGCCAATGGTCAAGTGCCACAAATTGCTGGTTCTCCCCACTGAGCTGTAGTGGTTCTCCCTGTGTGCAAAAATAACACTGGCGTCATAGTCGGGGAACAACTATGGCCCTATTTAATTGCTCATGTAAATAAGAGATTCTGATCAGATGTGTAATCCGATTTAGTCCATTGCTTATTCCCTTGTTTGTAAAAGTTGCAAGACAAATACATTTTTGTTAGCAAAAATGACTGGCCCACAATATATTTGGTCTGTTAATAAAACTCAGCTGATTGTAGTTTCCTGAGTCACTTAATGTTGTATTTGTTTATTAAAAAAAATTGTATTACATTTTGAAGAGATATATATATATATATATATATATATATATATATATATATATATTTTTTTTTTTTTACAAAATACTTTGAACTACATTTTTTGAGTAATTACTTTTGAAAGCTACATTTCTCTTTGGGGTAGTCTGGCTGTAGTTCAGCTACTTTCAGTCTTAAGTAATTGGTAGTTTGTACAGCTTCGCTTTCAGAGTTGTTTCCCCAACATTGGTTATTAGTTCCTGCCTTAGCCTACTTAGCTTAGGTGTGACCTCACCTGATCGGAAGAACCCGGATGGTGTGTAGTGGCGGGAATTTTTTTTATTTTTTTATCCAATTTGTTTGCACCAATATATGTGTGTTGCTGGTATTTTAATGCAGCCTACAAAGCATGCTTCCGTGGGAGATCGGTTTGTTGTGTTTTTTTCGGAGTGAAAAAATTATTAAATGATTGTGCGCTTTGTGTAAACACCGTTTAGTTTGGCCGGATATTGGGAGAAGTTGCGATTTTTGCAAATTTTGGATTGGGAGTTTTAGGCTTTCTCCCCCCTCTGGAAAATGAAGAAACTCCGTTGAAGTGCTCGACGTTTTGTGTTAGCTAAATATGGAGAGAGAAAAAACGGAGACAGGCCCTGCGTGGTTGCTTGAGGACTGGCGTGGAGGGTTGAGGTGAGTAGACTACACTTTTCTCCCTGTCATTTGGATTATGGAAGCTGGCTTGAGCTTCTTTTTGTTTTCGTATACTCCATACACACACGTCTTTGTTAGTCTACACGTTTGGTGGCCAGTCCATTATAGCACCTACCTTGGCAGTCTTAAATGGAGGGTCGTAATGTTGTAACGGCGTATATTTGCCTTCGATTTGTGTAATACAATGAAAATCGCTCGTCTACATTGTTCAGAAAGTTCCCACTAGAGGGCACTGTGGGGCTATAATTGTTGAAGCCTCTTGTCAACCAAGATTTTTTTTGCATCCAGGAGGCATGCATAGATAGTTCTGAACCAATAAAATACTGAGGTTGTTACCTAAATTCAGAAGCTCGTTCTTAACCATCTAATGACTGTTTTGTTTCTCCAAATATCCGAGAGAGAACAAACAGAAGGAATAATAAGTGTTTGTTTTTGATCATCAAGTGTTGAATAAAAATCTAAATGCAGCCATAACCCCTGTATATTTTGGGCTGTTTTTTTCTGGGAAGAAATGCAACCTTTTTCTACAAGACCTTTTTTTGTGCTAAATAACTTTTGGAAAAATGAAAGCAATAGCCACAACCCTCAAATTTCTGTCACCACTCTCTTCAAAATAAATGCAGGGTAGTGGCTATTTACATAAATTGGAAGTACACTCTAGCTCTGTTGAGGTGTATAAAAGCACAGCGATGGTAAAGTAACCAGTGTCTAGCATCACTCGATGATAGCAGTCTATATGGTTATAGTAAGTGTACATCAAAGCACTTTATTTTTCCATAGAATGAACCCCACCATATAAAAGTTCTCATAGAACTGTGTTGGACCGAAAGTGGAAAGCAAATGAGGGAAAAGTCTTAACAAGCCAGTGAAAGGAGACTGTGTCAAAAATGTGGCTTCTATTTGAGTGATGTCCATGCTGGTATCCTGTAAAATGCAACAAACGAAAATAATTCAAACATTTAATACATTTGCTGACGTCCGTTTTATGCTAACGTTGTGCATGGGCTGTATAATTTATTAATCAAGTTTAAGTTTTATGTTACACTAAACGGGATTTAATATAGTATGGTGAAACAAGGAGGCATTACAGTTCAATATTTTAAATAACATCTGACGAGTTCTGGATCATGACTAATTGCAACTGCATTTAAAAATGTAATATATAATTGATGTTATATCAACAATAAACAGTTTCAGTTTTTATTTTATTTTATTATGAAATCTAATTACTATATCCACAATGTGGGCACTCTGGTTGTTATTGCTTATCAATAATATTCCTATTTTAATAATCCTATTTTTCTTAATTTTTGCACCAGGACACTTTCGGCTTACTCTACATTACTGCAATATGCATGCGGTAGCAATACAATTATTTACCGAACAACCACAATGTTATCGTTTTATTTAATCGAAGAGATAGTTTATTTGTGGGTGGCACTTCCAACCTATGCGACAGCTACGAGTGCAGCTGCAAGTGGCTGCATTCGCTCCAGGTAGGCGATATCAGACACTCGCGTGCCATGGGCGCTAGTTGGACGATAACGTCGTTGGCACATTCGGTATAGAATCCGGCGCGTGACCTCGGCGCTTTGTGACGGCAGTGTGTGCACACCGCAGCTGGGCAAACAGCACAGAGCGCGGTCACCATGGCTCGCGGCTCGCTTGCGCGACACTCATAATTAGGCTGTCGCTACACGGGAAGGCTTCAATCCCAGCAATTTGATCGCAGATTATCCCTGAAATTACACAAATGCACTAGAAAACCGATTATGGGGGACATTTCAAGTGCGTAAAGCTGGCCATTGGAAAACTCGATGTTGCGGTGAAACAAGTTGTATGATGATTACCTGATTTCAGAACTATTTTCAATAAATGTCGAGATTGCAATTGTACAACCACGGATGTCTCAATGTCTAATGGGTTTGGATAGGCTTTCATTTAGCTCGGGACTGGAGAATATCTAGACTCCTTTCTACCTTTTTATTACACTCTTTTTCTAACTGGACAAATTGCCACTAAATGCAGTACTGATCAGAAAAGAGGCAGTAGAATTCAAGTGATTGGAGCAACAGCAACACGAAGTGATGCTGGCTAACTGTTCTTTCTCAGATAAGTGATTTATGCTCCCTTAAAAAAACCTAATATTTGACACTGTTGCGTAAAGGCAATGGCTGTTAATAGTTTACAGTGTGCATTTCGGTGTTTGTTGTCTGAATAAAATTCCCTAGAGAATATGAGGATATTGGCAGTTTGATGGTGTAATTAGAATTTTTTTCAGGAGTTTCTTTTAAGTCCCAATAATGTGTTTGGGGCACTCCTTGGCATATATATTCTTTATACCTATATTAAAGGTTTTTTTTTGTTGTTGTTTTGAATTTTGTGGCAAACGCTATGAATTTGGGATGAGCCTTGCTTATACGTGTCCCATTTATTGCAGTACAGACTTTCAAAATGAGCTTTAAACCTATGCTGCAAATTAAATGGATAATAAATGAGTATCTATATGGCAGCCGCAAGGCCTTTGTCAGAAAGCAGGGAGGTCACATGATGCACAATACAAACCACTGCAGGATGGCATGTTGGTCAAACATGTGTAGTAGTGCCGAAGGATATATGAATCGTAATCTCTTCTGCCACAAATGTAAATGATTTCTACATTATAAAAAAACAAACAAAAAAAAAACAAAACACAATGGAAGTGTGTGTGTGTGTGTGGGGGGGGGGGGGTTGCGATTGACACTGAAAATGTATGTAGCATGACACCTGTTGTGCCAAAGTTGTGCACGACAACAAAGGGTTCTATTCAGTCCCATTGAGCGCGGTGCAATTACCTGCCGTTAAAGATCCGGGTCTGCCATGTTTACGTCCCCCGCTCTCACCCCGCAAATTCGCTCATTACGCATAAATGCATAACCAGGAGACGCGGCCCGGAAATGTGGCTCCTTTCAGGCTGCCTCGGGCCTCTTCGTCCATTACCGTGTGTTTCAATTGCCCCCTTTTTTTTTGTTGTTGGAGTTTAACCCCCGGCGCTGACTATGTGAGGTCCGGAGCTGCTCATTTACGTCTGACAGCCATTCAGCGCTCGGCGCATGGAGGCAGCTGCCCGGCTTGCGGTTCCCAGCGGGACAAAATGGCACACTTCTTTTAGCGCAATTATCCCCACGCATTACCCCCATGTTCCAGGCCTCGCGCACATGCCTCCTGTACCGCCGTCGCACTCCTGTCCCCGCGGTGTAGCCCCTCCCCTTCGTCGCCGGGGCGTTTGAGCGGCGGGGAGAGTGCAGCGAGGCGGACAGCAGGACGGGGAAGCGGGACATTAAGTGCCGTTACTCTTTCAAAGAAACTCGGAAACGCAAACTTCCTTGCACTTTCTCCAATTGTTGATCGCCTGGCAACACTTGACATCTGGGGTTAGCTGGGATCGGCCGAACTTTGGGAAACGGGCAAACTGTCAGGCCTCCTGGGAGACCGAGTGACTCGGCAGTAAGCAGGCCCCTCAACTTCCTGTAAGACAAAAAAAAAAACCTATGCACGTCTCAGCCGATTTCTAATTTATTTATTTAACTCATACCACACACTGCTTTCATTGCTCCCATTTATTTAACCGTTTGTACAACATTTTGACCCACGGGCCTCCGTCCGGTATCAGTCAGAGATGGAACCAACATCATTTTATTCCAATTCTTGGACAAAGATTTCAAATCGACGGATTCATTACTTGTACATCCACCAACATAATTTACATGGTGAGATGTTCTTGTGGTCTGTGCTACGTAGGGGAAACCAATAGATGCCTTAAGACCAGAATCGGTGAATGTTGGAACATGGAAGCGCCATGCGGACGCGGGACAGGGGATACGGAAAGCCCCATAGCCGCACATTTTATCCAAGCAGGACACCTGATTAGCTCTCTCAGGATATGTTGGCATTGAAAAAAATGAGGGAAATTGACCCTGCTACAAAAGAAAAGCTTTTTGGATCTATAGACTGCAGACACTGAAGCCTCTAGGCCTGAATGATGAAAAAGCCATTTTTTATAATAATTGTTTTTGATTTAAATGTATGCATTCTCTTGCCACATCTAAACATGTGAACACCGTTTTTTGGACTATGTACATGTAAATGTAAAATCCTGTTAGCTTTTATGTAGTGGCATCTTGTGAAAATTATATTTGTATTAATTTCTCAAGCCTAGGTGTATATTTTGTATATCGTTACATTTGAGTGGAGAATCTTATTCTTACACATTCCACAGGGGTTGATTTAATAGATTAATGTGAATATTATTATTATTATGGTTTCTTTTTTCCACAGATGTGATAATGTGGACACTAAAATACACTAAAATACCTGGGACTTTGTCAATTGATCAATTCCCTGCGTTATAACGACGTTTGTTCCGTCTATGACTGATACCCGATGAAGACCCACGGATGGAAATGTTGTACAAATGGTTAAATAAATGGGACGATGAAAGCAGGGTGTGGAGTCCTTTTTTTAGCCTGTTACCCCAAAACGTCCTGAGCGGTTAGTGTGACTGCAGGCCCACATTTCCCCCCTCTCCTCTCCAATCTTTTCATCTCCTGCTGGTTGAAAAGTGTTTTTCACTTGCAGGCGACCGGGTGTCCAAATGTCAGCCTCCATGTCACCGAAGGGAGCGCTTTAATACTTTCACTTTGCTGGTGGCGTACATTTTGGAAATTGGGACGTCACGTTAGGCCTATGCTATGAATTATGAATGGAAATAAACGATGCATCTGCAATTATGTGATGTATGCGTGCGAGTGCAGTGAAATGTTTAGTGTTAATCTAATTTGTGTGTGTGTGTGTGTGTGTGTGTGTGTGTGTGTGTGTGTGTGTGTGTGTGTGTGTGTGTGTGTGTGTGTGTGTGTGTGTGTGTGTGTGTGTGTGTGTAAATATACACTGAACTAAATTATCCTGGACATTATAAGTAAAACAACTTTCAGGTTGGGGCATCCTTTTCATAATTATTGGATTGCATGTAAAGCAGGCAATCTGGTAATATGATGGTTTTCTACCAGCCTGTCAACGGAAAGATTTCTCCTTGTCTCTCGATTGCTGTCATTAAGCTATCATAATGTGTATTAACTACACTGTAATGCTAGTGACATGCAAATATCAGTTTTCAAGACGCATACTTACAACGTATACTACAGCTTTACTCAATGCTCAATGGCAATAATTCACCCCCTCTTCAAAAAAGAAAAAAAAAAAGCCAGTTCACTGTGTTATTGACTGAATAATACTCACTGTATTATTTTCTCTGAAGTCAGTTATTTGTCTGTCAAAGGCATATGGCAACTTGCCAACAATTGTGACAAAAGAAGAACCTCTTATAGCTCCCTATCCTTATTGGGGCAGAATAAGGGACCTCTTACAGCTCAGTATTCTTATTGGAGCAGAATAAGGAACCTCTTATAGCTCAGTATTCTTATTGGATAACGACCCATTCGAGCTCAGTATTCCATTTATTAGGACCGTGTTTACTGACTGAGACGTTGCATTTTTGCAGACTCACAGATGACATTTTTACATACAATCCATAGCGCTACGTATTTGCTGAAGAAATTCAGGTTAAGTACATTGTTCAAGAGTTCAACGGCGGCCCCGCAGCTGCAGTTACAAGCCCAGCTCCCTAATCATTGTACTACAGTGCTATCCCAGCCTATCTGGGTCAGTGATCTTATTCTTACAAAATAACATTTTCAGAACTGTTTCTGAATAAATGGCCCGAGATGAGTGTATAAACTATCCAGTGTTTTATCCACCTTGGTTAAAAGTGACATTGACATACTTGCTCTGAATACTGTATATAAAAAACAAGAGTACTCAGACTGCGGAACTTAGTGCCCGCCAGAATTATTGGCAACCCTGGACAATATGAGCAAAAAGGGCTATTGAAGTCCGTTGTTTATCAACATGACCTTCCAGTCAAAATATGAGAAACATCTAATCTAGGTAATTTAGTAGGCAAAATTATTCAAAGAAAAAATAATAATAATTCTTCATAAAAAATATTTTCTATTTATTTAAAACAAACAAAAAAAAAACGTCACAATTATTGGCAACGCTACAAATAGTTACAAAAACTTAAATATATTCCTATTCATATTTGACTACATTTTTATATATATATTTTTTTTTTAAGCTCACCCAAGTCTTTTGGAACTATTATATGGTCATGCTCAACTTCCTGTTTCACTGGGGTATAAATATGAGGTGACACAGAGGCCGAACCGCCTTTCTTGTCCATCAACATGGGGAAGATCGGAGAACACACAAATGAAATGAGACAAAAGTTTATTGACCATCATAAATCTCACACTGGCTATAGAAAAAGGCTACAGAGAAATAGCTTAATGTCAGAAACTACCTATTTCCACCATTAGGGCAACAATTAAGAAGTTTAAAGAAACTGCAGCTGTGATGAACCTGCCCGGAAGAGGACGCAGGTGTAGTTTGCCCCCACGTACACTGAGGAGGACGGTTCAAGCGGCAAACATTTCTCCAAGGATCACAGTTTGAGAATTGCAGAAGTTGGTTGCGTCCTGGGGTCACAATTAGACATCACCGCTATGCTAACAAGCTATTTAGAAGGCTTGCTAGAAGAAATCCTCTGCTGTCATCATACCATAAATGAAAGTGCCTGGGCTGCAGTTTGCTAAATGATACCGGAATTTAGATTGGAACTCGGTGCTATGGCCAGACGAGACAAAAATTGAGCTTTTCGGTAATAAATACCCAAGGTGGGTTTTGCGTAATAAGATGCATATAGTTATGCAGAAAAGAGCCTTACTGGTGGTGGATCTGTGACATTGTGCTGCTGTTTTTCCTCCAAAGGCACTGGGAACCAGGGTTGTGACTAATTCTGAATTGAATTGTGAATTCCATTGTAAATTTGCATTCAATATGAATTTGAATTAGAATTGGTTCAGGAAACTGAATTTGAATTTGAGTTTCAGGAAGTAGAATTGCAATTCATGAAATTCAAATGTTTAATATATTGAACTCATGATGATTGGATGCAACCAATCTGAATGAGACCCAGATTATGTTTTCCAGATCTGGAAATGTATTAACCTTGGGTTGTGTTCGTTCCATCTTTCTATTGTTTGTGTTCCCGTCCTAAATTGGGCGGTCAATTTGAACTGCTTATAAAGCCATCATAAAGCATAAATTAGCACCTAATGATGTGTTACACCTTTTAACCAACTTCATTCCTAGTCATTAGGGCAAGTTTTACACTTCTTTTAGGAATGTATGGTCTAGAGACCTCATTTACCTAAAATTATTCCATTTGTTTTTGAGTGAAATAAGCACAATTTGTCATATTTTGACTTTAATAAAGACCAGTGGAAAACAAATTGAGTGATTATCGCAGACTGGTATGTGTCAAAGTTTAGCCAAGACACCTGTTTTGAAATTAGAATTTTTTTAAATAATCCCACATAAGGACATCTGTTGTGTTTTTGGTCAAAACTGACCGATGCAATATTTAAAATTTTTTAAAAAAAAATTTTTTTTTTAGAAAGAACAGTCATAACATCAAAACTTATGTCCAAATGAGCAAAGTCACTATCCGGTCAAAATGGAGTTAATACCAAATCTACTATTTACCTCAATTTAAAAATTCTAATTGTAGCTTAAATATATTAAATTGTGTTAAATATTGGAACTATTTGGTCCTCCAGTGTTAAATATTGGAACTATTTGGTCCTCCAGTGTTCGACTCTTATGCCTGGTTCACACTATATGACTTTTCAAATCCTCACCGATACTGAAAATGTGGTCACAGATTTATTTTGTCTTTCAGTCATCAGAACGTGCACACTAGACAATTTGGCCAAGACAGAGCATCACACACTTAGCGTTTATACTCATGATCACGAGTCCTGGGGGGTATTTCACAAAGCAGGATTACGCAGTAACCAACCAGCCAACTGGAGGCTGAGTGACTGTTGGTGTGCAAATGCTTACAGAGAAAGCATTTGCTTTCATGTTTGGACAGTTAACCTACAGTGTAATATAATAAACACATAATATATATTACATTTCACTTAAAACATTTTTTTGCAACATCATGAGTCAGTTGAATTTCTTAGACATAATTCTACTTCCTGCAATTCAATTCAAATTCAAATTCTGCTTCCTGTTCTGTCTCAATTCAGCAAATTTATAAATTCTGAATGGATCCCAACCCTGCTGGGAACCTTGTTAGGATACATGGCACCATGGACTACATCAAATACAAGGAAACTTTAGACCAAAATCTGGCTGCCTCTGCCAGAAAGCTAAAAGTGGGATGTGTTTGTATCTTCCAGCAGGACAATGATCCAAAGCATACCTCAAAATCTACACAAAAATGGTTAACTGACAACAGAATCAAGGTTTAGCAATGGCCGTCCCAGTCTCTTGACATGAATCCCATTTGAAAACCTTTGCGGTGAACTGAAGAGGAAAGTCTATGACCAGGGACTGTGGAGAGATTCTGTATGGAGGAATGGTATCAAGTCCCTTGCATGTCTTCTCCAGCCTCATGAAACATTACAGAAGATTCAGTGCTGTTATCCAGACAAAGGGAGGTGCGCAAAATACTAAATACAGGGATGCCAATGACTGTGACACACATCTTTAAAATAAGTGATCTTGCATTAAAGATTTGTTTTTGCTCTGATCAATGGTATCACAATTAAACTAATATGCTCATAAAAATTAGTATAAAGACATTTGATAAACAATGCTCTTTTAGGTTGCTGATAATTCTGGTGGACACTAACTCTATTTGTGAATTTTGAATTGTAAACATTTTGGTTCACCAAATATTTATCCATATGAAATGCATTCTGCCAATGAGCCGCTCAAAAGATCTGACATATTTGATCAAATTCCGAAATGTTGATTGTTCCATGTAGCCTACACTGTTTCATATATTTTGTGGTTCAAACGTCAGTGAATTTTACCCAAAGTAATAGTGGATGAGGTGGTCTAGACCAGCAGCAAACCCGGCGCGCTGTGCGGACCTGCTGCAACACAGCTTTGCACATGTTGGGCTTGTTGCGCCAAATTTGCTCTAAAATGCTGGATGCAAGCTATCTGATGTATAGGCTGAAGGACGAGCTTTTTCATTTCCGAATTATCCTGGCAGGAGATAAATACAACTCAATCCTTGGAAAAGACAGGGGTTTTTCAATCCGATTTTGTGGAGGGGGTGGGTGATTTTGAAAATATGCAGTAGAAACGCCCAATCATTTTAAACGGATAAGATGTAGGCTATTCCAACGATGTGTTTTGCGTCAGTAATTTCAGGTTCGCTAGCTGCCCTCCGCTACTATGTGAGCTGTCAAAAGTTCCCGAACCACTAATCTCTCTTTGTACACGCGTGTATTCTACTGAGTGCATATAATATCTGAAATACTGACAAATCTTACGTTAATGTTGCATAGGATCATTTTAAAGACAAGAATCTCTTTTCCGAAGCGATGAGTAGGGCCTATTGTAACACACGAATACACAATGGAAACACCTGCTAGACATGGAGAGGATTTACAAGCTCAGAGAACATGAGCGCAAACGGAGAAGGCGGCTCTGAAATTATCTACCACAGTACAGGATTAAAATGGAGAGGGGGAGAGAAATACAAGGAGCTGGACAATCCACAAAGCTATTCGACAACGACATTAAAAACATAGTGCTTGAAATACCATTTCCATTGAGTATGTTGTAAGTAGCCTAGCTAATGTAGGCTACAGGATTAAAATTGAGAGGGGGAGAGAAATACAAGGAGCTGGACAATCCAGAAAGCTATCCGACAAGGACATTAAAACATACTGATTGAAATACTATTTTCATTGAGTATCTTGCAAGTAGATAATTTTGTAAGAAAATATATGCAATATCAATAGGCTAACAAAAGTTATCGAGTTAGTGATTGCGGACCGACGTTATGGCGCTTTGTCGTCTGTGCCTAGAACCGGCCCGGAAAAACTTATCATATTTCACTTCGTGGAAAACCAACGAGGGAAAGTGCGAGAGGCTAAGTAAACTGAACAGGTGTAGACACACAACCAGTGTTCTTTCGTGCCACTTGCGCATCGTTGCCGACATGCGTGCGGTGCAGATGAGGCTTAATTCAGCTTCATATTTGCATATTCTCTAGAGAACAGTCGCTGCAGGTAAAATGCAAGCCAAGTAAGTATGTTGGGCATCCAGATTAATTCTCGTCCGCAACATCTATCATTTTAAACCAAATGAGATTGCAAAAGTATTGATCCCCTCTGCCTTTTTACATTTTACTATGCCACGAAAAGATTCCAAAAAGCATTTATTTGGGATTTGTTTTTATTTTAGATGTATTCAAAGTCTTCTATTCCATCCCAGTTGAATGAAAGTTCTACTGATTTGTTTGATTTTATTTTTAAAAAACGTAACCAGGAAATTAAATTGCGTAAGTATCCACCTTGTTTCAAAATGGATAGACTAGACCTACCTCAGGGGCGAATGTTTTCTCAACATTTTTGTATGTATAGACTATAATGTCCAGATCTCATGTTGATGCAGTTATGATGGATCTGGAGCAATACATAGCTTACTGTAGGTAGGTATCCTGACTTTAGGAACTTTTTAGCACCCTCAGCTACACCGGATTTACACGAATCATCACTTGGCTAACGAAATCGCTTTACTCCGAATGCAGTCCATGCAGAGTCGCACTGAACATATATGCTTACCTATATTTCTTCGTCCCAATTTGGGATAGGGAAACTAAATTAAAATAAGTAACATTCGCTTGAGTTTGTGCGGCTAATCCTGCGATTTACAGGCAGGTCAGAAGGTCTGTTTTTCTAACGATTAGCCTACATTGATTTTATTTAACTCAGGCAATTGAAAATTGTTTATAGGCGACTCTGTCTTGAACAAAGCCTAAAGGGGGAAATATACTGTGATGCAATACAATTCCATGTGCTGGGCGACAGGGTTGCCCTTTTTATTCCACCTTTTCCTGCGAGCAAAGTCAGCGTAGATGACATTATATAAAAAGCGCATAAGTCTCGAGCCAGGTTTCACGTAGGCCTATATAGGAATTGAACGGGATTCCAGCTCAAGTGCGCGTCTATCATATTCCCACCCAAGTCACCCAAGCAATAATGCACGTAGGGGGGGGGGGGGGGGGGGGCGCTTAACCTGCGCGGAAATTCAAGTTAAGCACGTGTATCTCGGGCCACCATCCCGTCCTTAGCGAATTTCTCAATAGAATTTAAGTGTCCTAAATTTGAACATTCCGGCTCACATTTCCTTCAGAAACTCACGTGGGATTTGCTAACCAGTGTAGTGGGTGCAAATCGCAATTAAGAATTGTTTCTCAGAGATGGTGGTAATGTGTATCTTTATCCTTGATACATGTGCAAGTCTTCACATGCATATGTATAACTAGGATAAATGAATTAATTTTGGAGGTGATTTTGCAAATTGAGTCCATACAATATGACAATGGATACACTAAAGCTAATATTGTGTGCAAGCCTTACATTTGAGTGAAAATTGTATGACCTTTGAAAAGCAGGTGTTTTAGACAGCCACATTTACCATGACAAGGTTATTTCCCAGCTGCATGCTTTATGAGAGCCAATATTCAGATGGCAGTTATTCAGATTTGTGAATCTGATTATGAGTTATAACTTCCTGTTGAACAAGGTGGGCTAAATCCAATTATAGTTTGTAGCAGCCGTAATAAGCACTGTTCCAAAATATAGTAAGTGAGCAAGTATGAATTGGGATTTCCAATATATGTTCTTGCATTCGTCAAGGACAATATAGAAATTACATAAACAATGGAATAGCATTTTTATAATTTCTTATGTTTCTGCTAATACCCCTTTTACACACAGGAAATTGTGTTTCTTATCAATGTGGATGGATGCAGTGCTGTTCGTAACTTCCATTCAGTGATAGAAAAAATAACAGATATCTGTGCATACGCAATAGTCTGAATCTACTGTAGCCATTACATACCCCCCTCCGTGTCAAAGGCTCTCGCTTGTCCCGACTGCGGAGTTTTTCCACATTAGCTCCTCAGTGGTGGAATGAACTTCCCATTCCCCTACGTTCTACTCCAACCCTGCCTGCATTCCGTCGAGGCCTGAAGACACACCTCTTCAGACTCCACCTTGACTGATACCCTCACCTAGGAATATCAGTTCCCTGTTCCCTGTGTTTTCCTGTCTGTTTATTATAGTTTACAATAGTATTTGGAATGGTAGTGTGGTGTTGCTGATTTTCCCACAGCTTACTGTGAACTACAGTCGACGCTCATTGCTAGGGATAGCTGCTACATTATGTGAAGGATGTGCTTTGCCCTGTCTGTTCTGTAGTGATCTTGATAATGTCTCTGTACGCACTTACTGTACGTCGCTTTGGATAAAAGCGTCTGCTAAATAAATGTAATGTAATGTAATGGCCAAGTTTGCATATAATTGATAGGTAATAGTGTTTTTGTTTAGGTGTAAAGACCTGTAAATGTGTGGGTGTAGTTATCGACACTCATTTTAGGGAATTCTGTTTCATGGGCATTGATAGTTGTGCTGACTGCATGAGTGACACACATTCTCTGTAGAAATCTTAGCTGATTGTAGAAATCTTAGTGGAGCAAGTGGAAATTGAGAGTAGTCAGTGTGTTTGTGTAAGAAATGAGGACAACTCGTCATATTTAAAGTGAATATGTTTGTTAGGGATGAACAACACAGGAACTGTGTAGGTACTACACTGAGGAGTCAAGTCAGCTTAGACCCAATGAGGAGGCTGTCTTCAGCAGGGTGTGAAATGAACACCAGCCACTAGCCAAATGCTGGTCAAATTTTCATTGTGGCTGGTAAGATTATTACTCTATAGGGCCAGGCCAAGTGGTAACGGAGGGACACTTTTGCTGTATTTTGCCCTAGTACTCCTGTTCTATCCAAGGCCGAGTAAAATAACAACTGGTATTATATAAAGGCTACCTTAGACTACAAACTGAGGGAAAAAAGTTTGGGGGCAAACAACTTCTTTTTGGTAAAATTTATTTAAAAAACAGGGCGGTAACGGAGGGACGCAAAATTAACGTGTGTTTTTTACACTTTTCAGACATGCATATCATACGGTTCCTGAGGTGAAAAGGGTTATCTTTCTCTTTCATATTGTACTATTAACACTTAAATATGAACATGGTAAGCCACTTGTGCTGCTCAATTTTTATGGGGCGAGGTTTAAAGTCAGATGTTCATGGTAACGGAGGGACATTGACAAATGGTAACGGAGGGACAAATTTTCACCCCCCTCAAAATCAACTTTTTTTCAAAACTGATTACACTACATCAAGACACATCCCAATAAGCTTTCTTTTGGAATGCTTCCCCTCTCTAAGTAGAAAATTCATGTTAAAAAAAATTGAACGGAGGGACAGGCGGAAATGAGAAGATTTTTGAATACCTTGTCAAAAAATTTCTGTGACTTTTTATCCTAAACCATTCGCTCTACTGGAATGCCTATTCATATCATCATTAGAAAAATGGTGTTTCCATAAATTTCCGTCCCTTAATTCCCTCGCTCATCTCACATGCGCAGTTGTGTCCAGTCTAGTCACATGTACAACTAGGAAGGCGCAGATAGGCCAAAATAAATAATACAAAAAAAAATCTTATCTTTTTCTGTGTGATAAGAACCAAAAAAAATTATTCTGAAAAATGATAAGTGATTTTTTTAAGAAATATAATGCACAGAGTTAACATCATTATATTAATGGAAATATTTTTAATTTGCTGTCAAAAATGAATGGAGCCCAGTGGGAAAACTGGCTTTTTGAGTGCAAATCATAGATATCAGCAGAGGGCGACATTATATCCGGTGCTGAGGTTGAGAGCCGAAAGCTGGTCCCTTGGGTATGGACTGCCAAAAATGTCCAGACGAGATGATGATATCTGATTGGTCGAGAACCGCCCATGGGTTGCAGTAATGGATATGTAGTCCATTAAAGTGGACTACAAACCGAACTACAAATCATTAATCATTACTTTAAAAAATAAAAATTGGAACATGAAATGTATGCTCTATATCCTTATACCACACAGGCTACTCCAGAACGCTTATTCTATAAATCTGATTTCAAGAAATTGCTGATAGTCTCCAAAGTCCATTCTATCTGTCATAGGGAATTTACTTCCGAAACCAAACTCCGCTCACGTCTGACGTAGTCACTTGACTACTCTATTACATGTGCAGTGCATTCTTTTATCACATGCACAGATAATTCCTAGCATCCTGCACACTACTGCAGGGCCCTCTGCATGCACTGTGCATTCTTCCATCACATGTGCAGTGCATTCTTCCATCACATGCATAAATAATTTCCAGCATCCTGCACACTACAGCAAGGCTATTGAGGCCACACTACTGCATTTGAGCCCAAGGACTACATCCATTTTGAATTTTTTTTTGGGGGGGGGTTAGGAAATCCATTTCTTTTATTCAACATTCATGTCTTTTGTTCAATGAAAGAATCCATTAAAGTTCTACTCTCAAATGTTTGCATGGATGTCTGGTTGTGACAAAACAATGTTTATATTTATGTCTGCATATGACGAGGTAAATACAGCTAGTCCAAATAACGCCAACATTTCCAGTTAATTCCTCTTAATTCTCGTTAATTGCCATGGAAAGTTTCCACCTTTGAATATTCCCGGAATTTTGCAACCCTAACCCCAATGGATTCAAAAGCCCATAACTTTTTTCAAGTAGAGATAATTCAATAATTCAATACTTGTTCAACATCAGGCAGATAGGAAGTCATTTCATAATGTTTCAAATTTTGCTACTGATGTTAACCTCCCCTTGGCCTGGCCCTCTAGCAGCCCCTTTGGCTAGTAACCAACCAGGTTGTGTTATATTGTAAAGGGTAATGTGGCTGGTAAAATGTTGAAAATGGCTGGTGCTTTTTTAGAATCCACCAGCCACTCGGGCAAGTTGGTGACAGTTCATTTCATACCCTGGTCTCCACTGAATGCCCTATCAAAGTACACGGGGCGACACTCTACAGAATCAATGTGCTGTCTGAGGAGAGGAGATTTTATACCGTTCTTAGAAGGTCTTCAACATGGTTGGAATTTGTCTTTATTACCACTCCTTGAGGAGGAAGTGTTCCCCTCCCATTCCTGTTGTCTTGGGCCCTTAATGTAGATTATTAAATCTCAACCTTGGCAAATCATAACCATAGATAACGCACAGCTCTATGATTAGTATATCTTTTATGCTCTTGTCTCCAGGTTGCAGCCTGCTTATCCCATGCTTATTTTCCATGTTGAAATGCAAATTGCTCGCTGGCTACAAAGTGTAGCACCAGAATGGCTGAAAATATTTTTCATGTTTCTTTTTGAACGCTTAATATAGTGCTAACAACCCAACACTCCCGTAGTGACTGTAATTCCAGATTGTCACAACCACACCGTGCAATAAATTTGGGTTCTCCATCGGGTGTTGATTCCGAGGACGTAAAATAAAAAGAAAAGAAAATAACTCCTTCCCCCTCACTTTCATTAGCCAGCTCAGTTTGCAGAAATTGCTACCCCTGTTTAGTTTACCATGACAATGACATCTTTGTTTTTATTAAATTAAATTGTTTTATCAGATTATTTAATTCTTTTTATGGGCCTATCCCTGCTTGGAGAGTTATGCTGAGACCGGATCGTGTTTGCTAATCTCATGTATGAATGTATTAGTTATTGGATGTTGTAGTGCGCTGTGTGTGGAAAATAAAGGGATTGGTTGAGTACTGTTTTAGCTTTGGCAGGAATAGCTTTATAGATTGTAGGAAGATAGACTGGCTCAACTGGTTTCAGTCTCAACAGTCTAACACAGATGGCTGCCAAATATTTATTTATACTCGCCTACATGTTTAACACCAACAAACCGGTACACTTATACACACAATTTGGGAATGTGAAAACATATGTGAATTTTGGGAAAAGGTAACATCCAGACTATCAGAATTGGTGAGACATAATATACCTCTCAGACTCATTGTGCTATTACCTTTTTTCTTTTCTCTTGTCTTTTGACTCAGAAGACAGATGCTTTGCACAAGACCTCTTGATCACTTGATCAAAACATGTATATGTTCAAGTCTGTCTTCAGTCTTTTTTTGTCAGACTCTAAACCTGAACTAACTACCCTACTCTAACTTACCTAGCTCTATATTAAATCATTCTGTCAATTAGAAAATCTCTAAAACTTGCACTGCAAAAAGCATTGTACTATTACGTAACGATGACTCCAAATTAGGGTTATTTGAGAAACAACGGCTGGCTTGCTGGCCTAACCCCCACATACCCTTAATGTGCAACAGTGGCTAGCACTATTCCAGGATATAGTAATATTAGAGTTGTCCACTGCTAAGATTAATAAAGCAAAAGCATCGACACTTGTATTCTGGACAGAGGATTTCTAACCTTGTGAATCCCCAGCCTCAAGGCCTAGATCCTCGGATAATCTGTAAACCATGTTATCTGCCATCATCGTTGTTAGGTGTAAGAACCATGCTGTTTTGTGTGTACCATTTTCATGCAACTCCTGGTGGTGATAAATATTGTTTTTATTTCTTGCTGTCTGTAATCTGTGTAATTTTTCAGTAAAGGTGTTACAATGCTCTCTCAAGACTGGAAACGCTGTGAGGAGTGGGGAAAGGTGGGCTGGGGTGGTGATCTATTATGTATCTTTGAAAATGTCAATAAAAACTGATCACAAAAAAAAACCTACATGTTGAAGAGCACACATGAAATCAGTGTGTATATATGTGTATATCTAGGTGGAGGATGATGGTAAGAATCCTCACAAACAATATGTATAAATAGGAACACAAATATTCGCTACTATTCCTAGCCTATGGGTTTACAGTTCATTTTGGTTTTGCAAGCATCAATGAGTAAAGCCTGAAAGCTCATTAAAATCTGCATCTGTGCCCCCTGTATGTGTTGGAGATTGCAAGGTGATTAGCTTTCCTCTGTCTGTGCTGCAAAGGGTCCAGATCATGTTAAGACAATATTTTGGTTTTAACAAAGGGGTTCTGTCACAGTAGAAAGAAATGAAACAACCAGCGATGAAAATGAACCAAAACTAGTGCTTCATACAGTGTTTTGGTTGAAAATAATGTTTTGAATCAGAGCCACGGTTGTCACCACTTATCGCTCTAGACAAGTTGCTATATGGGTAGTAATGTCATGATGTTTTGTTTCCTCTTTCGATAGTATTTCAGGTTTTATAATATGAGCTTTTATACAGTCATCCCAAATAAGTGCACTAGGACATCTAATTTACCCCTCACACAAAAATTATATTCTGTTGCCCTCCGGCTTTGTAAAATGCATGGCTCAGTCCTCCAGCTTCGCTTCTTTGTTGGTTTTTACCTCGGATTATATGAGTTTTCGATGGGGATTACAGCCCCCACCCCCACCATACTTAGCACATCTCCGAGTACAGTCATTCCTGCGTTGTCGTTATTCATCCCTGACAAACTCTGTTATTGTACCTTTGATTCTCCAGGGGGACAATGGCCCATTGACTTTTTCACCCTTAAAGTTTTCTATTTTTTTCCCCCCTCTTTTCAGAAAGCAGGATACCAGCATTGCGAGGATAATTAAGATAATTAAGATAATGAAACATTGACTACTCCACTCAGTCCAGGCGATGCGCACATGGGACGCGCACACACAAACCCACACTGCTCGGCGGAAGGTATGGGGCCATAATGTCTTTGTCTGTCAAAAAACAGAAACCCTCGATAGCCCATTCATTGGCGACCAGTAAAGAATTTGATAGGTTAATGGAAAGCAGAAGGAGGTACGCCCTTTGTAATTGGACGTCATAAATCCTAAGGGCATGTGGCAGGGCGGGACAAAGGGGCAGTTTTATTTTCTTCCCCCGCTCTGGACGCCCTGAATGGGGAAGTGAAGGGACGTTTTATGCATTAGTTTGGGAGACTCATGACCGCTCGCTCTGCACATCGATTTTTCTTCCTTCCCGGTCCTATCCTCGACCAGCAAATGGACACACGCAGCACAATAACGCAGGATCCCAGCTTATCAAGATCCCTCCTGCACCCGATGCCTTCAGGAGCCATTAACCTTGCTTTTTTTATCAAGATGCTGGCGATTAGCACACAAACCCCTTAAAGCCCTATTGATGAGACAGAAGAGGCTCTGGGAATTGGGGGGCGGGTGGGAGGGGAGGAGGGAGTCCTGAGTTATCAGAGGTGAGGGGACAGATCTGCTGAGGTTTGTGATGTGGGCCGATAGGATGTGGAATTGCTAATTTGTCATTCCTTTCATGGGGTAGTCAATGAAGTGACGCTAACAGATGCAGCGCGCAGCTACGTAACTCTCCTTGGCTACAGGTTGAGCACATTTTTCTTCCTGTTTCTCAATTGCTCTGTCAGATTTATTAAGTCTTTGGCTGTGGGCTTGTGGTGGTGAGTAAACTTACCGAACAACGGTTGACTGCCTGCAGCTTATGTTATGTGTACAGAAATGACTGAAATTCAAATGGTACTTTATGACCTGTACAATTTGTAAAGCAAGGAACATCATATGGCTAGTCACTTATTTGTGTACCGTTTACCACATAGGAATTTGTCAGTTAAATACAATACTTGACACACGCAACCCCAGTTGGGGTCTGTTGCTGTAGAGGGGTACACCGGCATCCACGTCACATTGAGTGGGGTTGGGGGGGAATTTTAGGAGAGGCCAAAGAAGTCAGTATCTTGGCAGTGAGGTGCAAGTAGAATGTCATCTATGTCCAAACACAAGCTTATAACAGCATCACCTGTTACACTACCTAAACTCAGTCTGAGCCAGAGGTCCAAACCTCAGCACCCTGTATTAACAGTAATTTGCCCATTTAATTACTGTACTTGTGTGTGTCTAGTCTCTCCAGAGGGCCTCTGGGAGGTGTAGGCTAATACACTCCATACCTGCTGGTGGGGAATGAAATTAACCTTTTCACCCACAAGCTAGAGTGGCTTGTGGATTCTGAAAAGCACCAGCCATTTTCAACATTTTACCAGCCACATTTACCTTTTACAATATAACACGACCTGGTTGGTTACCAGCCAACGTGGCTGCTACAATCAAAATTTATCAGCATTTGGCATGCGACTGGTGTTAATTTCACACCCTGCCTACTTCTCAAGCTGGCTTCCTTTTAAAAAAATAAATAATTACAGAAATTAGTGCAGTTTTTTAAATTTGTTTTATCACAAACTGTTTGTCTTAATGGGCCATTTCAAATGTAAACCGAAATTGTGCCCCTTACTCAAACCCTGACCTTGAAGCTGACTCAAACCTAGCCTTATGCACTAGGGTGGTGGTCCAATCCACAAAATGTTCTGCCCTTACACACTTCACCTGCAGTCTTCACTTAGGGAGGATGTGACGTAGCATCAAACATATCCGTTAATCGAAGGGAGGAGAAAGGGAGGGAGTGGACCGCTCTCTGCGCTCGAAACTTAGACAAAAGCTAGAAACAACGAAAACGCCTGTTACAGTTTTATGTGTTCAGCAATTCAGTTACTTTGGATTGTGTATCACCATAATGGCCAGGAGAGCACACCCTTGTAATATGATTGCCGTAACATGAACATAAAAATTATTTTCAAACTGCGCTTCACTTATAAATGGTGTCCATTTTTGTAGGTTTGTTACGGGAGATGATAGGTTAACTTGTAACAGGAAATAAGGAGTTATGGATTCTGGGAAATTTCACTGCCTGATGTCTGCAGTTTTGTAGACTTATTCCCTTCCACAAAATGGAGGATCTTCTGTGTACTGTCTTGCATTGTTAACAGATTTGACCTCGCTCAGTGTGCACAAGAAACTTCCGGATTGTAAAGGGATCCCCCTAAAGTATAAGTGGCCGGTGTATGTGCGCCAGGGTGCATCTTTTAACGAAATGGATCGAAGCCTAGGCTCATAACTCTCAACCTAAAGCCTTGCGACAGCAGTGCAGTTCATGGTGATAAACCAACCCGCTTTCGGGTAACCGGTATTTTCTAACCAATCACATCAAGTCGGTGAAGGCGAGGATTTAAACCAGCCATTCTGAAATACTGATCAGTGGTTGAATAGGGCGAGCGGCCTTGGATGGATGAAATGTCATACTTACAGGAAGTTCCCTCTGAGAGCCAGAGCAAAGCCTAAACTGGCACATCCTTGGCGTGCGTATCGCTGCTACAGTCATTGCTCTTCTCAGATGGTAAGGAGAGAGTGTCCAGTCTCATTATGTGGGTTCCAAGACTTGCTCAAACATAACCCTTAATATAGTTACACTTACATATAGCTAGTATGGCAATGGGCCCCACACACTATAGCCTCTACAGAAAAAAATTATTCTCTAACCAACGTCATTAAGTCTCTTGCCATCTTTTGTGCAGAGTGAACATGTTGTTCACTAACAAATGTACGTTTATTGGCGTAATCATTCATAAATACATAATTGTTTGCACATACACGGTTGCGCTCCCATTTTGACTTCATCTGTTTTGCCCCATTGAGAGCCATTACCCCTTTCCCTGTTTGCAGTACAAACATGCAATACAATTAAAAGGAAAGAACTTGTGCATACGCGCACACACATACACACACACACACACACACACACATTTCACACACTACTCACACTACATGCACCACACACGCACGCAAAACCTTCCACTTGCGTGAGAAACCAAGTCCATCCCGCACCGATATTTACATAGGAGGCTGTGTGTTTGAGCAGCCCCCCTCTCCCCTCTTTTGACAAGTGCTGTGAGGGAACAGCACTTGTGCTAAGTGGAAAATGCCTTGTTATCATCCCACCTGAGCAGAGATCAATAGTAGTTTATGTAGAGTTTGATAATTGCAGCTGTTGGACAGAAGTGCCCGCTCCCACCATCGAGTGACTCTTATCAGTTTATCTCCCGTCCGGGGCAGATGGTCGAACGTTTCGCCGCGATTGCCACGGCGTGTTTGCGCCGAAGCGCTCGGTTTCCACGCTTGCGCTTAGAGGAGAGGTGGGTCTCCACGCCTCAGGCACTCTTCTCCTCTCTCCGAGCACCCAGCGTGTCCACTCGAGTGTCATTTTCGCACTCTTCAATACTTACTAAAAATGTTGCAGTGTTTGATGAGCAAGTATGCCACCCAGTGACCTGCTGAATTCTTCACTAATGTTTAAAATTTAATGGACACACACCGGCCTTCAGCATCCTTCAAGAAGGGTCGAATCTCATTCGGTTAAGGCGCCGCGCCGCGCCGTGGCGGGTGGATGAGCCTCGCGGCCTCGGATCGAATCCGGGCCGTGCCAGTTTCATCGCTCTTGGGTGACCCCCGCTGGCCGATAAGCATGTCAAAGCCGCATATGAAAGGTCCCTCCTCCGACACCGCTCTGCGCGAGTTTAGCGCCGGGTTTGCAACGCAAAAGCGAGCAGCTGTAGAATCTGTTATCTGTTAAACATACCTCCTACATTATGTAGGTGAAAGTATAAAAAAGGAAAGTATTGCAGGTAACACTTTCAGTAATTTTAAAGACTATGCATTATGCAAATGGTTGATAAGATGGGTTAAATGTTCAAACTATCACATATTTAGGACTAATTAAAGCACTGCTGTGCTGTCAGAATTCCGTGGGTTTAACTGAGGAGAGGAAGTACAAAAATGAGTATAATTTGTTTCTATCCAAATGGCGGTTTTGGAGGTAGGGTAGTACTGGTACTCTATGGCCTGTACCCCAGTCTGCTGATGTACATTTCACACAACATATGAATTCATACCTATTGGCAGTTTGTCATTTGAGATTTTTTCTCATGGATGGTGAATGTGGGAGCTGGTGGTATGTATGGACATGTTCTGGAGAACCTTCGTCGGGTGCACTTCCACTTGCAGCATCTAGGTGGCGCTTGTGACATGCACTGGGAGAAATGGCAATAGGCAGCTGAAATTTTATGAGCCTTACTTAAATACCCATCAAACTGCAATTGAATTGAGCAAAAGGGCTTCTTTTTTTTTTTCTTTTTTTTTTTTTCCTGATCACACTTACCCTCTGTTTATGCAAACGCAGCCATTTAGTTTCTCATCAACTCTTTTGACAAGTTGTATTTTTGGTGCAACTCTTTAAGAAAATTTGGTGCTCCTTGTGAGCTGTGTGTGTACTTGTGGAGGAAAAGCTTCCTTTTTAGCTGAGAATGGGCAAATTAGACTTCCCTGCTTCGGCGCACCTGTGCAGGAAACATTGAGAATATTCCATTGATTAATTACCTCAGCACGTGACCCCGTCTCCTTAGTTCAACCATCTCAAGGCCTTCATTAAGGGGGAGGGTGTGATCGTCTCGAGCTGAATCACAAAGCCAGTGAGAGCATTTACATCGTCTGAAAGACTCGCTGTGCCATCTTTAAATTCTATTAGATTAATAAGAGCAGCTTATATTGTTGCGCATATTTCTCTCATTACAGGAAATGGGAAGACTTTCTGATAAGGCACGAAATTATGAAAGCAAACTGGCACTGCCATCTCCCACCCCCCCCCCCCCCCCCCCCCCCTTGAACTGCTAACCAAATTAATATTAGGCCATTTCAGATTCTGGGTTCCCTTTTCTTAAAACTCTCCCTCCCCCATCCCCCCCATTTCAAATTTGTGCAGATTATAAAAAAGAAACAGGAGAGGAAAACAGACTGCACCTAGCGAGTATTACTTATCATATTAATTAAAATCTGGTGACACAATGATGCCAGCAGCTGTGGAGTAAAGCGAGGGAAATTAACACACGTTTGATTTGTTGTGTTGCTAATGTGACACTTATTATACAGGTCAACGTAAAACAAAGAAAGAGCCCCCCAATATGCTAATGCCCATGCCGAAACGGAGTAGTTGTGCAAACACTCGGCCTCGGCTAAATATCGCCATCATTGTCTCCGCAAATCGGAAACGGCTCTGAAAGACAAACCGTCACCATGGAGAGATGCTTTTCCCAAGTCGCCGCGCGCGGACATGCGGCGGGACATCAGATTGTAGCGTGCTGAATTCAGCTACTGGAGATCAAGCTTTTTGGTGTGTGAAATGTAATCTACTTTGCATTCATTTTCATTACCAGTTAGGACATTTAGTGGTGGAAAAGTTGCCACGGAGGACATTGTCAGTGCGGGTTTAAATATTCGGTGTTTCTGACACCAGCTAATAGATCTACTCAAAGCTGCATCTCGGGATACCACTGAATGTACAACAGCATTTTTTGAATTGATTTAAGGTGTTACATGTGTGAAAACCAATAGGCAGAAGTTTAGGTGACAGTCCAGTATAGCGTACAGTAAACAATGGAATAGGAGATGGTTGTAGTGGGGCCATCAGAATTGTAGGCCCCATTCTTGTTCGCCTCAATCTTTTATTGTCTGGAGTACAACACAACATCCAATATATTCTGTTGCATGACTGAATCCTGATGTGACCTGAGATGTTGTGTGTTTAGAGTTTTGCATGACTATAACTTAATGTGAATTTGCCTTGAACACGTGATAAAATTAAATGAATGCTGCACACCCTTTCAGTGGTGTGAGAAGGTGTATGTAAGATGGCGCAGACACAGGGATCGTTTTGTGGTGAGAAGGACAGGTCTTGCGTGATATCGGGCCTTGCTCAAACCACAGTCAGGGAGTGGAAGTGGTGAGAAGGACAGGTCTTGCGTGATATCGGGCCTCGCTCAAACCACAGTCAGGGAGTGGAAGTGGTGAGAAGGACAGGTCTTGCGTGATATCGGGCCGCGCTCAAACCACAGTCAGGGAGTGGATGTGGTGAGAAGGACAGGTCTTGCGTGATATCGGGCCGCGCTCAAACCACAGTCGGAGTGGATGTGGTGAGAAGGACAGGTCTTGCGTGATATCGGGCCGTGCTCAAACCACAGTCGGAGTGGATGTGGTGAGAAGGACAGGTCTTGCGTGATATCGGGCCGCGCTCAAACCACAGTCAGGGAGTGGATGTGGTGAGAAGGACAGGTCTTGCGTGATATCGGGCCGCGCTCAAACCACAGTCGGAGTGGATGTGGTGAGAAGGACAGGTCTTGCGTGATATCGGGCCGCGCTCAAACCACAGTCAGGGAGTGGATGTGGTGAGAAGGACAGGTCTTGCGTGATATCGGGCCGCGCTCAAACCACAGTCGGAGTGGATGTGGTGAGAAGGACAGGTCTTGCGTGATATCGGGCCGCGCTCAAACCACAGTCGGAGTGGATGTGGTGAGAAGGACAGGTCTTGCGTGATATCGGGCCGCGCTCAAACCACAGTCAGGGAGTGGATGTGGTGTGAAGATTTCAAGAGGGGGGTCTGAGAAAGAGTGTGTCTGCAAAATATATTGACCTGATACTTAAAGAAATGCTGCTGGGTGCAATTTACCTTTTAAAAATGTTTATTTTTTTTAAATTCTTTTAATCAGTGATTTTTCTGCAATTATTTAAAAATGAGTTTTGTGTGGCAGGGAGCTGAAAAGAGAAGGGGGGGCGAGGGGGGGGGGGGCATTGAGGGAATGGGAGAGAGGTGTCTTTCTGCTGAGTTGGAGAGGAGAAGAGAGGATTTTTTTTCCTTTGGTTTTAATCATACACTGCTGGTGAAAGATGTCAGGGCATGAAATGATGTAGATTTTTTTTAGAAAGGGGAGAGCGCTACACCCTTGATGGGTGGGTGGTGAATTTTGAAAGAGAGTGCGGTTGTGGTTAGGGGAGGGGGGTTGGGGGTCTTGGGGGTTGCTCCAAATGTTCACCCTGATACCAGAGAGCACAAAGACGGGCACATGGAATATTGGACATCGCTGGGAGATCACCTGGGAGGTGATCCAATTCCGCTGATTTCACAGCACTAGATTGTGTGCAAGTCCTTTTGAACCCACCCCACTCATAGTTTAAAAAAACAAAAACAAATACAAAAACACTACCACAAACACACCTGTGTACACAGTGTGCGCACGTGTGTGTGTGTGTGTGTGCACGCGCACGTGTCTGTGCGCATGTGGGCGCGGTTCTTTCTGCTGTTTTTTTATTTTTATTTTTATTGTGAGAAGGAATATTTCACCTGTAGCCTAATTGTCTCACACTCGTCAATTAAACATTAAAAACATTGAAAAAGGATTCCTTTTATGTCACATCTACATTCATAAATGTGCACATAAAATATTCACATACGTATAACAGATAATGGTCATAATGTGCATTGTTTACAGCCTAAAATTAACACTCTGGAAATGAATCCTGGTTAGAAGGGTCCTCACAGGGCTTATTCTGGGAACGTGACCACTGTGAACGACAGATTCGTCAAAGCATCGGACGTAATCGTACGGCTCCCAGCCCAGCGTTCCTGATGCGTGTGAGGCTCACGCGCTGTGTGTCCTGGCCAACACCGGACGGCGCGAGTGATTTTCGGGCGTGGCCTCTTGGGTTCCTCCGTGACCACTTGTGGCTCTCTGCTGCGGAGGCCTTTCCGAATCTGCTGTAGGATTTATTCTTGGGAAGACTATTCAACCGTGCGGCAGATTAATTATCCCTTAAGATCCCCTCCTTTCCTTGGGGTTCCAGAGGGGAGAGCTCGCCCTCGGCCGTGCGGGGAACCCCAAGTCGCTTTCCAGCAGCAGAACCCCTCTCAATACTGCTTTACTAGAGTCTCCTCGTTAATGGGTCACCTGTGTGATGTTAATTAGGAAAGTGAATAATGAAATTAGCTAAGAGGGGGTGGCGGAGGGTGGAGGGGCGGTCGGGGAAGGGGGTGGTGTGGGGTGGCGGTGGCAGTCATAAGAGGGAGGTTGATGGGCGCAGATGAGGACGGCTGTCTGGGGGTGACATGGGCTGTAATTAGGAGTCTTTTAGGCGGCGGCGTGAGCGCAGTGTTGTGTTGGAAGGGCCCCCTGAGCCTCCCCACACATCCATCCACAGCTGCCCGCTAATGCGATTTCAGCGCTGGTTAAAAGGACATTTTAATTAGTTGAAACACCGTAGAGGAAGCCGTAATTTGGAGTCTTGATGATCTTCATACAAATCTGTTTGCAGCCCCCTCCCTCTCGCCCCCGCCCCCCCCTCCCCTTTTCTCTCCCTTATGTGAAAAGCCCTTTGCCTGTCTTTCCAATTTAAAAAAAGATGGCCTCCGGGCTTCTCTTCTGCTGACCTTTCAAACTTGCAGTTTTGTCAGGTGACCATATTGTCTTGTCCAGTTGGGGCTCTGTGGTCTATCCTTTTTAAAAAAAATTTTTTTCCTTTTTAAGAATATTCTATATTTAACAGACATACAGATTAATATGAACACAGATTCAATGTACAAAACGATAATTGGGTACATTGTGCCTAAACATCTCCAGCATACCCTAATTTCTAATAATCTTCTTTAGAAGTGTTCAGGTTTGGTTTCTAGCTTGAATTTTTTTATTTAGTAATAAACATTTATTTTTGGCAGCATCTTGTATGCACACCATGCTTTCAAGCACTCGTACTCTTACGAAAGCCCTGACCGAGCGCAGATAGGATTTCAAGTACAGGTGTTGCTTCTTCGACACACCCCTAGTCCTTGTTTATTTTTTTTACCAGAAGAAATGATAGTTATTGTGAATGCCTGAACCCTACAGATAATGATACGTAATTGCCCGTATGTCTTGGTGTAATGGCGGAGCATTAGATAATGGCAGTGCTGAGAGACTGTGCCCGCTTGCTTTTTGAGCTTTGCTTGCCAACCGCATGCTTCACTCCCTTTGGCTAATGGGATATTGTTGACTTCAGGCAATTCTTTCTCTTTTTTTTGGAGGTAGGTGGTGGGGTGGGGGTATGGGAGGATCCAGGTATAGACCAGATTTATACCCCTTCATTTCCTTTCTGGAAGTGCCACAAAAACTCCAAACCAGTGCCCCCCCCCCCTGTACCACCCCCCCCCCCAACCTCCGGAAAGCTGCCATGTGACGGAGTGGAGGGAGATTGATAAACGGCTTGGGGCTGGGTAATTTTCATTAAACACTAAGTGTCACATTTAACCTACATTACAGGAATCAATTACCCAGCTATCAGCAGTGCAGGCAGCACTGGGGCCGGACAGAGTAGATCCCCCATGCTACTCTCACCGGGGGAATAAGGGGCTGTTCAATTAGTAGGTAAATATGTGGAGAGGTTTGGGGGGGGGGGCGGGGGGGTAAACGTGGTGGTGGGGGGGGGGGGCATCCAATCCACCGCCGTCTCCCTGGGGGAAGGCCTCGCTGAGGTAAAGTCATCATATCCCCGGTAATAACCGTCAGTGTCGGCTGTATCAGGGCGTCCCCCTGGCCATCTGGTGCCAGGGCACTGTTTGCACTACCACGGCTCAATATTTACTGAACTCCCATCATCCTCCTGGGCTCGGGTGGCACTCTGCCAGGGCCTGGGGTTTGGGGGGGGGGGGGGGGGGGCTTGATTGGTGCTCATTTAAAGGTGTTTCATCAGGCTAATTAATTTACAAGCACCTGTTTCATCACAGGGAATTGTGGGGGGAGGGAATTTTGGGAGGGGAGGCTTTCTCTTTTCCCTCCATTTTCTCCATTGATTATCCCTCTTTACCCCCATTTATTTTTGTCCAAAGTAGATTTGTTATCCACGGCGCCCAAATGACGCGGCATTTAAAAAAAGAAAGAAATGAAAGAAAAAAAAAAAACTTGCCTGTTTCCTTGGCGCGCACGCTTCCATCCAGCCTGACTGTTTGGACAGAGGACATATTCCACACCGTTTGGGTTGTGCGACGTACCAGCAGGATTCGGCCCGTTAGCCAGGGATGAATGGGATGTATAAGTACACACATATGCTTTTCTGTGTTCCAGCGCATACCGGCGCCAATTATCTGATTATCTTTGTGTCATTGCACACAGTAAGGGACAAACATTCTTATAAATGACAACCCACCAGGGCTATACCAGGACCTGACTTATCTTAGAATAATACAGCAGAACATGTCTTCAGTCGCTGTATAGATGCTGCATTTCTTTCTTCTGCCTTTTTTTCCCTCCCGTTTGTTCTCTTTCCGCGTCCCTGCTACTTCCCACGCGCCCACAAAGGGGGCGCTGCAGGGTTCCAGGTGAAAAGTTGGGCGGGTTTAGGATTCGCAGCGGCCTCGGTACTTTAACTTCAAAAACACGTTAATGGAGATGCAACACGGCCGCCTCATATGTGTGCACTTAGCATCATTTCCCCACATTTCCGCTGTCTTTTCTATAGCGTTTCGCTCCTTCACTGGCTGAGGTTAGGCGTCTGGTCCGTAAAATAGCTACTTGGAGAGGTGGTCATTTAATCTGGCTTCTCTGCGACACTGCTATAACCTCGGATATTCGAAGGATTAGTTTTATTAGCGGTGAAGATCAAAGATGTCTGCCCGTGAATGGAAAGCGAGGGTGACATTTCAACATGTACTTAATGTTTTCCGAGGACACAGAAATGACTCCTGCAACCTGTCGAAATCAAATTCCACAGGTTGCAGAGAGCTGATTCATGCCGTCTTCAGGCACCTGCATGAAATATGGCCTAATATCTATATGGCCTAATATAATATCAGTGTGCTTATAAGCTAATATTGGAACTGAAGAAGTTGTTCAACTGCAGTTTAAACATGGATGATTTTAAGTGATGCAATTTCAGAGCAGACCAAAACTTTGAATTGAAATGTCTAGATGAATATGAAACTTTGTCCAAATGTTATATTTTACAATTTAACTTTTAATTTAATATTTAATTAAATTTTGCAATCAGTTTCTCCATTCCAGCCAAGGGACCATGACCAGTGGCACTCACAGCCAGCATGAGAGTGAAAAGGGTCAGTGTAGCGCCCCCTGTGCCTGTAAAGGGGGAATGCAGCTGAATTATGTGCACTGTTCTAATAGCCCATGAGAACATTAACATTCACACTCAAAAGGACCTCTGGCGCAGAAGTCCAGACGTCAATAGATCATGAAAACTCACACAGTTACTGTGATATTTTATTAAACCATGATGGCTAAGGTTTCGGCCCATAGGTCTTCATCAGAAGAAGTCTCATCATTTATACCATTTAAATACATTTATGCCATTTAAATACTGCGCCCTAAGAATACCATAGACCCGTGAGAAGCGCTACACCACACATACCCCTTAGAAAGGGGCGGTGCAAGGAACCAAGGACAGTATAGAAAATGATTTGTGTGAGGGAGTCGATCAATGAAGTTCATCAATCGCTCCCTCCGAGGCCCTCATTTGTGTAGTCAGAGGGAAAGCACACACTATACACTTAATAAGTCTACACAAATTGGAAGAAGTACAATTGGAAAAAAAATAATCAACACTGTTGCCCCTTTCAAAAATAATAATAATAAATTAGCAGGAAGGAACCACATTTTGCTGATCGCAATAAGCGGAAATCATTTTAGCAGAGAGGTTTGCCGTTTAAAGTAAGCAGCATCTCTCCTGCCAATTTTATATCTCCTCTGTCCAAACGTCGAAATTGTCTTTCAACTTCCTGCTGAACCGTTGCCCTTGACTCTTGTTTTACATTTTAATTTGATTGGCCACAGGAGGGTGAAAAAGGCGGGCGCAGTATACACCGGTCGGCATTCCCTCCTCATCTGAGGGGGTGTCTCCCCGTCCTCCGACTCCCTGCTTTCCATTGCTGTCATGGGGGGGGGGGGGGGGGGGGGGGGGTGCGCGTGTGGGTGGGCTGCCATCTGGTTATGACGGACAGGAGGTCAGGGATCGACGCGATGTCGCCCCTGTCATCACCAGCTGCCCCCGCCCCTGCGTCTAAACCCTCGGCAGCCGTCACCAGGAGATGTGCATTGATTGACACGTAATATTGTTTTCTCTCCCTTCGCTCTGCTTAATTGAGGCTGAAAAGCTCCAGTTTGACGGTCGGCGGGAGTGATTTCTTGTTTTGCAGAGGCGTCCGTCCATTTATGTAGTTTGGTCAGCGAGACTGAATTTGACAAATTGCTTCTACAAGCTTTGAGCTGTGAGCAAATGCGTATTCACAGTCCCAGCTGTCCCTCATATTCTCTCAATGATAGAAACCGTGTGTGTGTGTGTGTGTGCGTGCGTGCGTGCGTGCGTGCGTGCGTGCGTGCGTGCGTGCGTGCGTGCGTGCGTGCGTGCGTGCGTGCGTGCGTGCGTGCGTGCGTGCGTGCGTGTGTGAATTAAAATTCAAATTGCCATTACAGATAAGACCTCAAACACGGGACAAACATTTAGACACTTAACAAGCATAATTATAATTAATGTGTGTGTAAAAAAACTGTATGGCCTGCTGTTTACATCCTCTTCAACATATAAAGCCCATGCAGACGTAAAGAGAGATTGGGTCACTGAAGGACCGTTTCCTTGGATGTGTAACTTTAACAGTGGCTATAGTTGTGAGATGCACTTAAGTGAGTCGACTCCTGTATAGAAGTATAAATAAATATTTTCTGCTTTCAATGGATGTCAGAGAATATAAACAATTATGATTGGTCCTTTTTTCCCCCACTGTCTTGGTAGTGTTCTTCATCTAGCCAGGCACATGGTCTTCGGCTTGTTATTCGCGGTACATTGTACTTTCTGCCTCTTGCCATATTGAAAACTAATCGATTTGACCGGCACATCCAGATATGGGTGTTTAGTAACCTTCCTGAAGGAAACAATAAAAAATGAATAGGTAGAAATGAACAGTACCTAAACCTAAAGCTGAATCCTGAGCCCATGGGCCTGTGCAACACTGATATACTTCCCCTCCAAAACAAAAAACAAACAAACAAAAAAAAACAACAACCGTTTATGGGCTGTAGCTGCGAGAGGACAGTCGTGTTGATAACAACCTCTGAACGCAGAGAGATAAATAAGAGCTTGTGCTGGAATGAGGCAGATGGCGCCAACATCCAATGAAGGTTTATTTGAATATCCTGTTATGTCTTGCCAAGGGATTCGGAAAATTTATCCACCGGTTTTAAAAGAAATTACGGAAAAAAAGAAGCAAATCCCTCAAATGTTCCTTAACCGCCAGTTACAAATCTCCTGACCAATGCGGTCACCGAATCACCAAGGCTGCGTTGCGCTTTCCGTTGCGGTTCACCATGTTGGGAGTGGGGGGGGCTAAAGTCATTTCTCAGTGAGTGACTGTGATGTGCGTGGTGCATGATTAGCGACGGCTAGGTGCAGTAGCCTTGGCCCTCGGGTGAGTGACAGAGTGTGGAATCTCAGGCCATGTTTATGGAGGACTGATCCACCTCTAAAAGACAGGGGAAGGGACCTCTAGAGCAGATTCATGAGGGGATTTTCTGCTTGGCATCGATCAGCTGAGCTGGCAGACAGAGCAGGAACTATCCTTAATCCAAGCAGTAGGTCGGCCAGTAAGTAGCTTCTCCAAACAGAACTGTGTGTGTTGTGTGTGTACGCACACACATATGTATATAACATACTGTATATGTTAAAGACTTGTTTGTGGTTAGACGTATTTACAGATAGCTGCTGGAGAATGTGCAGCGCAGTGCTACATATGTGTCTGAATGGAAGGGGGGAGGGAACGGCACCTTTTAACCTGGCCTTCCCGAGCCCCAGGGAGATGGGAAACAACTAACCTTTCTGCTCCAGTAGAGCTCCTATTCTCTGTACTGCAAATTCAGCCCTATAAATGCTGCCTTTCCATCAAAATACTGCTCCAGCAGCATATTGTTTGTCCTTAAGCCATCCCTGCTTACTAACAGAATCCAAACGCACATCATAGTTTGTTTGTTTTTTTGGGGGGTTTTTTGACTGCCGTTAAAAGGGAGCCTTCATTTGAATAATTGGACCCTGTCCATTTGGTGTCCTTTAGTGAGGCACTTTGAGAGATACTGTAAAAGCATAAAGACTTGTTTGCATTTCTTGCAAATTTCCCACAATTTTCATATTCTCCCTTTATTATTATGTGGTAGATATCTTCACTATCAGAGCTGTTTGTTTGCAGTTAGCCAGAACCATGTCTGGATGATAAAAGGTAAAGTTTCTTGTCCATTGAGTTTCATTAATTTATCTGAGCCTAATGGAAACCTTAATATTATAAAGCTTATGGTATTGGTCCTAGTAAAGTTAATTTTAATACAAACTGTTTAATGGCAAATAGGACTGGGCATTTGGATGTTTTTTTGATTTGTTTTTTTTTCATATGCAAGTGCCTGAGGGAATTTCGATAGAGGCTACTCAATTGCATTTGGAATGTTTCGAGTAGGGGTGTTGAGAAAACACTCTCCGTTTCTTGGCGGGGCATTGACGAACTGTTGACCGGTGGTGGGGGGTGCGGAGAATGCACTGTTATTTAATAAACGTATCTGTCAGTGTGTTGAGAAATGCATGACAAATTACCATTGTTTCATTTCCTGTTTAATGCTCACTTTCCCCACTAATCTCATTTTCTGAATATCATTGGTCACTTCGGGAAGAAAAAAGGCATGGAGATTGTCTGATGTCATCCACAAAGGTCGACGTTTACGATTCAGGCGTTTGAGAGATTTTCATGAGGATGCACTGTTTTCCCTTGTATGTTATAATCAGTTTAATTTCCTAACATCATATTTTTGATTATGAAGCAAACATGCAATGGAAAAAACTCATCATGAAACTTTTTTCCTTTTTTTTTTTTTTTTTTTTCAACAATTCAATTTCTACAGAAACCACAACAGGCTAAATTGGCCTCATAGAAGCATTTTAATGCCATTTGAGTGACTTATTTTTAGAATATTTAAATTACCTGCCTCTATGCCTGCCAAAAAATATATCCAATGGGGAAAAAAGCTGCGTTAGTCAGATTTACAATGCCACCATTTTGAATCAAATTCTGACAAACGGCACCATAGAATCAAGTGGGACTTAGCATGTGCTTTTAGTGTCATGGCCCAATAACAATTCCCCATGCACTAACTGAGTCTCCGTGCTCCCCTTACCAAGAATCTAAGGTTATTTAGTTCCCCCCCACATCCTCCAGTCTTCTCCCTCTCATTTTTTAAGAAAGGTAATGGATATTTAGTTTCATTTTCCCATATTGCTGCGAGTTTGTTTTTTAATTGGATTTTTTTAAATGACATATTTTTTAAATAAACCTGCTTGCATGTTAAATGCTAGGGGGACTGGACAGGAAGCCCGCTCTGGAGAACTGGAAAAGCCAGTGAGACCATTGCATTTGTTTTCAGCATTAAAAATAATAAAAAGTCCCCCCACACCCGCCTTTTGTGTGGTCTCACATGCTGTATAACATATTGGTGTTCAGGAATGTTGGAGAGCACTGAGTAGAGGGAGCTATAGGGCTGTTCCAGGAAATTACCCATCATGCATTGGGTGTCACCCTGTCTGAGACCTTGAGTATCAACACCCCACGAACCTGATTCCATACCCGTTTATGGAGAGTGGAAGATGTTTGTTAGACTGCATGGATTAGGAGGCTTACATTGTTGCAATGGTAATATACGTCTGCAGGTTCCAGATAAATGTCAAATTACCTTATCAGAAGGAACAGCTTTCAAGCAAGGTTTCTGTCTGGAGACTTTGGGATTGTTCTGGGGGATTTAATACTTTACGGCATTCCACCAATAATGACATAATTTCTCAAAAAAACAAACAAGCAACCAAATAAAAGAAGAAAAATACAGGCTCCTGTATTGTGGTCTTATTTTACCATTTTATTTAGTTCTGAAACCTTGCATTGTACAAATACATACTCTGTGCATGTGTGTGTGTGTCTGTCTCCGTCTGTGTGGGAGAAATATAGTAGCCCATGGAGCAAGTGCTGAGTTAGTCTCCAAAAATACACACTCGCAACACACAAACATACATACAGGCACACTTATTGTGGCATAGCTGTTAGTGTGATTGACAGATATTCAATGCTATTACTCTGCAAGATAATTCTACGACCAAAATTGTACAAACTATAGTATAAACATTAGTAGGAAACGTTTCTAAGGAACTTTTTAGGATGGCTTCTTTGACTCAACAGCATCTCTGAAGAAAGTTTGGTTCCATGTTTTGTTTCATTTCTCACACACAGACACACACACGCACACCTACACACACGCGCACACGTGCACACACACACACACGCAGATGCGTGCACAGACGCATACAAACACACTATCGCCACTACTGCTGTATTAATTACAAATGCTGATTTTCTTTTTTTCTTGTTAGATTTTTTTTGTTTTTTTTTACTGTTTATTTTTTGTATGGTACTAAAATAAAACGAGCTGACCCAGCAGAGAGGGATTATGGGTTTGCTTCCTCTGCTTGTCCTTTTCTCCTTTGTGTTTGCAGAAGGGAGAAAACAGCCCAGGAAGCACACGACCACGTACCACCGTTTCCGCAGGCCTGTCAGGGAACATCATATGGGAGTGTAAACGAGACCAGAATAAAAAGGATAAAACAAAAGAACAAAAGCCAAAAATAGCAGCCGGCCTCAGGGTGCTGTTGGTATTATAGCGGCCTGTATCAGGGTGCTGTTGATATTATAGTGGCCTGTCTCAGGATGCTGTTGGTATTATAGAGGCCTGTCTCAGGATACTATTGGTATTATAGAGGCCTGTATCAGGGTGCTGTTGGTATTATAGTGGCCTGTCTCAGGATGCTGTTGGTATTATAGTGGCCTGTATCAGGGTGCTGTTGGTATTATAGCGGCCTAGGAATGCCAATAACATGGCATTGGTCACCATTAAACCTAATGGGCATTTAGAGTCTTTTCTCTGAGACATTTAAGGTTTGGGACATTCTCTGGGACAAGCAGGAAAGGAAGCGAGGAGATGTGACACAGGGAAGCAGTGAATGGAAATGTCCTTTCAATTGGATGTTTGCAGGGAATATTGTGTCAAAAAAGTACTTCAGTTAGCCTTCTTAGTTTCTACATATTTGTGTAGCCTGTGTATTTTTATTTTTTTTTACTTATACTGTATCATACTAGTTCAGATTGAAGTTTTCTGCTGCATGTACAAGGTGAATGGATGGCTAAAACTTCAACATTGTATAACTTCAGAAGTTTCTCGGTGCAAAATTTAGCTAAATCAGAGAATAGTTTCCTCCCCTTGCCAATTTTGTCCACTCCAAAGTTTGGAGTTTTGAAAAACCTCCCTGTGCCTAATGGGTAGTGTAGTTTACTGCAGCGCCACACCACTCGTTCTTTGCTCATGCAGATGAAGTACCATGCCCTCATTTGGATGGTGTACATTCATGGGTGGAGCTGGATAAGTCTCTTGAGGTTGTTGAGGTTGACAATCGGGCCTGAGTGCTTGATCTGGCAGAAACTGTCTGTATCATGAAACTCCTGCCACTGGAATCTCCTACTGCAGAATGGGCACATCCCCAGCCTGTAGTGATTCACACACACACCACACACACACACACACACACACACACACACACACACACACACACACACACACACACTCTGTCTTTCTCTCACTCACGCACACACACACACTCTGTCTCTTTCTCACACACACACACACACACACACTCACACTCTCTCTCTCTCTCTCGCGCACACACACACACACACTATCTCTCTCTCTCTCTCTCTCTCGCGCACACACACACACTCACGGATAGCAGAGACAGAGAGATAACTTCTAAATTTGTTTTGACACTTTTGATTAAGGACCATTGAAGGAACACCTGTTTGGCTGGGGAGGACAATGCCAGGGCCCAGAGAAAGATTGATTTTCTCCATTAAAAAGGGGGCCTTTGTCTAAAGCCACAGGGCCCTTTGTCATGCTAACGAGGCATGGAAGATTTCCAATTCAATTTCACCTGAGTGGTGGTCAGCCGCCCATCTCTTTTGTGCGCCGTCCCCCGGGCCCATCCTTGTCTCTCAAAACCCCCGTTTGTCTACGCCGGCGGACGGGGGCTAAATTGACAGGTGGCTGGTTACTGTGGCGGTGGTATTTCAGCCATCGGCTCCTATTCAATCACGGCGGAGAGTCGCGCGGCCGGACCGCGTCGGCAGCCGCGGAGCCCCAGAATTGTGATCCCCCCCGCTATGCAGGGAGATTAGAAACCTGGTAATGACTTTAAAAAGAGAAGCTGGGGAAAAAAAGAAAAAAAAACTTAATCCCATTAACTCCGTTCGAGGAGTCAGTGTTTCAGGTGTGATGGCGTCACGCCAAACGGGCGCTACTGTACATGGTCATAACGTTGTAAAAACAATCCCGCAGAGTGGGCTTCTGCGCATAGGCACTGCAGTCGGATAGGCCTGCCATACCTTACAATTCCAGGCGGAGGCATCTGAAAAAGGGGGCTATATGGTGGTAAGGGGGGACACATTTGTTCAACACAATTAATTTGAAGTAATTGGGCATATAGTAGCATGTTTAAATCGAATTTGAATTTGCGACAACACACATGCATGACACACGGATACGTTTGGCGTTCATGAAATGTTTCATGGTTGTACTGTTTGTTTAAACATGTCCCGTTGTGTTTTCAAGTTGAGAGGGAAAAATTACAATTTAATTAAATGGGCCCATTAAATTGTGTGTTGAAATAAAGGAATGTTATCACAACACTATCAGATTGACTAAGCTTCCCAAAAGCATTGTGCCCATATTAAAATATGAACACATTGGAGAGCAAAAAATACTAAAGTATTTGCAGTGCCTTTTTTCCCCAGAATAAAACATTTAGTTTTAAAGGCCTCTATTGTTTCTGGGTCCTGCAGAGAACAATGTACATGATTTGAAATTATATGGTGTATCAGATATTGGCCGATATTTGCATTGTTGATTTCAATCTGCTGATGAGATTAAGATTAAATTCATCAATGGCAGTGGCCGATGATTTGAAATATATCTGTCAATTTGTGTTGCGTTGCTAATCCGTTCCGGACATAAAAATTTGAATGGAACCACTGGCTAGAGGAAAGAAGGGGCAAGGGGTGCCACTGGCTAGAGGAAAGAAGGGGCAAGGGGTGCCACTGGCTAGAGGAAAGAAGGGGCAAGGGGTGCCACTGGCTAGAGGAAAGAAGGGGCAAGGGGTGCCACTGGCTAGAGGAAAGAAGGGGCAAGGGGTGCCACTGGCTAGAGGAAAGAAGGGGCAAGGGGTGCCACTGGCTAGAGGAAAGAAGGGGCAAGGGGTGCCACTGGCTAGAGGAAAGAAGGGGCAAGGGGTGCCCGGACATATTGTACAACGTGCAGCACAGTAGGCATGTGAAGAGTCAATGGTTCAAACCGATGCACTGATCCTAAGATGTCTAAGATGCGCCTGCATCAATTCCAAAATGCCAAACCCATCCAAGTTAAGCGACTCGGTCAAAAATCTATTTGGCCATGAAGAACCCATACATCTGTCAAAATAACATGAGCCCCACTTTGTCTAGTGTGCCACTATTTGCTAACCTCGGTCTGTTTTTCTCTTTTGCGTGTAAACCCGCTTAGGCCACTCTGCCTGCAGAGTGCAGGTCAATAGCAGCTAGCAAGCTAATAAACTGAGCCTGGTAATTAAGTGAAATGTAGCTCTGACTCTCTTGGGTGACAAGAGGTTTGGACGTTATCTCTAAGGTGTGGAAATTAGCTATTGATAGGCTAGTGATGGGCTATACATACGTGTGTGACCAAGAAACAAAATAAAAGTCATTCCAATGACCTTAGCCACCACCCTAAAATAAATCACCATAGCTATGAAGTTTTAGGGAATCATACGATTGAGTAACTACACAGTTCAAAACAGTTGAACAGTTCAGTTCAATTAAGTAGATGATGTGTTGTGTTGTGTAGCCCAAGGCAAGCTATTGACCAGGCAAGTTTTGATGTTGTTTGTTTCGCTGACCATCTGTTTACCTTGGCCTACTTTTCCAATAGCATAACTCATACAACCCAGCACAGTGCCTACTGTAAAATATATAGGCCTGACCCAGCACAGTGCCTACTGTAAAATATGTAGGCCTGACCCAGCACAGTGCCTACTGTAAAATATGTAGGCCTGACCCAGCACAGTGCCTACTGTAAAATATGTAGGCCTGACCCAGCACAGTGCCTACTGTAAAATATGTAGGCCTGACCCAGCACAGTGCCTACTGTAAATTATGTAGGCCTGACCCAGCACAGTGCCTACTGTAAATTATGTAGGCCTGACCCAGCACAGTGCCTACTGTAAGATATGTAGGCCTGACCCAGCACAGTGCCTACTGTAAAATATGTAGGCCTGACCCAGCACAGTGCCTACTGTAAAATATCCAGGCCTAATGGTGTGTGTCCCCCCCCCCCCCCGTTGCTCTGTGATTGCTAACACTGGAATTTTTGGTAATCTGTTGATTCTCACAATTATCCCAGGTTCTTGTATTAAGCATTTGGAGCGTTTTAAGCTGGGCTATACTGGGAATCCAGGAGTCTCCCGGTTTAACAATACAAAATGCACTCCAAGAGTTAAAAAAAAAAAAAAAACCCATACAGTTTTATTATTTCACTTTCCCAAACCACAACCCTTAACATTGATTGGTCAAAACAAATAAAATAATAAAATATTAATTTACAAAAACTGATTGCCCAACAATTTAAACATTGAAATGTGTTACTGGGCAGAACAGGAACCTGCGGGCGTGGAAGCTGCCCTTTTGCTCCCCCAGCAAACGCATACAAAGTGTTGATATTAATTGGTCTGATGTTGAGTCAAACCTGTTTGACCAAGGAACAGTCTCAATTTTAACGCACGCTGCCTGACACAGACCACAAAAGCCCCTCTGACATTTTCAAGGCCTCACATGCGTAAATAGTGTTATTCGTCGCTTCTGAAAACCCCAGAATTTCTAATATGAAAGATCACAACACCGACTTCACTCAGTCTTTGCTAACCAAAGCATCCCAGAGAGGCCAAAAGTTAACTAGGGACAGTGCCCGAGCAAAAGGCTTCAGTAACAAGGTGGTGGAGTTTATTGCGTTGATGAATAGCCGTTCTCCGTTGTGGAGGACATGAGATTTTGGAGGCTCATGAAATAGCACTATATTGAGCCACAATACACACTTCTCAGATGTTTGACTACACAAATTATACAAGTGAGCTGGCCTACAATCTGAAATACAAAAAGCGAGATGTGTGGCCTATTTTGTTTTATTCATTTTTGCTTCCACACCTGCAGTTTCGTGTTCTGCCCAGTAACACATTTCAATGTTTAAATTGTTGGGCAATCAGTTTTTGTAAATGAACACACTGAATGTGTAGAACCCTATTCAGAACCGTATGATTTCAAATATCATGGCAATCAGTTTTTGTAAATTAACATTTTAATTTGTTGGTTTGTGAAATATGCCTAGTGAAAGATAAAAAAATGGCTAAAATAATAGCCAGAAATAGGGCTAAAAACAATAATTTCACTTGTTTTTCAGAAAAAGCATTATGTGAAAGAATGTTAAAATAAATGCTCTTCCATACATTTGTATCATTGTATTGAGGGGTGGAATATAGATTTTTTTTCCAGGACACAAATAGGATAATCAATAACAAAATATCAGCCGATTGTGTTGTTTGAACAATAGGGTATTGCTATAGAGCCAAAATTTTCATATTGGTGTATCTATGGTGATGCCATCATGACTTCAGTTATTTATTTATGTATTCTGAAAGGTGAATGCTACTGCCAGTTCACTTGTGTTCTGATGAATTATTTTTCAAAGCAGTAATAATGATACTATTGTATCATAATAGCCCTTGGCTTTCATCCACTTGTGGGAATACATTTGTCTCAAACAGAGCAGATTGGTACCCCCTCTGCTATTAGGGCAGTTTTTTTTTCAGTACACAAAGTTCTGTAAACCACAGAGCTGACCTACCTCTCATACAAAGAGAAATGGCCCTGACCTAGCATTTATGGGTACAGTTGGGTTTGAGAGGGAAAAATAAGCGAAACAAATAAACTAGACACGAGGCTAGAGCAGGCTCTGTCTCTCGTGTCTCATGGTCTAGGGCAGGATCTGTCCCTCGTGTCTCATGGTCTAGAGCAGGCTCTGTTCCTCGTGTCTCATGGTCTAGAGCGGGCTCTGTTTCTCGTGTCTCATGGTCTAGAGCGGGCTCTGTCCCTCGTGTCTCATGGTCTAGAGCAGGCTCTGTCTCTCGTGTCTCATGGTCTAGAGCAGGCTCTGTCTCTCGTGTCTCATGGTCTAGGGCAGGCTCTGTCCCTCGTGTCTCATGGTCTAGAGCAGGCTCTGTCTCTCGTGTCTCATGGTCTAGAGCAGGCTCTGTCTCTCGTGTCTCATGGTCTAGAGCGGGCTCTGTTTCTCGTGTCTCATGGTCTAGGGCGGGCTCTGTCTCTCGTGTCTCATGGTCTAGGGCGGGCTCTGTCTCTCGTATCTCATGGTCTAGGGCGGGCTCTGTCTCTCGTGTCTCATGGTCTAGGGCGGGCTCTGTCCCTCGTGTCTCATGGTCTAGGGCGGGCTCTGTCCCTCGTGTCTCATGGTCTAGGGTGGGCTCTGTCCCTCGTGTCTCATGGTCTAGGGTGGGCTCTCTCTCTCGTGTCTCATGGTCTAGAGCGGGCTCTGTCTCGCGTGTCTCATGGTCTAGGGCGGGCTCTGTCTCGTATCTCATGGTCTAGGGTGGGCTCTGTCTCTCGTGTCTCATGGTCTAGAGCGGGCTCTGTCTCTCGTGTCTCATGGTCTAGAGTGGGCTCTGTCTCTCGTGTCTCATGGTCTAGGGCAGGCTCTCTCTCGTATCTCATGGTCTAGGGCGGACTCTGTCTCTCGTATCTCATGGTCTAGGGCAGGCTCTGTCTCTCGTATTTCACGGCCTAGGGTGGGCTCTGTCTCTCGTATCTCACGGCCTAGGGTGGGCTCTGTCTCTCGTATCTCATGGTCTAGGGCGGGCTCTGTCTCTCGTGTCTCATGGTCTAGGGTGGGCTCTGTCTCTCCGGTCTCACGGTCTAGGGCAGGCTCTGTCTCTCGTATCTCATGGTCTAGGGCGGGCTCTGTCTCTCGTATCTCATGGTCTAGGGCGGGCTCTGTCTCTCGTATCTCATGGCCTAGGGCGGGCTCTGTCTCTCGTATCTCATGGTTGGAGAAGAGATGGTATAACAGTTTCTTTTTTACTGAGGGCCTTTCAGCTTGCCAGTTACACGTGTGGATCAGGCCGGCTCTCCTTGGGGTTAGCGCAGTTGTACGTTCATTAGTTTAGTCAATACATTAAGACATGCAGTGCAACCGCGGTAATGCCACAGAGACAGAATGGTTGCTGACTTGCATTGTCATGCACTGCCAGTTAAAATGGCAGTTTTCTTCAGATGAGACCTGCTATTCACATTGTGATTGAGTTGCTGTAAGTTCCATCAAAAGATTCCACAGCACTTTACCATCCAATGAAAGTGGTAACAATATTATTTGGTTGGGCCTCCTGTCTGGTATAGTTTATTCAACATTATGGGGAGGTTAATCGGGGTCTTTTAGATATCACGCACATGGTTTGGTGTATACCATGCTCAAGCTTTGAAGATCAAAATATAGTCTCTCTCGTTTTCATGGTCACAGTTGTCTGTCAAAGTTGTGCATCACAGATGCACGTGGGTGGCAAACCTTGCAAAAATATAATTTTCAGAACAAAAATCCCAACGCAAAACTCCCGAGAGGGGGGAGGGGAAAGGTGAGGCTTAGCGTGACGAACAGTCCCTGGATAATGTAAGCTACCATAGAAATGCTGTCCTTCCTTTTCCAAAAAAGGATCATTCTTCATTGGTGACTGGTACACTGATTCACCTGTAGTTCTGCTCTGTCTGCAGACATGCATTCACAAACTCATCGGTGACATAACCAGTAGTCATAGATACATAGTGCTGTCATAGATATATACTGCCTTCAAAACATATTCAGCCCTCGTCCGCTTTTGAATTGTGTCATATTTTTTCCTTTTACACCTTAAAATTTTAATGTACTGAAATATATTTCCCCCCCAGAGTTAATACTTGTAGATATGCCTTTAGGCAGCTGGAGTTTGCATGTTCAGATTTTGGAATAACTGTCCATGCAAATTTGCTCCAAATCTGATAAGTTAGATGGAGAACATTGGTAGGCAGAATTTTTCAGATCATACCACAGATTTTCAATGGGATATAAGTCCACAGTACGGATCATCTTGTTTTTGAGCCATTCCTTTGCACTTTTTGCTGTACGCTGTGGGTCACTGTTCTGTTGGAACATGAATCTTCACCCTAAACGCAGATCTAGTGCGAACGGAAACCGTTTGCATCTGTCTTGCCCTTTCACAAGCATTCCAGTCCCTCCTAGCTGAAAACTACCCCTCGTAGCATGATGTGGCTACACCATTCTTGAGCTGGTGATACCTATGAAACTAGCAGCACATTCATCACTCCATGGTACCTTGCATGGCATTAGAATAGAAATTGTACCTCAGTAGTTAGATACCAGATAGATGACACAAGATGGAAACACTAGGTTGATTACCGCATGTGTAAAACAGGTTTAGAGGCAGCAGCAGGGATTGCCTGAGAGGATGGGAAACAAGTTCAGGTAGGAATGGGATGGTGAAGAGTTGTGTGTTTATGTGAATGCTAGTGTTGAGGCATTATTAATTGTTTCTTGGAATTGGATAACGACTGACTATGACACATGTTGAGCGAATGACTTTCTGAGCCTTCTGGGCAAAGTAGCATCTTCAGCGTGTACACGGTTGACTTGGCTTCCCATTCCTGAGAAGATGTTTGGTGAAATGTGCGTTAATCCCAGCTGTAGCTCACTGGATACTGAACCTTTGTCTCGCATGAAATTTTGATTACCTTTTTTCATTTGCATAGCACCTTCTTTTGAAAAGGTCATTGAGTGCAGCTTCTCCTTTAGAAAAGGTCAGTGGACCGTGTACTTCGTGTGAATGCGGATTGATTAAGAACACGGCATTCTCTTCAAGAGGAAGAATATCTTAAAATGCCAGAGATCTCCAGACACTGGTCAGAATTCCATGGCCTCATCCAACAAGCCTATAGGAAATGCGCAGTATAATGGCATCCAATATTGGTAAAAGGGATATAACCATTTTATGTAACCCGGGAAAACGGCATTTTAAAACTGAGTGATTAAATCTCTGAATTACCTTGACCACCCCTTCACTTCAATCACCTATGACTCCGCTGTCTTCTCGTGAACTCAATGTTTTGATGTGTAGGTTAAATGCACAGCACTCACCCTTATACAGTAACCATGTCCTTTTGCACTGCATTCAGTGGGTCAAGTCAATTACCTTTATTCCAGTCCTCAGGTCTTGACAACAAACGAGCCAGGCAAGAATCAAATGTGACTTGCCAGTAGGCTTAGATCAGGCTGCGCTGCGATCGCTGTAAATAATTTATTTGCTATCAATTTTTAACACCTCCGTTATGGGTATAATTGCATGTACAGTATAACCGCCATCACAACAGCCTGAACATGGCGGAGGATGACCTTAAAAGCCAGTGGAGAAAAATTGTTGGGGATACTGCTGTTCTGACAAAATTAGAGGGAGCACTGTTATCATATCAGAATAAAGCCATATTTGAAGAGCTATCCAATGGTATCGCAAGGAAAATTATTATATCTTGAATCCATAGGTCCCTCATAAAAAGGGGAAGTGCAGAGAATTTGTATCTGACCTTTGCATTTTACAAAGGCTACTCTATGTATTGGCAATGTACCTCAATCGAGAGGTACATGCTATTCTACCGTTTGCACTCCCTGCCAAACACAGATTTTTGTTTTTTGGCCAATGGAAAAGGCAATGTTTGGCATTGATCGAAAGCGTTTCCTAAGCGAGATGAATCTGTGCTTTCAACTGTAACATCAACTGTATTCTCAGGCACCAAGAAAATTTGAAATCGGAGTTCTCTAAATATGTTTCAAGCAGCCAAAAAAGAATTCTTAAAATATAGCTGCAAGCAGCAATTATAGGGTTCCAAGCACACATCGCAAAAATAGACAGAGAAAATATTATGGGACACATACAGGAAGGATAGACAGACAGACAAACAAATAAGCAAAGGTTTCATAAGGATTAGACAGGCAGTTGCTTATGGCCAATTTTGTGTTCCCATGACCCATGACCTTTTGACATGTTTATGAATTGAGGACATAAAAAGTCACCTTTTCACCAGCAACAATGCCATGAGATTGTAGTCAGTGTGAAAATTTACATGTGTGGGAATCATAAAAATCATCCTGATTGCACGGCAGCTTCTTGTTAACTGACTACTCGTGTGTTTGAGACAGCAGCTTTGGGGTTTGGGAACTGTCAACCATCTTTGCCTGATCCTCATCTACGAGGCCACTCCCAATTTTAGTGTGTTGGAAGGTGGTAGGGGTTGTAAGGGGAGGAGTGTAATGACAGTCCAAGCTATGTTGAAAGCCTCAGAAAGAATATTATATCTTTATTAGTCCCTTCCATCAATCAATTTAAACATGGCTTTCCAGACATCATCTTGACAGTCCAGACATCATAAGTCTTTAGTTTGATGAATATTGATCAAACTGCATTGAAATTTTCAGTTGAAATTTTCAGTTGTCATCTGACCAATTATCTCTGGACATTTCTATGTATTGCATGCTCAATCTTTCATATATCACAACTTTTGTCCATGTTTATGACGGAAGACCATCAGAAATCATCCTTTATCAGCAATGTAGTCGGACAATGCCGTCGGATCAAGTTTGACAATTCAATTTCCACATGAGGGATCAATAAAGTGTGACTCATCTCTCCATGAATCAACCTCAAAATGGATTTACTGACATAAACACCATCTTGACTCCACTGACAGTTCATGACCTAGCGATGGTAACTTTGGGACACAAACAGACAAACTTGTGTTTCAAAGGCCTGATACTTAACCAGTAGGCCAAACCCAGTTCAGTGTACTGGAAAGAGAATGGGGTTTTAAGGGGTGGAGTGTCAACAGCCGAAGCTATGTTGACAACCTGAGAAAGAATATTATAATCACATGTTCCCTGAATAGTGGGGGCCCATAGCAGCCCACCTGCTGAATATGGTTACTCTAGGACTTACGGTTTCTGAGATTTCTAGATTTTTCTCAATTCAATTTTAAATTGTTGCGCTAAATTTCCTTAAAAGCGCTCCTGTCTGCAGCATTATTTACCCAAGGGAACAAATTACCTCACACTCAGAGATAGACAGGCACAAGGAAGGTATCGTCAAGCCATGTTTTACAAATCTTTTACAAATCGACCACGAGGTGAGTTATCTCTGAGATGTAAAACCTGGACCGTTAATTGTGAATAGATGCATTACTATCTGCTGTACCATGGCTTTATGAGAAGCAGCAGACTGTTAAAATTCAAACTATACAGTGCCCTCCACAATTATTGGCACCCCTAGTAAAGATAAGTTAAAAGGGTTATAAAACATTCACCATTTGGTGAATTAGCTTAATCTCACACTGAAAAAAAGAGAAAAATCCAACCTTTAATTGAAGTAAATTTATTCTGAGAAAAGAAAATCCCTCATCAAGAAATAATTATTTTTAACAAAACCACGTGTGCCACAATTATTGGCTCCCCTGCATTTAACACTTTGTACAACCTCCCTTTGCCAATAAAACAGCATTGAGTCTTCTCCCGTAACATCTAATTAGGTTGGAGAATACAGAGCATGGAATCTGAGACCATTCCTCTTTACAGAATCTCTCCAGAGCATCCAGAGTCCTAGGTCCTCTTTTGTGCACTCTCCTCAGCCCACAGGTTTTCAATGGGGTTTAGGTCAGGGGACTGAGATGGCCATGGCAGAAGCTTGATATTGTGTTCAGTTAACCATTTTTGTGTTGATTTGGATGTATTTTTTGGATCATTGTCCTGCTGGAAGATCCAACGACGACCCAGTTTTAGTTTCCTGGCAGAGGCAGCCAGATTCAGATCAAAAATGTCCTGGTATTTCATGCTGTTTATGATGCCATGTACCCTAACAAGGTTCCCAGGGCCTTTGGAGGAAAAACAGCCCCACAACTTCATGGAACCTCCACCATACTTAGCAGTGGGGATCAGGTTATTTTCGGTATAGCCATCCTTCTTTTTACGCCAAACCCACCTTGAGTGTTGGTTGCCGAAAAGCTCAATTTTTGTTTCATCTGACCATAGAACACAGTACCAGTCAAAGTTCCAGTAGTGTTTAGCAAACTCCAGGCGCTTACATTTGTGGTGAAATGACAGGAAAGGCTTTTTTCTGCCATGCCTTCCATATAATTTGTTGGCATGGAGGTGACGTCTAATGGTAGTTTTGGAGACTTGATGACCCCAAGATGCTACTTTCCTCTGTAATTCTCCAACAGTGATCCTTTGGGATTTTTTTTGCCTCTCTTACCATCCTCCTCACTGTGCGTGGGGGCAAAATAAACTTGGGTCCTCTTCCAGGCAAGTGTGTAACAGTTCCAGTTGCTTTTAACTTTTTAAGTATTGCCCTAACGGTAGATATGGGCATTTTCAGGTGAGTAGCTATTTTTTTTATAGCCATTCCCTGACTTATGAAGCTCAACACACTTTTCCCTCATTTGATTTGTGTGTTCTCTTATCTTTCCCATGTTGATGTATCAATAAGGGAATATGGCCTCTGTGTCACCTCATATTTGATGCAGTGAAACAGGAAGTCATGGATTACTGCATGAAAGTTCCTAAACAGTCTGATCAACTTTAAAAAGTTAAATATAAATGTAAAAAATGCTTCAGTTACATTTTGTTCATAATAATTTCTAGGGGTGCCAATAATTGTGGCACACGTGGTTTTGTTAAAAATAATTATTTCTTGACGAGGGATATATTTTCTCAGAATAAAATTACTTCAATTAAAGGTTGGATTTTTCTCATTTTTTAAGTGTGAGATTACGCTAATTCACCAAAAGGTGAATTTTTTTCTAACCCTTTTTACTCATCTTTACCAGGGGTGCCAATAATTGTGGAGGGCACTGTATAAGCTTTCTCTCAGGCATTCTTTTATGCCGTCTTTGTGTTTACACGCTCACCTCATGCGACAAACACGCTCAAATAAAAGGCATTGAAGAGAGCTCCTCTTTTTCCCCCTTCACAAATGAAATAAAACAAAGTAAAAATTTGTTTAAAATGCCCTCTGGGTTGAGATATTTGGTGCACACCCAACTCCTCTCTGCCTATCTCTACCCCCCCCCCCCCCCCCCGCCCCCCCAGTCAAAGGAATTTCAACATTCTTCACGTTGGCTGCGATTATACAGCTGCCGATCGCAAGGGCAGGATTTTCCTGGTCAATGTCCCAGTTTCTCTGCTGTGAATCCGCCACACTGCCGGAGGGGCTGGTTCGGAGCACCCAAATCTCCCTGCGTATGAAAGGCATAACCGCCGCTATCCTCTCAACCCACCTTCACATCTTTTATTAACGTTTCTGACAGTGTGACAGCTTCTTTTTTCTATTCTGGATTTCTCTAACCCTCTGGCAGATCCCAGCGTGGTGTGACATTTATGGAAGTGATTCAATTCCCACTTAAATCTGGGTGGAGGAACAACAGTGAACGAGCCGAAGAGGCGCTAAATGGACGAATGCTCCGAACTGATGAGGGAGAAAAGTGGGTTGGGAATTGAAACTAAAGGTGAACTTTTTTTATAATGAGCCTACTAAACGGCATGCAAATATAGGAGGGGCGGGTATTATGGGTGCCAATAAGTCAGACTTCGTGGAGAAAAAGCTTCATTTCCAAACGCAAGTAGCTAGGCTACATAGTTAGCAGGCCTTTGCACTTCAACATGGATACTCCGGCTCAAAACTTGCTGACTACGTGATATCCTCGGTATACTATTCAAAATACATCGCAAATTCCTTAACGAAATTCTGTTCAGATTGTAGGAAATGGATGCAGTGATGGAAGTCTTATGTAAAACAAACAAATATTTATTTTTTTATTTTTGAGGAATCGTCATCCATTTCTGAGTTTTAAGGTGTGACCTATTCTCCTTTTCAATCCCCCTGATCCATTTGGGAAGGTATAAATGTGGATGAATAACTGCTTTGCCTCAGTCATTGTGGGTGATGTATTATGCAGTTGTCTTCATTATGCCTGCTGTCATTACTCAGGAACGATGAAAGGGAATTAGATGATTAGTGCCCAGGTGTACAGGGAAGAGCGCAAGCAAGATGAAAGGAAATACGCCTCTTCCTCCCTCCTTTTCCTCTTTCCCTACCCCTCCTTTCCATCATGAACACTCGTCTGAATTACGATAAAATTCACCTCAAATTGCAACGAGCCTTGTTTTGCTGGTCAGCAATCATCGTTTGAAATCGTTTAGGTTTGCGCACTCTGATTGGTTCAGGACCCATGGAAACCGGAGCCTTGTTTTTTTTTGTTTTTTTTTCCACGGTTTTCATGGTCAAAATTCATAGGATTGTTGTCCTCATTTTTTTTGCCAAGGGAAGGAAATAATCTAGAGGTAAATGGCAGGCAAGGCATTTGAAAACCGCACGTCCCCTTATAAGAATTACGATCCTGATATGAATAATAAAACAATTCAGACAAGGATTAACATATCAAAGGCTTAAACATAAGATACTAAAACATCAACCTGTATTTATTTAAGAATGGCTTGAAAGGTTTCAAAAATGAAAACACAAGATATGTAATATGTGGAAAGCAGTTTCCCCTTACACAAGCATAATCTTTTGCAATGTCCTTCTTTTGGAGGTGTGCATGGAAAAGTATGGTATTTTTGTATGGTTACTCATTGGCACTGACAGAGGGGAAATCAATGCATAATGATGAGAAATGGCCATTCAGCCCCTCCATTAACTTGCTTGCATATAATCCAGAGTGAATTTATCAATGTGTTGAGCAGAGCTGCCAAGTCCACAATTTCCCTGCCAAATTTGACTCCTCTTTCCAGCTGGACGTGGGACGTTTCGTGTTCCTAGGCGTGGGTTTAAAAAATTTTCCCGCCAACATTTTTGTTTGTTTGTTTGTTTGTTTATAGCAGATCACAGTACATCCCGCTGGGTTGAAAACCCGGGGTTTACCGCCCTTGTAGACCTTTGTGACACGGTGCCATTCCTACACTGTGTAGACTTCCTGCTTTTAGACGGACATCCCATTAGACTGGGCTGCCTACATCCTACACGTCCGCTAATCTTTATACGAAGGCCTCATTTGTGTCATCGGTCATGAAAATATTGCCGTAAATTTGCACACCTGCATGTTTCACGACCGTTTGCGCACACTTGTGCACTGAAGCTCTGAAACTTAACATTTCTCACACTGGTTTGTATTTGTTTGGGCTGTTTTTTTGACCAATTGAATCCTGGGTTTGAGATGATTTTCATTTAGGTATTTTAAAAGTTTGCCCATCTTGGCTTTAAGCTTTATGTAGAAGACCTTTCTCACTTTTAACATTGCACAAGAAAGCACGCACACCGTATATACTGTATACATCTGTATATGCACAAGCCAGTGCACAAACGGTGATGTACAGATAGGCTACATCACGGCTATTCAAATCTGGACCTTGAATCCAAATCCGGCCCTGGTTTTCTTTTCTCCCAGGTAATTAACTGAACAAATATTGCTACTGATTGGCCAGACTGTCTTCACACCTGATTCCCAGGTAAAGGGAGGATGGAAAACCAGCAGTTCTCTGACCTTGAGGAGCGTGATTTGAATACCGGGGGGGCTACATGTTCTCAGGTAGCGGAGGGTCCAGACGACGGCCGTAGCCGAGCCGACACCGGGAGGATCTTCACACCACATCGGCGCCGTAGATCCGCCGCTCGGCCCAAACCCCGGGGGTCGGTTCTTATTGGCGTGTAATGAGATCGGGATGTCACGTCCTGGCCGCAGGACCGAACGTGGCGCAGTAAGTGGTTGATCCTGCGGGAGATGAGCAGGCTAATCCCCCCCCCCCCCGCCAGCCCTCGCGGAGGTTCGCTTGGGGCTGCGGTTTATTATCCCGGCTTGGCTCAAACCCTCCGCCGCTTGTTCTGGGAACCAAAAGGCAGGCAGGCAAGCAGGGAGAGTAGGAGGCGCGCAGAGAATTTAGGGTCTAAAAATACACACTGCAGAGCGTTACCGAATTATCCTCTCGGGTGCTGGGAGATTAAAGGCGATAATCTCTCCCTTCCTTCCTTCTTTCTTTCCTTCCTTCCTTCCTTCCTTCAACTTTTGGAAGGGAGGAGCTTTGGAATTGCTCATCACCCCCCCCCCCCCCCCCCATATAAAAAAGTATGTAAATTGTTTTGTGTCCATGCTCATGCTTTTATGATAATGTATGGTTTAATGGTAAATTGTACATTTCTGTTTTTTTATTTTTTATTTTTTAATGTCATTTATACAAGACTATAGAAGACTGTCGGGATCATAGGGAAATTCCCAAGTGGATCTCCCTTCAGCTTTGATGTTTTTGAGGATGCCCAGGCCCGAGTGAAGTATCGATCGACTGTGACATAATGTTCCACACTGTGTTCCCATCATGCTCTGGGAAATCCAGGGGTATCCCTGCCGTTGTTTGGCCTGCACAGGTCAGAGACGGCAGGGTGTGGAGTTAATTAATGCCTTGTTGCTAGATCTATCACAGAGGGCAAGGGGTAAAATGTTAATGTGGAACCTTGTGCATCCATGTGGTACTACATGAGCAGTAGCTGCATCAAACCATGTCAAAAATAAATGTGTTAATTTACCAGGAATTGACTCAAAAGTTGCAGACCACAGTTTAAAGCTAGTGTGAGATGCAGTGTCATAAGACACAAGATCCATTGTAAATTAAAGGGAGCTAACGAGTGGCACAAAAAACTAAAATAAACATGGTTAGTCAGCAAGAAGGTGACCGAGGTCAACTTAATAAAAAATAAATACATCTGTTAATGTCAGTCATACAAAGCATTAAAGCGTGTCTACAGGAGTGGGCACTAACAAAAAAAAAAAAAAGGACAGGCTTTGGTCCTTAATTTATGACTCAAGCTCTTTATTGCAAACCTACTGCTTGTGTGCAGACAGGCTGGTGAAGGTTCCCCCTGGAAAGAGGCATGTTGCATGGGGGGTGTCCCTTATCTCCAATACTGTTTGCCCTATCACCAAAACACTAAATTTTCCTTGCACAGCCTGTTGGACAAAGCTGGGCTATTAAACCTCTCCAGATAAGGGGCCCTGCCCATCATATTTCTCCATGCGCTGATGACATCCTCCTTACCTTTTGGAAATTACTACGTGTGTCCCCTAAGCGTTAATGTGCTTTAATAAATTTGGCTCTTTGTCTGGGTGTGAAATCAATTGGTTGCAATCAATTTTAATGCCTCGAAATGCTCACAACTCTGCCCTTTCGTCAACCTTCCCAGTTCAAATGCAACTTGTGGGGCTTTGCATGTTTAAAGGTGAAAATTCTTCCCACTTTGTGAGCTGTTATTAAAGATAATTATTATTCTTCAATTGAGAATGTCCAGATGGACTTAAGTGGTCACCTTAAGCATTTTAGCTTCCATGACAGGATCTCTGTGATTAAAATTAATATCTTTCCACTTGTTAATTTTTCTTCTCCACAATTCTTTTTTCTCCTCTTCCACAATTTTTCAATAAAATGTACATAATTTGTAGTAAATTTGTTTGGAACAACAAATGATCTAGAATAAATTTGTCAACTTTATAGTTCTGTTGCCTAAGTTAAAATTACATTTAATTCAGTCTTATATAGAGTGTGTTATACAGCTTTTGTACATAGGCCTCTTTTCTTCTTTATATAACACATCTACAATTACTAAAGATCCCCCTCTAAGGATCACTTGGGTCTTGGGCAGGGAGCTCCAGGCTTTCAGTGTCACCTTTAATTGGGATGCTATAATGGGAAAGCGTCTCTTCATCCTCTTAAGATGGCGCATGAATCCTGAGATGGCTGTGCTCAAGGAAAGAAGTACCAGCATGATAAAAATGTTTATAATAGTGAATGGACACTAAAATTGTGTATGTATAGCCTAAGGCAATGTGGAACCGATTCCAACCATCGTCTGACAACTGTTTAAATAAAATTTATAAATGAAAAAAAATGTAATTAAATGAATAATAATAAAAAAAAATATATATATATTATATATACACACCGATTAGCCACAACATTAAAACCACTGACAGGTGAAGTGAATAACATTGATTATCTTGTTATTTTGGTTCTGTATACTCTAGCACTTTGAGTTTGAAAGGATACAATGACAATGAGGTTGAAGTGCAGCTTTAATTTGAGGGTATTTTCATCCATATCGGATGAACCGTTTAGAAATTATAGAACCTTTTGTACATCGCCCCCCATTTTTGGGCATCAAAAAATATTGGACAGTTTAACATAATGTAGAATAAAGTAATCATTTTCAATATTTGGTCACATATCCTTTGCATGCCATGACTTCTTGATGTCTGTGATCCAACAATACGGACTCTTGATATCTTATTTTCTGGGACTCCTACAAACGATACTATAACGTCTGCATTTGAATGGATCTCTATGGGAATTGGGGGGTGGGACTAGATTTAGCTGTAAATTACACTGGAACAGTATGGAAACACATGGTTGGCTAAATGGCTCTAAGTCATCAAGGGCCTGACATGTCAAACAAGCCTTAAACCATCACTCTGCTGCCAAAAATACAGTAGATATGGATGGATAACTTGAAGGGTTTCTTCTGACTTATTTTTCCATAGAGTTCAACGTTTAAAATGCAGCCGCTGATTTCTCAATTTCGTGACAATATAGATGTGCGCTGTCACTATTTGTTAATGCATTCAGTTGACCGTTTGATATAAGTAGGGGTTGAGCAGATGTGTACGAACAGTGCGCGTGCAACTTAAACGGGTAACTAAAATACTTGAAACAAGCAAAACATTTGAATTACATAAACATGCTATTTTTGTAAGCTTTGGAAGCGGCCACTGTGTGACTCACAGGAAGCTATCGCATGTAAGGATAACAGGAAGTATCCCCTCCCCTTATTTAATTTTCTCCCTTCTTCTTTCGTAGCCTCTATTCTCAAAGTAAGGCATGATCCTGTGCACTGTGCCCCTCTGTGCCTGCTGCCATGCCTGTGTCCCCTAGTGTCACCCCAACCTCCTGTAGCTGTGTAGCTGCATTCTCTGTGGTGGCTGTGTAGCATAATGTTTCGGGAACTGGCTTTATAATTCAAATGTTGTAGGTTTGAATGCCAGGTAGGACACTGCTGTTGTACCCTTGACCAAGCTTCATATGAATCCCAGCCCATTGTACCCTGGAGTAAGATCCTTAATCTGAATTGGGTTGGCAGTGTAGTATAATGGGTAATGAACTGGGCCTGCAGGCTCTATTCCCAGGACACTGCTGTTGTACCCTTGATCAAGCTTTACATATATCCAGCTGTATAAAATGGATACTATGCAAGTAATGCATAAGTTGCACTGTGTAAGTTGCTCTATGATAAGAGCTAAGATGCCTGTAATATAATGTAGTAAATATCTTGCTATTTAAATGTATTGCGTGTAAACATCTGAGAATATGCAAGTTGCTCTGGATCAGAATGTCTGCCAAAAAGCATGTCTGCTTGTACTTCCTTATTAGGATGTAATTGTTATGATTAGTACTTTTCCCAACTATAACAGTGACATTTATATTGTATATTAAATTGTATCTGTGTTAGTGGCTCTGGATATGTGTTTGCTAAATGCCAAGATGTAAATGTAAAAGAAATGTCACTTTGCTGTCAACTTAGTTCACTGCGTGTGGGTGTAGAGGGTGCATATGTACACGTATGTTTGTGCGGGTTTCCGCTCGTGTCTGATGTGTGAATGAGTGATGGGGTTTCCATAGCGATTAGATCCAGAGCTCCGTAATAGCTGTGCATTTCCTGGACAATCAGACTTCTGGCCATCGTAAGGATGGTGCGCTGGAGAAAGGTGCTGTCACTAAACATTAAAAAAAATTGTTTTTTTTTTTGCTGTGGGGGACAGTCCTCTCCTAGAATTTCCTGCCAGGATAACAGCTGACTAATGGTAGGAGTGATCCCTTTCATGGGAAATGCCATTGAAATGCATCTGCCACAAAATTTAGGTACAGTACTCTTACAGCCCTGTAGGGCTGCGCCAGCGAGTATACCTGCTACAAGAAAGCAGATTAAACTGCAGTTGGAAAAAAACTGAAACCACAAACGAGACACAACTCTTTTTTTTCCTGAATGTGATGGAAAATTAAAATTTATATTCCAATTGCGGTAGCATATACAATAGCACAATAAAGGACACCCCCCATCCACCCCTGCCTCCTTGTTGTAACCAGTTGATTTAATGAGATACCATATCCAGGCTTGCATGTAAAAGGCTAATTGAGAACTGCTTTAAATAATTTCTAATTAGCGCAAGTGCAACAGTAATTGGCTGGCTAATCTGAGGAGAAATTAGCAGTGCAGTGTTGGAGAGCGTTGCACGCAGCTGAACGAGTGTAGCGGGGGGGGGGGGGGTTACTGGGCGGGGAGAGGCCACACAGAGCCCATCTTTGTCCTGTCTCACCCCCCCCCCCCTAGAAAAATAAAATAAATGTGTTTTTCCTTTTTCTCAAGGCTCACACGTTCAGCATGAGCTTCTGTTCTTGCCTGTTTCACTACTATACATTGAACCAAGGTAGTTCAGTCAGCATTTTATAGAGGCCGAGGAAAACTGACACACTGTATGGCCTATAGTAGTCAGCATTGACCACACAGCGATTTTGGCTGCAAAGAATCTTTTTTCAAAGAAGTAATCATATCGTCGCCATCACATCCAGGATCAAATTGTTTTTGCCTCATAATACTGAATTAGCCGTTCCCCAGTCTGTGGATTAAATATCTCGGTGTACCATTAGTTTCTAAGAACACCGTGTGTTCTCCCTGAAAAGTCTCGGATGTAATTTGGACATGTTCCAGTGCCCGAACGGTCCCATTTTCTCCTTTGTGCAATGTTACTAGGTTTGTGGCATCACTATCGTAATCTAGGACTCGATGTCCACCACGACTCCGGGCACCAGGATGACCGATCGCTCTCACACGGCATCGTAGCATGCTAACAACCTTCACGTGCCTTTAATGTCGATGGCCCTCATCTCCCAACAGCTTTCTCGGCTGTGATTCAAGAACACTGCTGAACCCTGTGCTCACTAATCACAGCTATTTTGTTGTTAACTGATGGTAAAAAGGATGTGAAATCCGCTACACATGAATTTTAACCTCAGGGGATTTCTCTCGCTCTCTCTCTCTCTCGCTCTCTCTCTCTCTCAACCAATTCATAAATAAGAACCCCCTAACGCTTGTTAATTTGTATGCATTGCCAAATTTGACCGCTACCTGGATCACCTGCTAAGGCCATGCATTGCAACTGCTGCAACATTGGCTGTTAGACAGATCCTCTGTCATCAGTCTGGATAAAGATTGGGGAAATGTACATCTTTTTAAACTTGTTATTTGAAAAATAAATCAACACATAGCCTTTCTGTGTTTGCCTCACTCATTCTAGGAGAGTCTGAGTAATTAGTCAAGGACTCATACAGTTTCAAACCGCTAGAAAGTTAGCTACCGATGGCAATCTGGTGCTCTTACCACATGTAACGGCTTGAACTCGATTAGGTACCCAGCTAAGTATCGAAAGGCTTCCTGGCTTTTTTACACCATTGACTCCTGTCCTGTGAACAATGATATGTTATTGACCACTTAATAATATAAATCATTCAATGGGAGATCCGGTGCATTGGCATATATTCATTTTATCTTAAAAGAAACCAAATTGTGGTTCGGCAGTTCCGTTACACGCTACGCTACAAGATACTGATGGAGCCACTTCATAAGGGCACCTGTTGTTCAGTCATTAGCAACCACCCGTCGCCGTACCAGACTCATCTCAATTATATTACTCATTTAATGATGGCAAATTATGTAGAATGGCATGCCATTTCCCGGATGAGAGCCCATGGCTATTGATTTTTATGCGCCACGATGATCCACCAATAATGTAATAACGTTAACCAGTTAAAAAATATTTGTCTCAAATGGTGAGTTTTTTTTCTTTATTTCTCATTCTAAAATAAAAAAAAACTGTTAAAGATTATGATTATTTTTAGAACACCGTGCGCACACGCCCGCACATGCGCACACACACACACACATTTGGATTGGATTTTGGATCTCTCAAATTACCACCATCTAATCCATCCTGTACCATATTCAATACGATCGTTGTATTGCAATAATAAATTACATTATCTTTATTAAAACTAATAACCAATGAACCCAACCACCTTGTTACGTGCTCAAATAGAGTGGTTATAAAGACATGCACAGTGCTTCAGTTGAATAGCCAGCTGCTATACCCTGTTTGAGAAAATCTATATAGCATTGTTGGTATTGTTGGTCATGTTAACAATAAAACTGATAGGAGCTATCCTTATTTGTGAGGTTGAATAGCTGCCAATGCGGAGACCACTGCCCAGGAAGGCAGTCCAGGCCTGGCCTGTCTGTAATATATGCTAACATATATAGAGCCACCGCTGGTTCCCCTGGCCTTACCCTGACATTTACATCAGCTGAACAAGGACAGGCCCTTTTCTTTCCATCCCATTTTCCCGGCTAATCAGGTGACTTGAAAAGAGGGCCCGATAAGGCCCATTGTTTGCGCTGACAGTGTCCTGATGATATGGCTGGAGAAGATCTCTGGCAGTCATTCCCCTCCCCCCCCCACCCCCCAACACCACCTTTCAAAAGCCCTCAGAGCCACCAGAGAGAAAACTCATTACTTCAGAGCATCCGGGTTAATGAGTTCACTAAAACGCAACCAGAGAAAAATGATAGCAAGGCTAGAGAGAAAAAAGAAACGAAACAAAAACAAATGCAGCGTCTGTATTTCCAAGACTCTCGGCCGCTATGGAATTATAATGGACGACGATGGATTTCGTCCACAAATCGTGCGGCAACGGATTACGTCACAGGTTTATAAATCTCCCACCCCGTAGGTCTACAAACACCACGCAGTGTATTTACTGTTCACAAGAGCTGTGCACCTTCCTAATTGAAGACATCGCGGGAAATGGCTTTTTTTTTTTTTTTAAACATTGTCCTTTCACGAGTGGAAGAGAGCGCGGGGTTGAGTCACAATGTGTATTGCACTCTCTCTTTCGAAAGACATCCATTCACGGCATCAAAGCAGCGTGCGGCGCAGTAGCTGTGGCCTTTTGTGCTCTGGTGAAAGTGCGGTTATGTTGTTGGAATATTGATGGCGGTAAAAGTAGTATCGCCGTGGCGCAGGATACAGAGTCCCCGGTTTGGTTTCAGCTTGGCATTCTCTGAATCAAGCGTCCAATCACTGGGGACGGGGACTTCAGGGACCAGAGTCACCGCCCACTGTTTCCGTCTTCCTCTGTGGGATGGAAATCTTGCGCCAGGCTGTAGTTTGCTGTGTGTGTTGTCATGTCCGGGAGCGTACACACACCACACGCCATTGTGTTTGATTCAGATTGTGGCTCGGAGTCCGTTAAGATCTGCTTAAACTGCTGTTGTGAAATAATCCTGCAAATCTCTGCCTTTATTGTAGCTTTCTCTCGCTCACCCACGCGCACACATACGTTTCCCTCTCACTTTCTCGCGTGCTCTCTCTCTTTCACACATTCTGTAGAGGTGAGCCAATGGATCAGTGTCCATTGTGGTTTGATTACTGTCTATGCTACGGTGATTAGCATCATCCTATAGCTCTGCTGAATTTCCCCTATAGACACACAAACAATAGCCATTCAGGGCCTGACTAAGTTCTCACACAAGTCCATCACATTTGTAAAGCTGTCGCTTTGAGGAGGAAATGCACCCAAAACTTTATGGAACATCGAATGGAATGTAGGCTTCAAACGGTTCTGAAATAAAGACTGTATGTTACACATGAGCAGTCTGAAAAAAGAGAACATTGAGATGTTTTTGGGTAACCTGAGGGCCCCTGAGTGGATGAAACCCACCCCACCTGAGTGGTCTGAACCCTTTGTGGACTGTCTTAGGGCCTGAAAACCAATAACATGACCAATGATTGGTGAGAAACAAATGCCATGACCAATCATTGGTCATGTTATTGGTTTTGTGTGTGCTTAATGGTTTTGCACCCTTAGTGAGCTAATGACGTTGCACCCACACCCAAAATAGACATATCTGAGAGCTATAAGCTAGAGCCTATTCTTATGAAGAGCATCTTCAGTAACTGAGTCACCGTCCAGCCCCAGTCGGATATCCCTAATACCCCAACCTCCTATTTAACACCAAGTGCATCGCCATTATGTTCTGGAGCTGCAGTGAAGTATCATATGGTTTATTAATTCATACGTCTAGTTGGGGTGCTGTGCAAACATCTGCCGTTATTATATACACTATCAGCTACTGTATCTATGTAACAAAGAATGCTCTCAAATACCAGCATGCCTGACCGTTGCACATGTATATGGTTTAACATTGTATCGTGGATTGTGGCCCTCCATTGCAGTTTAACATTGTATCATGGATTGTGGCCCTCCATTGCAGTTTAACAGTGTATCATGGATTGTGGCCCTCCATTGCAGTTTAACAGTGTATCATGGATTGTGGCCCTCCATTGCAGTTTAACAGTGTATCATGGATTGTGGCCCTCCATTGCAGTTTAACAGTGTATCATGGATTGTGGCCCTCCATTGCAGTTTAACAGTGTATCATGGATTGTGGCCCTCCATTGCAGTTTAACAGTGTATCATGGATTGTGGCCCTCCATTGCAGTTTAACAGTGTTTCATGGATTGTGGCCCTCCATTGCAGTTTAACAGTGTATCATAGATTGTGGCCCTCCATTGCAGTTTAACAGTGTATCATGGATTGTGGCCCTCCATTGCAGTTTAACAGTGTATCATGGATTGTGGCCCTCCATTGCAGTTTAACAGTGTATCATGGATTGTGGCCCTCCATTGCAGTTTAACAGTGTATCATGGATTGTGGCCCTCCATTGCAGTTTAACAGTGTATCATGGATTGTGGCCCTCCATTGCAGTTTAACAGAGTATCTTGGATTGGGGATCCTCCATTGGCTTAACCAGCTGTGGCAATGGCTCTGGTTGCAGTCCTGTGACCTGCGGTTTGTAATTGAATCGTAACCCTGTCGATGCCAACTGCACCAGCTACGCAACAGGCAGGCCTCCGGCAAAATGGCCGTCCTGTTCCGCTGATTATCTGACTAGTGAAAAGAAGCGGTCGTTGGAGGGACGCACGCTTCAGAAAACACACTCCCCTGCGCTTTTCCCATACTGAGGTTTTCCATATTGAGGAATACAAAAGAATGGGACAAAAGATGATGCTATTCTCTATGATTATGATTTTCATTCATTCATATGAGCGCCCGTCCGTCCTGTGCTACTGTCATATTCTTGCCTTTTAGAAAATAAAGATACGTTGTCGACCAATTCTACTGTCTGAAGTATTCCAAGCAACACACAGCTGTCCCTGTTTTCTGATGTATTGGGTGACTTATATTTTGATTCTGTCAAAAAAGTATCCATTTAAGTATCCTACTTCCTGTCATCTTAAAAGAATGCACACAAGGACATATTAACCTCTCCCAATAATGCATTAAAAATATGGTACCGGAGTCTTACTTGAATTTGGAGAAAGAGCCCCCGTTGCAAATTGATGCGTGAGACTTATAATGATATTAGAGATCTTGACTGCTTTTAAGGGCTCCATCATGCGATATGTAATGCATTTTGAAATTGTCCTGGCTCTCCAATAACTCCTTAAATGTGTCTTTGCTACACATAATGATTCACTTAGACTGGCTTGGTCAGGTGTATTTCATATCATTTCTATGTAAATAATGCACTCCCAAATTGCCATTATACTTGATAAAGGTGTGAAATTGCTTTCCGATGACACCATTTCCTCACTTAAAACTCGCACCGGACCCAGATGCTGGTACTGCTTTGTATTGCTAGCCGTGTTCTGATTGGCCATGGGGCTCAGGGGAATCTATTACCTCAAGTAACGAACGGGGAGCAAATTACATATAAACTGCTATAAATACACTCAGAGAAGCTCTCCTGAAATGTATCCCAGGTAATGCCTCTGAGTCTTTCCTCTGGCCCCACCCTGCCAATCACAAGTTCCCGTCTCGTCAGTCAATCACGCGTGGCCCTAAAATCTTTACACATTTGGTGAGATGATGGAGCCAAACACAGTGCCTAGATGCCTTGTTCTTTGGCCCAACCTCTATTTTTATTCAGTTTTATTCTCGTTTTTAATGGATAATCGTTTACTCCAAAATAAGGAAATGAACAGGAAACGAGACAGGAAAAATATTGTTAAACTAACGTAATAGAAAAAGAAAGGCATAAATAAAGAACACATTTTTTAAAAGTACCAGTCTATTTTATCAATAGTTAAATGGTTAGGTGTCCAGTCATGCAGGCAAATTTAGAGGCCTTCCTCAAAATACCATCCTAAAAAAAAAAATAATAATAAATATAAATATTTTTTAATGATGACATTGGAAATTACATTAATATTTTTTCCCCATTTTGACAATTTTTAGATTTGCATTTATCTCTCTTATATAACATTTCTCTTCAAATTGGACAAAAGAAACACAAAGGGCAGGAGTTACATGTGTAAAGTTTATGACTAAATAACAATGGAGACCAATCAATAATAACCATGTGAACAAAACCAGTGTACACAAAGTGATTCCCTTGTAAGACTGGGTCCTTATGTAGAATTCATTTGGAAAGCAGATGGGTATTTTGGAACTTGCACTCACTTGCACAAACACTGCAGTTAAGGGACAGTCATTGATAGACCCAGAGTACGTTTGTGTAGTACATCTGTATGGATTAGCATTTCTTTAGCCGTTGGTCATCTTGTGGTTGAGATCTTGTAAGATGTTTTTGACCATTAATTTAGGACTGATGTTTTCAGCATCCCCCGGATTGGTCTGACACCCTTGAGTGGCCTACGGGACTCAACCTAGGCCTCTCCTGGGTGCTCGGCCTAAAGAGAGCGCGTCGGAAGGCAGTCTGACGTTAAGTGTTGTTCTGAAGCTAGCTATGAAATCTATACACTAATTAGGGCCTTGGCCACACTCATCTGCACACCTCACAGGGCATTGTTTCATAGATAAAGGAGGAGGTAAAGTCTTTTGTGCGCTTTTGATCCCCTTTGGGTTCGGGAGCAGAGAGGCGTGTGTTCAGAGCGCTCGGGGAACAGCCTACATCACTGTCAGCTTTTGAGAGACTTGAGTGTGTGGCGAGTGCCAAATAATGATTAAAAAAGACCAGATACTTCAGATGTGTGCCAGTACATGTGCGTTTGATGATTGACCGAATGCTTGAATGTGTTGATTGAATGCTTTTTTAATTTTATTTTAGCGTAGCGTTTATCCTCTGCTGTGTGGCACTGGCGCTCACAGGTCTAACTGCACTTTGCACAGGAAAACTAAATAAATCGACAGAAAAGTTATGTCACTACATTTTTAACATCTTAACTTAATTTTAATTTAAGTGACATGAAATTTGTAGATGTGTAAAAAAAAATTGTGCTGTTTCTTACTTGTTGGTAAGAAGACTAGACCATTTTTTTTACCAAAAAAATTTTTTTATTTTTTAAACAATGCCCTCAACTTTGGAAAAAATTGACGGAGAAGCTGGATGGTGTAAATGATACTGTTTGGAATATATTTCCATCTGTATTCCAAAACACAACTGAAATTAGCTGATTATATACACTATATAGCATTATGTAAATAGCAGTGTCATAATATACTTGTTTTTCACTCCTGTACAGTACCATAGCAATTTATTTTAACAATGAAATTTATTCAGCAAAAAATATATTCTCTGTATATCATGTTGCTCATAAAATATAATGCATCCAGTAGTCTCTGCCTGTTTTAACTCTATGCCCTGATCTGAATGGTTTCTGGTTTCTCCAATGTTAAAATACATGTTTTATTGTATGAAAATACATTTCCAATGATTGCATCCAATATTTAAAATTCAAAATGGCTAGTTATAATTAGATGTTTTAAAAAAAACATTGTAATTAGCAAATATTTATAACCATGTTCATAAACACAATAAATTATGTTTATAGGAAATCATTTTGGTTTTTGTTCATTCTCAATGTATTTGACATTTTTCTGTTTTCTTTGTAATTGCTTAGTGTTGTGATACATCACTCTGGTTGTAGTTGCTATTTTAAGTTGCCATTTTAGGTGTTCAACTCAATAAATACGAATGCACTAACAATGCACATTCGGACGTGAAGGATTTCTGCCATTTTGCATTCGGACTGATAACTTAAATGTGCAATTAAAAATATTGTTCTTCTGTTCAGAGGGCCACTGGTTCATCTCCTTTGTGCAATTCCATTATATTCATTACTATATAAATAGGCCACCGGATAATTACTCTGTTTTGCCATGACTTAGTAAGACTGCAATCACAGACAATGAAAATTTCTGATCTGATTCTTTTCATTTTTTATTTCAATTATATGATTCTTTTGTTCATCATATAATTTTCTATTGCCTTGATGAGGCTGAATTTTCTTATGTCCGAAAAAAAAAAAAAAAATCTTAAAAAAACAATGATACCGCTAAAAATATTCTCGCGCAATGACACCGCTCCTGTTCTTTTATATAGATGTAGATTTGGTAAAGATTTGGAGCCTTAGAACCAGTTGCCAGGCAGAGGGGGGAAAAGGAAAGAGGTGGGGGGGGTGTCTGAACACAAGTGTGTGCAGTAATAACGATGTAGCGAATAACGGGGATCAGGGCAGGCGAGAGCAAGTACAGTACGACGCTCTCAGCACAAGGCCCTGACACAAGAAGATTAAGTATGAGCAGCACTTACAGTACGTGCCCGTAATTTAGGTAATTTTATTGCAGGGTTTGTCGATCCTGAAATTACGCCACTACTGTCTTTGTGTGCTCTGTAATTTCACTGTTTCTTGCTCTGTGATTGAAGTGAAATGGAAGCTACCAGCCTCTGTGTTTTCTCTCGAGGAGAATTGCAGCTGTTTGTTCTCTCTCTCTCTCTCTCTCTCTCTCTCTCTCTCTCTCTCTCTCTCTCTCTCTCTCTCCGTCTCTCTCTCTCTCTGTCTCTCTCTCACCCCCTCTACCTCTCTCCCATTTTTTGAACAAGGCACTCTACTTGGATGGCAGATGAGACATCAAAAAATATATCTGTATATTAATGTTTTGTTTGAATGAACAGGGAGGTTTGCCTTGTGCAAAGATTTTATCAGCACTGTCACAATGGGTATATTATGTTGCTTTGTATATTACGTGTAGTTGTGTATTATTATTTTTTTAATTATTTTGTATTGTCAAATTAGGCATTTATTAAAAATTGTATTTACAAGAAGCCAAGCACAGGCCATTCTTTATTAGACAGGGATATTGCACCATGCTATGAATACCTTATTAGATTTTAGTAGAAGTGAATCGTATGGTATAAGGTTTTTAAAATTTCTTATCAAGAGGATATCATAGCTTTGGAGGTTATTCAGTCAATTTGTATGAATACAAATTAGTTATATGACAAATCGTTCTTTATTAATTTGAGTTATGTATGCACACTAATACAAGTCTTTAAATGAGCTTAGCATTATGGCCAGGGGAAAGAAAGATGTTAATTTGTACTCACTGTGTGCATCGTGGCAAGTAAGATAGGGTGCACACGAACAGGCTGGTGTAAATCTGCTCTTTTCAGGACTGTTCAAGGTTTGAAAAGACGGCGACAAATAGCTGCTGTATTTACCATGGCGACTGGGGGGCCGTGTTAGTGGTTTCTCTGGTAACCGAGGCTTTTCAGTATTGCTCCGGCCATTGAACTTCCCAGCAGAGACAAAAGAATGACCTGTGCTGGTAATTTCTTATCTGAAAAAAATCCATCATGGCTTGTGTTTAACTGTAGCCATTACAAATGTATAGGAAAATAATTAACATTAATGCATATTGAGGGGAGGGGTGTTCTTGTAATCATCCAGTTGGAAGGGATATCTTGGCTCAATCTCAGTTGCCCTGCTGTAATATAGTCTGAGGATAAGAAAAATAAGAATTAATCTAAATGAAACCCCATATCCCTGTTACGTGTTAAAAATCTAATATTTTGGATGTGGAGTCACACACAGACAATTGTCATTATCCAATGGTATGATGCAATATGCAATATACGTGTGTGCATATGTATGTGTGTGTGTGTGTGTGTGTGTGTATTTATTTTTATTTAGTTTGCTAGTTTTAGGGGTGGGTTTACAAGTTTTAGTAAAAAAATATTTTTTTCAACAAAAAAAAAAAACATTTTTATTTCAGTTTACTATAATGTTTTTCCTAGTGTTCTTCTTTGCTTTGGGTTATGATAATAACCTTGTTGGGAACATTTGTATTGAATTGAGCATTGATGATGATTGATAATGATGTATAAAGACCCATGGGTTGCTGGGTTAAGCATGGATGAGCCCCCCGGTCTCGGGTCGAATCCGGGTTGTGCCAGTGCCGACTGCGGCCGGTAGCTCCGTAGGGGGGCAATTGCCGATTGTGTCACCCAGCGTATGGTGGGTGCAGTTGGCCCACGTTCACCAGGCGACCTCGCTGGGCGATTGGGCGCCCATGGTCTGCACGTAGCTCCAGATGAGTGGTCTTCCTTCGACACCGCTATGTGGCGGTGGTGCGCATAGAAATAGGCGGCTGAGCTGCGTGTGTTTCGGATGAAAGCCGTGGGCCTGCACTCTCCCGTATATCCTGTGCAGTGGGTTTCACTCACAAACACAGCTGGGGTTAATTGGGCCTTCCAAATTAGGGTGGGATTTGGATATACACAGCCCCGTGTTGGGCAACAAATTATGACAATATATATCCCTAAATGACTATTGGCCCAGGGATTCCCAGCCAAAGTTGTCACTGAGAAACAAATGGAAACATTTCTATGCTTATACTTTTATTCAAACACTTTAGCCATTGAATTTTCTGAAATTAAGTCTCTCCGCATTGGAAAAAGAAAATGTCTTTCACAATGAGTATTTTACGTACACAGGTTGCATGAGCACAGTGATTTAGACCAGGCCAGCAGGACTTCAACCAGAGACAGTGTACATGTGCGACATTGTTAATGCTAACTTATGGTTTACTGCGCCAACCCAGAATGATGGCACAATCACCTTAATGCATACAACATAACAAGCAATACAACCGATGCATACTCCTACTACTGTAACACTATCCATGCAGAACCATGGAAAAAATAATCTATTAGTTCTACTGAAAGCCCACATACAGTACATGCCCCCACCCTCCCTGGTTCTGAATTGATGTGAGGTTTTGCCAGGAATTTCACCAGCCTAAACACGGTGAATGTCACCTCCGTTTCCACCCTCCCTCCATCCTCTACCATAAGTGTATGTAGATTAGACCACTGGTAGCTTATTCACTTCTTGATAGTCAGATTTTCAAGGCAAATTGAGATGCATAGTATTTGCCACTGAAATGATCAATTTGATGTGAATGGAGGGGGCCGTGCACACGTGGTGAATCAGTCCTGACAGGCAAACAGAGGGAATTGACAGAGAGCTCCGTAATCACGACTAGAATCGACTGGGGTTATTGATCCAGAGCACCCATAATCCCCTTCACATAACACAAGTAATTTCATGTAATACCTGTAATAACTGTGCATTTGTACTGAAGGAGCCACCGCGGGCTTTGTATCTAATGGAGAGGTGAAGGCCCTCGAGAAGCACCCTGGCTTCAATACAAATACAGCTTTTATTTCTTTCTCATATTTTGAAAAGAGAAAAAATCCCCCAGATAAACAGACCTCAAATTTTAAAGAAAATAAGATTTTAATTGTCTCTGTTTTCTGTGTTCTCTCAGTCTGTGAATTGTAGGCCAAATGGAGTTTGCGACCAACAACAGATAAAAAAATCAATGTGTCACAATAGCGGAGACTTATTTTAGAATCTAACCTTTTCATATATTTATTTATTTTTATTCTATTTTTTACAACTGGCAAAAAATAAAATAAAACAAACTGCAGTTGAATATGTGTTATTTAATTTGCAACTGCCATTTATTTGAACTTTTAAGTTCAAAACCATCTCCAGCAAATAAAATGTCATGATAAATATTTAATAAAATAAAATAAAAATAACATTTGCTTGTTGACACTAATAATATTGGGAATAAGGTTTAGTTTAAATTAGTTTACTAAAAGTACAGTTTACAACATCATCATCATTCTATTACTAATACTAATTGCACTTGCTGCTTTTCACCACATGGTCTCAAAGTGCTTTACGGTGAAGGTGGAACCTCTCTTCACAGGTCTATAGCTGTACCCACCTGACCTGGGTGATGCACAGTTGCCATTTTGTGCCAGAATGCATTAACAATTCATCAACTCAATGTTTCACTTCTCCATCTTGGCTGTGGTCCATTACTTTGGCTTGCAGCTTATGGTGAGAGATGCATCCAGGGCCAGGCTATGGCCTGAAACGCAGAAAAAGGAAAGGTATGTTTGACACATGTAGCCAAAATAAGTGGTAATAAGTGTTGCTTGTTTCACACAATTAGCGAGAGGTTATTTGTCTGGGATCTTTTGAATACCCCAGAACCAATAAGCTAATATGGATGAAGATGTTAGAAATAATTCTCTGTAAATTAAATTCCTCTAATCCATTTTAATTTTGGAAGACGCATCAAAGGTATTCTCAAGATTATGGCTTTGGAGCTGAATAGTGTTGATGTAACTTAATGGTTGACTATTCCCTAGGCCTAGCCCATGTCTTGGTTGACCTCTACTGTAAATCACTCCACACCTTCAGATCTGAATCCATATCTCCATCAATCCCCCATACCAGGCTAGGTTTATATAATTGTGTACTAACCATAAACTCACTAAGGTTTGCTTCCAGGGCACATTGCCTTGATTTACTGACATAACTAGAATTATTTAAAAGTTGTGAACTAGTGGTATTTCACTTTGTTTATGAGCTGTACTTTATTGTACTTCTTACATGCTGTATTTGTAAACCGAAAAGCCAAGGAGAAAGTGCATTTTTATGAGATTAAGAGTAAATTTACATAATCCTGGTCAAGATTTAGATTTCTGAATGAATGTTAGCAATGCTAAAGCTTGATAAATAAACAAATGTCTTTGGTTTATAAAAAATATTTATAACATACGTAACACGGGTATATATCACCGTTTCAAATGCAGGACCTCATGGAGGTTTGCACTGGAAGAAGTTTTTAATTTTTTTTGGTGGCCTGGCTTTCTGCTGGCGACCATAGCATGAAGGCCGGGGGACGCTCCGGCAGTGATTACCAGCGCTAGGATGGCAGCCCCAGGTCTCACACTTGTGACATTCTTCCAGTTTTAAACACGTTCCCCCTCCATCGTCGATCATTGCATTGGCTTATCAAAGCCCTGCAAGCCCTGCTCATTAATACTTAGCGCAGACCGCTGGCTTCTATACGTCATTGTCTTGCTTGGGAGACGAGCTAATCACTCAGCTATTATCAGTCAGCGAGCAGGAGGCAGGTGATGGCGTCTGACAGCAGAGAATCATGGGAGAGTGGCGGAGGTTAAACGGGGCTGACAGTCCCGATAATGATGATTCGGCTATAAATTAAGATGTGATGATAAAAGCCGGCGGTAGAAAAACACGGCACCCCCTGGCCCCCGGGGGCAGGATTTGCCTTTAACGCCTCGTCTTTTTTTGCGCTTCTCACCGCTTGTTAAACGCGGCCCTAACATTTCACAGGCCCGAGCAGGAGGGGAGGGAAAAAAAATGTTTTCCCTCCTTGTCTGGGTTCCGAATGGCTGCCAGAAAAAGTCCGTCAGAGACGGGAACGGAGCCGCCGTTGGAATTGTAATGGGTTTTAATCAGTCAGGCAGCGCCGTGACAGCCACTGTTAAAGACCCGGTGGTGTAAATCTGCGCCAGATTTTAACCACTGTCAATATCTCTCCCCCAGATAGGCAGATAGATAGGGGAAGCTGGAAACTGTGAGCAACTGCATTTCACTTGGAGGAAGACGGCGCTTTATCTGATCGTGGTGCGGGAGCTTTCGTAGCCTATGTGTGTTTTACCTCAGAGGGGCATTACATAAAAAAAGACATGTTTCCCATGAAATGAATTGCTGCACCAGTTATCTATTTGGTTTTTTTTTTATTTAAGAGCAAAAGAAAAGGTTAGGGATCCAAAAGTTCCTTTATCTTATTTTCTGCATCGTGCGAGCATGTTGCGCTGTGTCCCTGTGTCCATTTAATCAAGAAAGCGACGTGCTTCCTTGTCATCTGGCTCATTTCTGTTAGTGGTTCATTGAAAGTCACGGTGGGCTCAAGCCAAATGCAAGATGAAGGGGGGGGGGGGGGGGGGGACTGCCACTGGATTCTGCCTATTATTAATATTAGAAATCCATTTTTATTTTGAAGTGTGGATTCAAATGGAAATTATTTTTCAGATGAGGGCTGCAAGACAGCTGGTCTTTATTATTCAAATTTTGTGTCAAGACTTGCACTCGGCCAATCGATTCGGCAAGCCTTTCCATTTACCTGATTATTTGTCTCTGTGTGTGCGTGTGTGTGCGCGCGCGCATTTGCACATGCATATGTGTATTTGCGTGTGTGTGTGTGTCTCTGTGTTTGTGTGTGTGTCTGTCTGCATGTATGTACCGTACGTGTATATGTTTTTGTGTATGTATTTACAGCACATGTTTCAGAGGATACATATTTTTGTGTGTGACCTCATAAAGTGGCAGTGCAGTGATGGAACAGACCTACAGGCCTGTGCATCATGTGTGTGTTTTTTATTTTTTATTTTTTGTGCTTCAGACTGTGCGTGTGTGTGTGTGTGTGTGTGTGTTTGTACACGTGTGCCTGTGCATTTGTACACGGTGCCAAAAGGTTATTTCCATTTCCTGTACTCCTGGCTTGGTCTTTGGAGAGGTCAGGGGTTAAAATGACAGAAAGATGACAGAAAGATGGCCCGTTTTCACAGTCCACACATCTGACAGAAAATACCCGGAGTTTCATCTTCCGCACCAGCAGTCTTAGGCCCTGCTTGGCCTGACACGACTCATCTGCTCCCAATCAAACTGACCCCAGCAGGCCCCCAGCCTTCTCCCCCAGGTTACATAACTGCAACACAATTGCCCACCATGCTTTTCTTTACGTTTTAATTTATTTGTAGTTTAAAAAGCCTGCATTCAACCAAGCGCATCTAATTTCCTTACTGGCGCAGGGCAGGCCCTAATATGTGTTATTAAGGATGCCAACCTACTAAAAAAGTTATTTTTTTCTATTATGTGAATCAGTCGATTAATTGGAAAACTTTGAGCCCAGGAATAAAATATTACTATAAATATTCCTTGGAATCCAGTGGTAGTTGGACTGCTTCTGACCCTCTGTCCTTGACAATGTTAATTGGCTGGTCCTCGATGCAGTCCAGACCGTACCTGAGTTAAGTGCCTTACCAGAGTCCTTTGTAATATTATGGGCAGCCGTTCCAACAGAGTCTGTTGGGTCATTGGACGTTTGCCCCATCACCGTTTTCTTTTAGCTGGCTAATTATAGTCTGTAAACTAGTCATACTACCCATATACAAAAAGCTTTTTATTTCCTGACATGAGCGACCGCATTTGAAGACATACATTTTAAAATGACACTAATTTAAAAACAGCTGCTCACCGTTACACAGACTTCATAACCACCAAGGTTTTTCCCTCCCTCCTTTTCTTCCGCTATTTTTCCCTCGCCCAAATATTTTGAGCCAGTACGCTACGCTGCTCGCGCGCTCGGCTTGACGTAATTTCAGGCTCACAGGTGGTTCCTGTGGGGGAGCGGACGCCGAGGATGGGGGCCCCGGGGTCCGCCGTGATGTCTAATAATCACCCGCTGAAAATGAGAGCTCAATTTCTATGCCAACGATGCCTTCCGCACAATTACTGGATTAATAATTTTATTATATCACGGCTCCATGGGGAGAGAGGGAGAGAGGGCGATCTGCAGTTTTTCTGTACTTTCTAAATTCCTCGTTAAGAACGAGCAAAGGGTCAGGAAACTTAATTATATTTTAACTCGATAGAAATGACCAAATGATAAAAAGGAGGCATCCAGACAGATCCGGCAGCAAATTACAGCTTTATTGGAATCGTAGAATGCCCGGTTCTTTGTACAATCCTGAAGAGATGCACAGCCATCCCCTGAAATGGGGCCCCAGCTTGCGTATACAGCGATAATAATAATAATAATAATAATAATAATAATATAATTAAAAAATTATATATTTCATGAAAGCCTGTAGCCTCTTCTGGGGGAGGGAATGTATAATGTTATTATCAAGGGAAATTGTTTTTTCAGCTTAATGGAATTCCATGGGCTAATTCATATATTTTCTGACCTTTTATCTCTCATTTTCTTTGCTTGTTTCTCTATTATTCTTGTTTTTCTTTGTCTGTTGGTCTCTTTGTTTCTATCTCTTATTCTTATACACACTTGTTTGTAAATGGGTTATTTTTTACAATTTGTTTAAACGTGTTGCGACTTTCTCCCTCAGTTCTACACAAGGCCGTGAAATTGGAATTGTGAAATTCAATGATCAATCAGCCTTCATGTGCTTCTCTCCAGTCAAGCTAAAACACGAAATCCAGGCTTAGCCAAAGCAATCGCTGCTAAGTGAAAGAGCCTACTGTGACCCCGTATTTCGTCACCATGATAGCATACTATTTTTTATTAATGGCTGTTCTGCGCAGAGAAAACCAATGTAACGTGTCAAATCATATGTGACTGAACATTATAAAGAGCAGGTCTTTGGACCCTATTAGGCTAAGGGGCTCTTGGGGTCATGTAACTCATTAAGCAACGCCATAAAAGGCCACCATCAACAAGGGCACGCCCCGTGGCACAAAGCAGCCGCAACCCAAACCAAAAGTTTCGAAAACCCTGGACTCGTAATTGCTCCCAGAGTCTTTCAACAGCGATCTCTGCGGTCTCTTCAAATATACAGTCCAAGAGCGGGAGAAGAAAGTGACATTTTAATGCAAGCCCCCCCACCCCCCCACCCTCCACCCCTTCCCCGTGAGACAAGGGGTGATTTTGTATTCATGCGATGCAGATTAATCAAGTGGCCTTGCGTTGCTAAGGGCTAGCTGCCATTCTCCCTGCCATTCTGCTTATTTGCATATTACTGCAGGCCCCGTCTTTAATTTCCTACAGGAGAAGATAATGATCACGGTGTTTAAACAGAGGGTGGTCATTGTCACGACAGTGCTGATATTTCAGATGGGGCGAGATGACAGCAAATTGCTGATTAATGCCACGCCGAGTGAATTCTACACTCATTACAACGAGGAGCGATGGGGGGGTGGGGGGGTAGGGGGGCGGGAGGGTACGGGGCGGGTGAAGCCCTGGGAAGATTTGTAGATTTATTTGATTTTATTTTGGTTATTAATATGACAAACCATCTGTGAAATACAATTCATGTCACAGACGGGCGCGTCAATATCCCCTGACCCGGATCGCAAAGAAAAGTCGCGTGGTGGAGGGAATAATGAGATGAACCTCATAATGTAGATTCATTTTTAAAAATCTGAATAAAAGTGATTTCAGGAATCCCACAAGGCCCGTCGGGTTGCTATGGTACGGGACTTATGTCTACTTCAGTATAGCCAGCAGCAGGCAGTTGAATTTAGTTGTCGTACAAGCTTAATTTTTCTTTTTCTTTTTTTTTTAAATCAGTGAATAATCGTGAGACCATTAATGGTCAATTGACTTTCTTTTCGACATCCAGCGTCCTCCAAAACAAAAAATATTGTTTTCATTCACATTACTTGAATAATGATTTACTAGAATCAACCAAAATGCAAATCATGTATTTCCCAAAATAATAACAAAAATGTTTCAGTACTTGCACCCTCCATAAGGATTTACAAGGACACTTGTGGAATGCCCTGTTAAATTCTAACCACATCTCAGTCAGGTTTAAGTCTGGAGACTAAGATAGCCATTGCAAAATAGAAATTTTGTGGTCAGTTAATCATTTCTTGGTTGATTCTGGGGTATGCTTGTAGTCGTTGTCTAGCTGAAAGATCCATTTGCAGTCGTGTGTGCACTTCCCGGTACAGAGAACCAGGTTTGGCCAAAATGTATTGGTAGTTGTTGGAGTTTATGCTTCTATTGACCTTATGAAGAGCTCCAGGACCATTCGATGCAAATATTCCCATAATATTGAAGATCCACCACCATATTTTACCATAGGTATACCTCTTCTGATGGCAAACTCACTGCTGGTGCAATGATTTCAATGTCGTTTAGCTAACTGCAGACACTTTTTTTGTTGTTGTTGATTGCCCTCAATAGAGGCTTTTTCCCGGCAACCCTTCCAAAAGCCTATTGGTCTGGAGCTAATGTCTGACAATAATCTTGGATAATTTGTGTCCCCAAGATTCAACCAAGTTTTCTAGATCTCCAACTATTGTACTAATTTTTCAAACCATCTGCTTCACTGTGAGTGGAACCAAGATGTACTTTCGTCCAGTCCAGGCAGGTTTACCACTTCATTGGTTTTAAGGTCATTCGTGAAAAGTGACATCTAGTTTTGCATTTATTTGTTGTTAGCATTTCCTGACTTGCTAAGCCCCCTTTGCCTGTTTGTTACCCAGGGTTCAGAGCATCTCCCATCATCGTCCATCGGCCCAGAGTCTGCTGTTTCTTGTTTCTCTGCCTCTTCTGTCTCGCACCGCGGCATCTTGTTTAATTTCCTTACCGTAGATTTGGTACAGTCTTTATGTTGTTATTCTGTAATTTGAAAAAATAAAAAAACTTTAAAAAACTATTGGGCCCCAAGCAATATCACATATCTCAATGCTCTAGATAATTGTGTGTTTGATTGAATGGTGCTTTGAACCTCTTTCTCTGAGAATAAAAGTGGTGGTGATGAGGATCAAGGTGCTTTTAGGGGACCCCATTGAAATGTTTAGCCTGCCCTTGCAACAGTTTAATTCCGAGGGATTACAGAGCCAATATAGTTTTTTTTTTTAAATGTTTTTATATAAAGGACATTGGCTTTTTCAGTATTTAAGAATTATTGTGATCACTAAAATATATTACATTGAGTATTATTAAAATGAACAGTCTGGTCATAAGGAGATATTGGAATTGACTGGAATGAATACATGAAAATTCATATTACAATGAAAAAGCATTTAAAAATCAATCCCATTACTACACATCTATTTCCCTGGATGCCTTTAACATGCTGTGGTGATTACATAATCATATAAATCTGTGTTACTATACGTAGGGCCGGATCTACCATATGGGCAATTGGGCACGTGCCCAGGGGCACCATGCCCTAGGAGGGCACCAAGTAGCTGACATTTTGTTTTTTTTCCCTTCCCTAACAGAAAGCACTGGCTAGCTGAACCACCAATCAGAGTGCTCCTGTGGATAGCAATTGTTGCTAACCACCACGGACACCGTAAAGCTTCTGTTTAGAAATCATTACTTTCTATGAGGATTGTAGCCTATCTGTTGACTTTATCAAAATTAAATAAACATGGTTAAACAGTGCGCAAAGATTAGCAAATCAATTGTCCATGTCACATAGGTTAGGTAAAGAATACATATAAAAACGATGGTCAGTTAAATTGTTTGGTAACGTTAGCTAGCTACTTACCCAGCTATGCACGATAGGCTACAAACCGTTCTGCCTTGTTAGGGCAGTGCAGCTCACTTCCACTGACAACAGGTTAAGCTTTTCTTGTTTACGCTGAGAGCGATAGCTGACATTATGCGCTGATATTTTCCTTATTATAGGCTTATATCATAGCCATTGTAGCTAGTTGACATTAATAAAGAAGTTTTTTCCAGTTACATATACATTTTAACTTCAAGTAGCCTATGGATTGTTTCCAGATTCATATCTGTGAAAAGCGCTTCAAATACATGATTTTTGATTCAATGAATGAAAACTATGGAGTTGAAGAATGAAAATGGTGCAACGTTAGAGAAAAGTAACGTTAAACTCTGACCTGTACAGAGGTGGGAGCACAACGAGAAAGAATTAGACTGCAGATGACACTACAACTTATTTGATTTGATTAACCGTTACATGGAAGCATTTATGAGTTATGTGCATAGTGTCAAATGGTCGAACACATTAAATACAGTAAGCATTGGTCGAAGATGCTTAGTTTAGATTCCTTTAGGCTACTTAGGAAAATAAAGCTGTTTTCCCCAACATGACCATGAAATGAATGAAATGTAATAGGCCTACACTGAAAGCCTACCCAAGACTCGCTTGATTAGCAAGGGGGGTAATCTGTGTTCAATTTCATAAAGTAGGCAGACATACAAATGCAGGTTCATAGCTATAACTGACAGGTCCTCGTAATGGCCCGGTTTTGCGAGGAAACTTGCTTTCCGAAGCGAAAGCTTGACGAAATTAGCAACAGTAACTAAGGAGAGCTGGACTTGGGTGGGGCTTGACAAAGGGGCAATATTTTATTACCAATCAGATTTGTTCACTCCATGCGGGTCAATATGTTGTAATGCTCTGCACTCTATTCAGATTTAGGCTATATATCATCCTGCTTGTTAGTTACAATGTTATTTCTATATTTTCGACAGTAGCTAACAGATGGATTCACCAGTTATTGCTATAATTTATTGGATTGAGCATTAGATACAATATTAATTGTTGTAATTGTTTTTCTATTGATGTCTCTTTCTTGTTAGGCGCTGTGTTCAGATTTTGTACAGAAAGTTTATTGTCCCTAGGCCTTACTTTCTTCATTTTTGTGGTAATAACATTTCAGTTTTTTTGTGTATGTTAAAGTCAGTAGCAAGGTTGTGATTCACAAATCATAAGTAATATTATTGGTTAAACAGTTTCTCATAGCTATGAGGCCTGCACATTATTCTCTTTTTTTATCTGATAGTATGCTCGCACTTAGTTCATCCTGACATTTAGTTCACATTTTGCATTTAATACTGTCTTGTTGTATGGTATACCTTAGTACATTGTGTTAGATTCGGTTTACCCTACCACAGTTTGCCGATTCTGTTGGGCACACATGTATGTTGGGAGGGGTGCTGATGACCCTATTGTTTTTGCGTTCTTTCTTTTTTCTCTGATGAAAGTGTTTGTAGCTCAGAAGCCATAAGTCCTAGAGTAACCATATTTCCTATAGGCCCCAGTACTCAGAGAAGGTTATCATGCATGTACTGGCCAGATGGTGGCGCTATAATGCATACATTTAGGTTTTGGTCTATAACTTTCATACCGCAAGTCCAGTTGATTCCAAACTTCATACACGCATTTGGGCATTCCACATATACAAACATTGGGACTACCCATGTCCGCCATCTAGATTTAGTGTGATTTTGTTTTAATGCAAAACAATTTTTCCCCTAAGGTTTTTTATTATTGGTCCTATTTCTGTCAAAGTTGGTATACAGCTCCAGGAGTCAGAGATGCACTAAAATATTATAAGCCATCCCAGCCGCATGAACCGCTTGGTCGCTATAAACAAATAAGTTTGCAAAAATACTGTGGCAAAATACATCTTAACACTTTGACCTAGAGAGCTGCAGTGTTCAGGACATTGAAGTGAGACAAATCTTTTGTACACTGGTACCTAACACTGATTCTGAAGTTGACCCACTCTGTTTATAGAAAAAAACTGACTGTGATCCCACAGCGTTGTCCTCCTAAACCGTAGGTTTCAGATAAAAACCAACATCCTCATACATTCATTAGCAAATATACTAAAACCTACAGCAATATATTGAAAACTGGGCCAAAATTCCAAGCTGCAGTAAATAAAATGAATTGACAATGTGTAACTTTCAATAAACTAAAGACTTATGATGTCTGGACTCTCAAGATGACGTCAGTAAAGCCATTTTTAAATTGACTGATGGAAGGCCCTAATATAGTTATACTATTCTTGCTGAGGCTGTCAACATAGCTTTGGACTGTTGTGAAACCCCTTACACCCCTTACAATCCCATTTGCCTCCCAACACACTGCACTGGGATGTGGCCTAGTGGTTAAAAATCAGGCCTTTATGCTAAAGTTTGTCAGTTTGAGTCCCAAACTTACCATCTCTCTGGCATGAGCTATCAGTGGAATCAGCATGGTGGTTATGTCAGTAAAATAATTTTGAAGTTGATTAAAGCAGAGATGAGTATGACTTTATTGATCCCTCACATGGAAATTTAATTGCCAAACTTGATCCCACCATATTGTACATTGCTGAATATGATGGCCTTCAGTCATAAACATGTCAAAATTTGTGATATAACAAAACATTTTGTGTACAGTGAATCCAGTTCAGTTATAATTGGTCCAATTAGTTCCAAAAGTTCCAATTTAGTTTGATCAATATTCATCAAACTAAAGACTTATGATGTCTGGACTCTCAATATGTCTGTAAAGCCATGTTTAAATTGACTGATGGAAGGGACTAGTAAAGATATAATATTTTTTCTGAGGCTTTCAACATAGCTCCCTCCACCTTGTAAAACACTAAACTAGTGGATAAAGATCAGAGGCTCTATCTTGGCGATCTTAGCGCTTCGTCTAAGCGCATGGCGTTAAGTGCGTTTAGGGCGTGTCCAAGTCCACTTTTGCTATTTTAACGGCGTGTTTTTTGGGTGCTAAGCACGGCACAACGTGCAAATGGGCTGAACCTAGTCTCTTCATTAATTATAGGTGTGTCTTGGGCGTGACATGCAATAAACCAATCAAAATGTCATATCCCATTCCCTTTAAAAGCCTGCTTTTCCACCTTGGCGGATTGCTTATATGATGGCGAAACAGACATGCTCATGCGTGTTTAGTGTGATCAAGGAATAGGCTATATGGATCAATAGTAGCCTATGATCAATATTATTCGGACTAACCATTATGAGTTTGCGGTAATTCCCGACAGTGCTGTTATTTTACAAAATATATGCGGTTAAATTTTGTTAAAAGCACCTGCAACAGCTGAGAATAAGCTACCAATGGCTTCTGTCTCACTTTAGAAAACGCCAAATTAGCCTGCTTGTTTAACGAATTTCATTTGATTATGCAATGAAGCAGTGATCTCATGTTCAAGCTTCATCCGAAGTTCATTTGATTCTAATTTTGATTAATAACATAAATAACGTTATTTTGCCTTAATGATGACACTAAATATAATGAAGCTGTCAGGTTGGCAACCCATATGTTCACACATATTTTCCCTTGTTTTATAATGTCCTGCTTATGGAAATGTGACCAACCTGTTTTACTGGTATAGCGTAATGCTGTAAAACAATTCACATTCCCAGGAAGACCGTGAAAAGTGCAATTTACAGCAGGGGAAACAGACCTGCTCCTGTAAAACGCACATGCAGATAATGGAATTAAAATGAATAGTGAATTAATTGTGTAACGTGCTGCAAATTTGTACTCGTTTCTAATTAGACGCTTAGTTCTCTTTAAAATCTTTTGTTCAGTTATGGAATAACAGGTGAAATCAGCGGGGTTTTAATAAGCTGAGAGTAATTTAAAAAATATGAAGGACGAAGAATAGCTAAGGTTGCAGTTCAGTTAACATGGTGAAATTTATCTCTGTTTTTTAACCATAGGCTATCGAAAAACTTATGCACAGCGAATCCGCTGTAGCCTAGGCTATTTGAAAAACAATAAATGCAATATTCAATGGACAAGGTTGTTTGAACTTTTTTCAGTCACAACCATTCTATTTACTTACAGGCTGTATTCCTAGATAAACAGAGCTGTATTGTAATTACATCTGAAGCGCATTTTCAGAACTCAAACGTCCGTCTATTGCAGTGCGCGAGTTTTCCATTGAATGACAATTCACGCATTAGGTGTAAATGACAATTCGCGCATTAGGCTTGATATCGGTGTTATCAGCTCCTTTTTAATGGATAGCCATTGTCCCGTACCATCGCACATCGCCTGGATGTTGATGGAGTGGGCTGAAAGCAATTCAATGTGGCATTCCCCTTCGCTGAGGGACAGATAGGCTATGTGGTCTTTGACCTATGGACCCTTTTATTATTATGCCATTTTTGATATAGCCTACACAATAATAATATTTCACATTGTAATCTTGATATTTTAGTCATGCTTGTGTGCGCCTCTGTGTGTAACAGACAGGAGGGTGTACGCGCGTTGTGTACACACCTATGTAGATGCACTTATATGCGCCGTTAAAATAACATGTAAACAACTGCGACATGACTTTAGACCAGGTTTTTGGTGGTTCTAGCGCAAGCGCTTTCTGCTGGCTCAAGATAGCAATACACCAAAAATAATCCTGGCCACTCCTCATTTTAAGACCAACACACCCAGTTCACTTCCAACAGGTGCAAGAATACATGGTATTTAAACGACGTGAGCACTAGGCGTTATAATGAGCCCAGCGCCGGGTGTAAGATAGCAAAGACACTTGCGTTTGGGTTAGCGCCGCTTAGCGCCGGGTGTAAAATAGGGCCCGAGGTCTTCAAAACACAAGGTTGTCCGGTCTAATCCCAAAGCTGCCATCTCCAAGACATGAGCCGTCTAAGAAGCTGTTAGTGCAATCCGGATTTTTATGGTCCACACATGGAAATTCAATTGTCCCACTAACTACGATCACACGGCAAAGTTGCTTGGGAAAAAAGCTGATTTTTGATATCCTTGATTCATAAACATGTCAAAAGGTCATGATCAAACACAAAATTAGCCATAACTTACAAACTGCCTGTCCAATCCTCACAAAACCTTTGATTTGTCTATCTTGTCTGTGTTCCATGTTTTCTCTGTCTATTTTTGCGATGTGTGCTTGGAACCCCATAATTGCTGCTTGCAATTATGGGGTTCCAAGCACCCATCGCAAAAATAGACAAATACAAAAAAAGAAAACATATATAAATTTTTTTTTTTTTCTTTGATGCTGACGGGTTGTTTCTCCAGGGTCAGTGGAAAGGTTTTGTAGTGAATCAAAAGGCCCAAATGGGAGGGAGTAATCAATGAGCCCAGGTCATCACTGGGAGAGTGCTTTCTTGTGGTGTTCAAAGTGCTGGTGTAAGAGAACTCTTTGTTGGGAGGTTTTCTGGAAGATTTCATGTAGAGTTGACCAGTGTGTGGGGGCGTGCAATGCCATGCCACCCCCACAAAGGGCAAGCCTCCTCCTGAGTTTGAGCTTCAACTATCGCTATGCTTCGTTAATTATGAATAAAAATTAAGTAGTAATATGTTTGCTTGTGCGGCACAGTGGTGCAGTGGGTAGCACTGTCGCCTCACAGCAAGAAGGTACGGAGTTCGAGTCGCGGCCGAGCAGTTTGCATGTGTGGAGTTTAGTTTGCATGTTCTCCTCATGCCTGTGTGGGTTTCCTCCCACAGTCCAAAGACATGCAGGTTAGTCGAATTAGAGACTCTAAATTGGCCATAGGTATGAGTGTGTGAGTGAATGGTGTGTGTGCCCTGCGATGGTTTGGCAACCTGTCCAGCGTGTAGTCCTGCTTCTTGCCCAATGCATGCTGGGATATGCTCCCCCCCAGCAACCCCGACCAGGAATTAGATGATGGATGTTATGCTTCTTAAGTCCACAAGGGGAGCAAGAAAAAGGCAGCAAAAGGAAGGTAAAGAATTTATATTAATTGTTTATGGCTAGTGACAAAAAAAAACAAGCAGGTCTGGTTAACCCTTATTTACTAAATTGACTGAAAATATTATAATTTGATGCTCTGATCTAAAGTTAAAAAAAATTTAGACATCATAACATAAAAACAGTTTAGATCATGTATGGACATTCTACATCGTGTATCGTAACCTTTATTTTATATCGATCACATTTTCATTCTGTAAGAACAACCTGGCGATTTTGTGATTGAAAGCCTTTTTAAAAACTGTTCCGTTTCAGTTTGGCAGCCTATATTATCACAATCCTTTTAGAGATAATTTTCCAAAAAACACAAGACGTTCCACTTGGCTGGAGATGAGTGCTGCATGCTTTTTATTTACAATGTTCCCTGCTGAGGAAAAAACATGCTCTGCTTCAACTAAAAAATCTAATAAATGTTATTCATTCAAACCTGACTGGCTATGCGTCAGTACAAAAAATATACTTGTATGGCATACAAAATTTGTCAGTTGCAGCACATAGTTTAATATGCAACATAGGTGCTGTTATGTTAATATGCTTTGCTATTTGTCCTAATCTGTGAGACACAACCAGACACAAGCTGCTATCACAACTAGTTATGTCGTGTGTTATGCCATGCTTATGATAGCAGTTTTTTAGGCTTTATGGTGTATAAAGTCCAATGCCAACATTCGTTTTTAGTATTTATATGGTGCAGATGCTGGAATATATTGTGCACAGATGACCCAGCCGACCCTAACTGCTATGGAACATTCTCCTTAACTGTCCTCTTTGCTTTTGATAAAAAATAAATAAACTTTGGGTCATCATGCTTACACATCATTCCAGGTTTGGTGACCACGTGCCAAATTGAAATATGGCTCAGTCAATATTATAAAAACTTGGAACTCTGTGGAATAATGTAACACAAAGTACTTTCTTGGACCTGAAGCCCAGTTCATGTCATGTCAGCCATTCACAAGTTGCCCTCCAATCACCGTGATTATGCTAATTGGGGGAGACCCGGTGAGGCTCACTGGACGCCAAGCTGCTTAAATTATTACACAAGAAACCCAGTAAACACTCAGAAAAGAGTGAGGATTAATTCCACTGGGGGAGTTTGGGGCAGCGTGCCCCCACATGCTGTAACTTGATTAAACCCTCCCAATTGATAATTAGATCACAGCAGTGAAAGGCAGGGGTCCATTATTGCTTAATGATCTGATACTGTATCAGCATGAGACTTTCTACCCTCTGTCTCTAAATGGGAAAACATCGGATTACAGAGCCTAGGAGACATCTGCCCTGTGTGGAGACACCCCTGACTGTTCAGGACATGACGGAGCTATGGTAGCAGATGCTATCACCTTCCAATTAAAAAAAAAAAACTCTTTATTGACCCTGTTGATTGGCTCAGACAGCTTAGTTACAAAATACCAGAAGGCTTCCATCAGGTGGAGTAATCGATGCATTGACTCGCAGTGAATGAAACCCATCTACAAATGTTGGTGTTGGTTGTTGCAGGAAAGTCATTTCCTCTTCGGTCATATCGACTTTCTGTTTCCTTGATGCTGTCTCAAGACCAAGGCATAATTATAAATGCTAATGCTTTTTCCAATTAAAATGTTTCAATACACCCCTTTTTTTTTGTAAAAAGGGGTGTTTGCTTTGAAACTCCATTTTCATGTTTGGATGCAGTCTGAAGAGCTTTAAAACCCCAGGAAAAAGAAGGTGACAGAAAATATAATTTTGGTGTATGGTGACCGTAACAGACAATAGAAACTTAACCCTCAAAAATTGTATATATCCCAACATGTATTAACTTGGAAAAACTAAGGTCTTTTGAAACTGAAGTATTTCATGCTTTTTAACTTTTTGCATTGAAACAGTGAGGTTTGTCTTTTTGTGCATTTGTGCTGTTCTCCAGTTAAAAAATAATTCTTTAAATAGAAAGGTGTTCAAGTGTTTACAGTTTTTAAAACACAAACATAAATATCCAACATTGTTTTGATGATCCTGTGAGAGATGGTCATTTTTATTTTCAGAAATATTAAATATGGTATCATTTGCACCCATGTAGTTGTGTACACATATGTTGTTTATTGTACCTAATAATTAAATCAACCTTCATTTCTAACTTTGTTTTAAATATAAAATAGCTATTCTATATCCGAGATCTTGTCTGGGTCGATATGGCATGGGCATGTCTCAGTTAAATTATTGTGAAAATATGCTACATTTATCCGATTGCATTCCTAGAACAGCAAACCTGAATTTGTCCTTTGCATGCTGAGTTTTTCCAGTGAAGCAATTAAAATAAATGAATTTCTAATGTATATGGACACAATGAAATGTATATCACTTGCATTATCTCTATGACTCATTCTTTTTGACAGGACAGAATTTCATTGGTGTTTAAAAAAATTGGTGTTATATTTTCAGTCAACTGAGAAGGTGTTTTTAAATTCTTAGAATTTGGTGTTTCGTGGCCCCTAAATCAGTGGCAGCTTAGTTGCCAGACTTGCCACCACTATTGGAGTTTCAAAACAATGCATTTTAACAGTGCAGAGAGCAGGCTTACAAGTAGACTGTGTCCTACCCAGCACGAGAGACCGCAAACTAGTAAGGGAGAATATTATATTTGTTATAGAGCATTAAAAACTGAACATAATTATAGGACACTTTAAAAAAAAATTCCAGTGAAAGCATTATGTATGACAAATTTGGAAAGGTTTGTGTAATATTGAAATGGTAGATTAGACAGGTGAGATCTTCAGTCGGTGTTGGAGCATGTCCAATTATTCTGCTGGCCTGACCACCGTGGGTAATTCAGTTCATTGCTTTGAGGGGGCCAGTGCAAACAGGCGTCATGTAACCACGCAGGGTGGGGGGAGGCAGTCACCCCAAGGTTGTGGAATGAAGCGATCTGGCCAGGGTGGACGGTTTTGAAGATTGTAGGCATGGTGTCGCTGTTCCACTTACTGCCCTGAAGGCTAGTATCAAGGTATTAAATTAGATTCTGTGACGTGAGCACGTTTGGGAAAGTTGCAGACGTTTGGGAAAGTTTCAGAACGTTTAGCTGAATTCTGAATTAGCTGCATGTGTTTAGCGGCATAGGTAGGGAGGTCAGCAAGAAGGGAATTGCAATAGTCCAGGCGTGAGTGGACCAGGGGGTGGGCTCAGCCCTGTGAGGGATGTAGGCGGTGAGGAAGGCACAGATCTGGGCGCCCGACTCACTGCCGCTGCGTTTTAAGAGAAGAAGAGTTGGTCTTCCAGGGTTAGCCCTAGCCCTGAGTGAGCTCTTCTGCAGCATCCAGACTGAGGAAGAGGTCTAGCAGAGTGGTGATGATTTGGAGGGAAGGTAAAGAATGTTTAGCCTTCGCCAGGTTGAGCTGTAGGCGTCGGTCCTGCATGCAGCACGAGATGTCCTTTGGGCAAGCTGAGATAAGCTGTGAGATCAAAGGAGACCTTATTGGAAAAGAGAATTTTTGAATTTGAACCCTTCTTTATTCTACTATCAGCACACCAAAGACACTAGCAAAAAATATATAACAGAAAACATAAGAAACAAATACACAAAATCACATGAAAAACAAAAATCGGTCACAAAGAAAGACAACTACGTCCATTTAGTCACCCTATTCCATGTGCAAAGCAAAGCTCACCTTCCTCCACTGAACATAAAGCACCCTTATAACACCACACACTGAGACACATTCAAGCTCTCCATGGCTTTGTAATATCGAAACTCCACCATCACTCTGTTCCTAATCATACCCCTAACTACAGCAACCACATCTTGTCTATCACCCCCACCAATCGTGTTTTTCCGACTTGCGTAAACTTCCATTTTCGCCTGTCCCAAGATAAAATTAATGAGCTGGCATTTTACTCTGTTTTTGTTTATATGGGAAACCAAGGATAAAAGTTTTATTTGTGAATATTTCCCCCGCTGACCTAAAACAAATTGGAAAAGAGAGTACTGTCAGCACAGCATTTTCCCATGTTTGGGGGAAAATTTATGTTATGTTTTAAAAAAAAAAAAAATATATAATATTTATTATTAGCATTCATTTAAAATGTGTGTATATACTGTATGTGTGTGTGTGTGTGTGTGTGTGTGTGTGTGTGTGTGTGTGTGTGTGTGTGTGTGTGTGTGTGTGTGTGTGTGTGTGTGTGTGTGTGTGTGTGTGTATATACAGTATATCATTTTTATTATATTTTATTTTTTTTAAAGCCAAATAATTAATTGTTTTTTTTTTTACTCTTCATCTTGCATAGATGACGGCATCACACCCAGACTGGTAGCAGACGCGAAGGCAATTTGTTACACGTGCGGAGATCGCGAACCGACGCCGAGTGAACTCAGGTACGCTTAGATGTACAGCACAGATGTTCAGTTGTTGATCACAGAACCCCTACCCAGGTACAAATTATTCTCCCATTATTGTCTTGTCACACATTATGCTCCTGTACGGCAAACGTATGACAGGGAGAACAGGAGGATAATAATCCCATACGGGTCTGACAGGAGCGCTCTCTCTGCCCGTTCAGATGTCAGGGAGGTGAAAGCAGGAGGATTTAGGTTCTGAAAATTAATAACCATGCAAGGAGTGAAAAAGTACGCCCATTTCTGAAACTGTTTTTACATATACACATATGTACAGATGTGACAAGGCCAAAGGAGTTAGCTCAATTAAATGCGCTAATTGCTTTGCTAATTCTCCTATAATTTCTCTTCCAGGGTATTTCGGAAATGATAGGATAATAGCAGAAGGTTCACTTTTTAACCTTTCATTCTTCACACTGAATACTTTATTATATGGCTTCTAATATGCAACCAACTCGCAGCAACACCTTGCAAGGAAGTGCAAGTTGGCGATCTTTGCTGTAAGAGTTGTTGCAATTGTTAAAGACACTCCAGTGCTCTGCACTCTGCATTGATTTTAATAGAAACTAGAGGAAAGTGACACAATTTAGGCATTACAGTAAATTACATTGTGATTAGTTTGATTGTATTTTGTTCCCTAGAAGGAATTATACCACACTAAGTCTTAAAAATCTTTTTCTTCAATATCCGATTGTAGTATGAGGTTCTAGACACTATAATATTAGCATATTTCTTGATTATTATAAAAAAGTTGCACTCTTTAACAAAATCAATTACATGGATTCAGTTTCAGATAATGAAATTCATTATGGGACTAATTAACACACTTTGTCAGTGTGGGTGCATTTGGTAGTTCTTAATCCTTGACATGTATAATTAAAATGAACAACCATTAAATGTAACCCTCACTGTTCTGCATAATCCCAACGGGTTTTAGCTCGTAAGGTCAAAGGTCACAGGATTTCCTTACTAAAGGCCGCTTATATATTTTTTCTTTTTAAACATTTTTCCTTCTAACTTGGTCCACTGAAAAGGTCATATTCTAGTCGGCTGTGTCCGAGCTTCTGAACCGCCGTGCCTGTGACCGTTCAGTGCGACTTGCCTCGTTGTGCACAGAGGAGACGCACCTGAGCTCACCTGAGCTCACCTGAGCTCACCTGAGCTCACCTGAGCTGCAAACATCTGTTGTAAAGCCCATCACTTTAATGTTTCATGAGCAAATTAAAAAGTGTACGTGTGTGTAGCATTGCATGTTTGCGCGGTGCGTTCTGAGTTATGCCTCTGTCATAGTGTGTTGCAGTGCTAAATGCGATGGAGCCCTAGATCATCTATCTGCAGCTGAAAATTAACAATTCTGTCCTGATATGAAGGCTAAATGTATATTTGTTATGTTATATCTTAGAGCCTTTGTTTATACTGTATCTTATCTCATTTCGGAGAATGCTGCACTGGTTTCTGCAGAGACGTCTGTTCCCGTAACCTTTTCCCGCCGTAAACTAAGAGAATGAGGAGCTCAGCGGTGGGACATCACGTGTCCTCAAACGGTTAATTATCTTTGCTCTATTAAATGCCCTTGAGCTTAATACAAGAGTCACGCAGAGCGGATTCTGGAATCTACTTGCTACCGCTTCCGTTCGCCTGGCACACTCAACCTACCCTGGAAAGTTTCAAACTGCTTGCCGTACAAAGAATCTTAATGGCAAAGACTTGTGCAAGACCGAGTGGCCTTGGGCGCCTTCTCTCTTCACTGAGAGGCGAATTCTATGGAGGAACGACTTCATTGAATTGGCGAACATGGACAAAATAGAGCCAAAATGTCATCATTCAAATGTTTATGAATCCATGCTTGTGTTATTAACTTCCCCATATTTCATTCGGAGTGAAAAATGATTCCTAAAACCCTGCAGAAATAGATATGTCACTGTCCCTCTGTGCCGATGTCTCTTGTTATGCAGTCCTTCTTCCATCAGCCTTTACACCCTACAAATTGGTCATAGAAGCAGAGGGGCATTATTTGAATTTTTTTATGCAAACATCAGAGTGAGATAAAAAAAGATGACGGCCATCTTTGTGGGGTTTAACCAGCATTGCACCTACATCAAAAAAATTTAAACTGGAAACCTTTTAAAATAATGACATAATAATGTACGTAAACAGTGAATTAATTGGAGCCTGTGCAATGGTGTGAATGGGTGTTACAATTCCCATGTTCCAGAAGTGAAACTCTAGATTTCACATTTGCAGAAATAAAGTTGCGTTGTATTTTTAAAAGCCAAAAATTCTATTTTTTTTAAGCGGTGCTATAACTTTCCTTGAAACACAATTCACTGCAGAGGAGCCTCCTTGGAAATAGATTTTTATTGGAAAAGCAACAGTTCAACCCCTCTTCTGATGATCTGAATGTGTGATGAAGTGGGGGAGTTTTCAGAACACAGCTCAAATAACATGGTTTTGTAAGAATTTTCACTTGGGAAACTGCATTATTCTTTGATGTAGATGATATGAAATCACACTGAAAACTTATTAAGAGTGCTTGTATTACTCAATCCAGCAAATGCAAATTTCCATTATGGCACGGAGTACTTTTTGTCCCAGAAATAAAACGTGAAATATGCAGGGCTTCCTGAGAGTGTCCATTAGATCGAGCAGTTAGTCTTGCCATGGCTCTGAGATTGGATGTTTTCTCCTTGAGTTGTCATCTTAAACATGATTCTGAGTACATGACTCATTGTATCGGCAGTGCAGAAAATGTATAGATTTTAACCAATGTCAAACAAAGCAGACTTCCCACACTAAATTTCACACTTAATTTCACATGCCATTGAATGCCAAATGGAAAGTGCTCTTAGTGCTTTTTTAAAAAATATTTTCCCACGGGGCCGATAAAGTTATTTGTTCCTTCTCATCTTGTCATTTTCCACAAAAAGGGTGCCAATCCCTGATATCACTACAAATAAAGTAACATTAACTAAAGCAACGTCTTCGAATGGTGCCCTAGAAATATTTCTAAGTACAGGCCACAGTTGCCCACATTAAATGGTGAAGGTTGTTCAGCAAAATGATGTGCAGGAAGTGTCATTACGTAAGTGCCCTGGCTGTGGACAATAAGACATGTTTAAAGCCATCTTCATTTGTTCTTGACATTTTGACAGGCGGGGCCCTTTCCATGTTTCCTTGTGTCTTAAACTAATACCAAGAATGATTGATGTTGATCCAATGGGATATCAGTTCAACTAATCTGGCAGATGATACCGAGAAGGGCCAACCTCATCATTCTCACATCAATCAATTAAAGAGCGGTGATTGGACATGCCTGCCGTATATTAGCTCAAGAGAGGAGAGAGGACGATCAATCAGGAGTCCTGTTGGTCCAAGGACCTCAAAGAGAATGCCGTGCTTCATCAATTCCAGATTGATCTTCTTAAGACAGTTTTTCATGTGACACCTTCACTTTTGCAGAGGCCTATCATGCAGAACTGTTAACCTTGACTTACAAGCAAAAGCAAGCGTTACACTTTTTCCTTTTAAAAAAAAAAAAAAAAAAAAAAAAAAAAAATAATAACTCAGGCTAGTTCGTTTTAGCGATTGCTAAATTCGTCAAACTGTGCACGAATGAGGAAAAAAAAAAAAAAAGTATTTTAATTGTTAGTCCGAGTTGAGAACAACGGTTGATTGAATTCCAGCCCCGGTGTTATAAATAAGACTAGTCTGTCATTGGCCCCAGCCTTTCCTGCAGTGCGGTATGAGTGCCCTTTAAACATACAGTAATTATAATTTTTTTTATAATCTTTTTTTCTTCCGTCTTTGTCATCCCGAGCTCTTGAGCAGTCACTCATTTAAGCGATATGAATGTGGAGGTACTGTGGGCACACAGCAAACGGCCTTGTCCTTGTGCTAAGAACTTTCCTCTGCTTATTTATTAAATTCTGCAGAAGAGCAGCATGCACATACAGATGGAGCATTGTGTTTTCACACTTTATCTGATTTTTTTTGTTTGTTTGTTTGCATATGCAAGGTGGGGTGCAGACTGCGGTTGCCTTATTTTCAGGTTTTATGAACATATCCTCCCGATGAAAATTTTGAGGTCGCCAAAATAAATTTGCAAATCTCAGAGCAAGGCACTTTGTGTGGAAAAAATACTGTCCGATTACCCGCTCATATAAAACCCAAAGGGCTGGACAGAGCCCACTATTAGTTTAAAATCTGTTTATTATTCTGTTTATTAGTTTAAGATCCATTTGGTTGTTACGTTGTTTTTGCTCACAAGCAGTTTGTCCACTTTTTGGTTTATTCGGCATTTGTTCCATTATGTTTTCTCTCTGCTTGTAAATGTTTCCTAATCTTCCAGAGAGATGAAGCATTACGCACATGCAAAGTGTATCATCAAAATGCAGCTGCTTCTTTTAACTGACCACTGCCATAGAGCGAGACTCAACACAGGCAGTTCATCAAATCTTCATCCTTCATGGTTTTTTCAGTTTGCATTTATTTTGCTGTCACCCAGGGAGCCTTGCTGTGACCTTTGACCTGGACGTATTGTATTTCCCACCCATGTCATGTCCAATGTTATTTACATACCTTAAGATGGCTGTCTGGAGGAAGATGGCCCTGTTTTCATGCTAATGCTCTGTGCTGACTGCTGCGTTTCTCACGTTTGCTAAGCAGTGAGCAAAGAGCAGGTTTGAGAAGAAATGGCAAGCCGTGGCATGTTCTCAACATACGGCCTTTTCCCAGAGTCAGATCTTAACTGCCCATGTGTTCCAAGAAGATCTGTGCAGGATACTGTATTATATCCAATGCATAATCACCTGCAATACTTGTGATTAACTATGAAGTGATCTGTGCCAAGATAACAGATAAACCTCTTGGATCCAGTCCAAATCACAAAGTGATCTTAAGGGAAAGTGCTATCGAATCAAAAGACCCACAGCCTCAGAGATTAATCTGCCATGGTGCCACCATAGTACTCTCTCTGAAAAACGAGGCTAGGCAAGCCTAGCTCAGCCCGGGCGCCTGTATGCAGCCAGTGGCAATAAGAGCCAGCTGCAGGGTCGGAGAAGCCTCACGCGTGAGCTAGGAAAAACGTGCTCGCGAATGTAGCCAAATCTCAGAGGCAAGCCACGTGAGAGCGAAGCCTGTTGCATGAGCGAAGCCTGCAGCTTGAAAAAGGAAGTGCGCATGTGCGCGAATGACTGTGGTGTGAGCGATGGAAAGCCAAACAGGTCAAAAACACGTGAAAATTACATCTGGAATCACGCATTGTCTACGCGTTGTCTACGTCTACACGTTGTCTAAATCAACGGGTTGATTTTTCACATGTAGGCAACACGTTGTCAACACGTCAACGTGTTGACAACACGTAGACAACGCGTAATTCCAGACGTTTCTGTCAGTATAGGGGTGGACTATTATGCCTACGACTAGGCTACTGAACAAGCTAAGGATTCTCTTTTTGTTCTTATTTAGGCCTATTTGTCCTTTTTCTTCTTTTGCCTAATTCAAAATTATAACAAATAATGACACAGTAAAGTCATATGTATCAGGTGAAGCAATAGGCCAACGGATAATATCATGTTATGTTATGTGATAATTTCCTTGTTAAAACAGTGATCCAGTGGTTTAGCTAATTATAAATACAAACAAACAAAACCCAAATTCATTCATTCTTAAAACTAATGATCTTATCGTGCTGTTCAAAATCATCTAGGCTATTAACTCCTTCGCTATGGTTTAGATGGCTATCTAGCGTTAGCTAGCTTCACGTCTGGTGGTGGCTCTTGCCTCTGCGTATTGCTTTAAAATCATAGAGGCTATTATGGAAAACCAATATGAATGAATATCCCACTTTGCGTTCAAGTCAGAAGCACGGCTTTTGACGCACAGGATGGGAGGAAGCAGGGGCGCATCCATTTTTTATTTATTTTTATAATTTTTTGCTGGGAAGGGTGGAATATAAACAGTTATGATGGGAATTTACAAAGTCGGAAAAATATAAAACATGCTTCTATGTTAGTTAGCCTAGTCTAGACAACTTTGGTTGTCTCTGATCCAATACGATTATGATGTGCCACAATGTTATTGTTGCCATAAATTCTATAATTCTATAATCAAAAACTGAATATTTAAGCAATAACTCATGACAGGCTCCAGTAGGCCTATAGGCTGTTGTGATTATATCACAGCTACGGGATGTTGTGCGCGTCGGGCCGGTGTTGTGCCGTTTTTTTTTTACATTTAGGCATAAAATGGTAGTCTATTGGGATACGTTAATTGTTCCTGTACAGTGTGTATGGGCGTCTTGTCATAATTCTGCAATAAATAGGCTACTGTGTTAATGGTGTGCAATTTGGCTTTAATGCCAGCATCCAAAGAGCGCAAATTATGGATGAGATGAGTAGGCTAATTGTAAAACTATAGGCCTACTTACTGCCGTTTCAATTTGCAGAAAATAACGACGGGCAACAGAAGCAAGCGAAGATTCCATTCACTTAATGCATTCCCAAGCACATCTCAAATGAATGTGGACAAAGTAGATTCTGTCAATTTTTAAAAAAAGAGTCCTGTTACTTTATTTCTCATATATTTGCGATTACTGAAGGATAATAACTTCACTGTGTAAGTTCAGAGTCTAAACAATCTATCACTGCTAACAGACATCTTCATATGGCTACTAGCGTAATTTCAATCTGAGGCTACTAGACAGAATGTACAGATATCTTAAATTACCGTTTTGACTAGTCATAAATAAAATGGCATATAGATATCTGTAAGCTAATGTAAAACCGGTCACACTAATAAATTATTAAAAGGGCTTGCCATATTCGGTAGTCTACCGTGTGTGACAAGTCGAATGGCGATATCTTTCACTTCATTATAGATAGCCTATCTAAGAAGGTATTTTTTGTCTACTATAGTCACATATCTTGAATTATATCGCTATTAGTCAGATTATAATTGCAGATATCTTGAATTATTGTTGAATTATCATTCTGACTGGTCACATTATAATTGTAATTATGACTTGTCAAAATGCATTTGTAGATAGGCTATCTAAAATGCAGCCTAATTATAAGCCATGGAATGTCAACCGAAACTCTGGGTGCGTCCCAATACTCGAAAAATGCTCCGTCCTGGCTCCTTTCCTCCACTATCACCTCCTCTCCTCCGTGCCCTGGAAACGGATGTTTGTGTTTTAATCTAATGTTACATATTAATTGGTCTCGACGCAAACCGCAATGTAGGTAGGCTACATTGTATACTGTACATGCAAATACATGTACTTGAAATGTACAGGCTATTTTGCATACTTCCTTTTAGGAGACGAGTGGAGGAAAGGAGGAGAGGAGTGAAGAATATTGGGACACACCCTATTATAGCCTATGTAAAAAAACCTTGCCATTCGCACTCTTCTCTGGCTGCATCCCAATATTCTTCACTCCCCACCTCCTTTACTCCACTCCTCTCCGCCCGAAATATACAAATCTGTCTGTAGCCTACGTGTACAAGTAGGCCTAGTTGCAATGTTAGTATACACCTAACATTGCAGTTCGCTAAATTATAGACCATAGCCTATGTAGCATAGCTACCAACTTTCTTAATACATTTAAAATAAAATATAATACTAAGCAGTCCATGGTAATCGGCAAGGTATGAAAACTAATTATGTCATTCATTCAATGAATAGGAGATTTAAAAGTATCACCCCTCCTGCTGGTGAAATAATAGGCCTATTCACTGGGCAATAACGCCTATGAGAAAGATTATACATTTCAGCCAATTGACCTGTATCTTTAAACATAACCAGGTAAAAGGTGTCCACAAACATTGCTTTTATATAATTTTCGCTTTTAAAGCACTTCAACTTTAGTTTTTCATCATGAAATGCTTTTGTATCGGCCAACATACTGATACTGAATGATAAACATATACAATTAAAAGTTAAAACGTTATGGTTGTAGTTAGCTGTTTTAGCCATTGTTGCTAGCAAAGCCAAAACAAGTCCCCAGTTGTGCATCTCGAACGCCACCTCCAAAATGCGACCTCCCACCATAAACTTATGCAGGGTTAGACGGCAAACTTTAATGTAAAAACTTTAATTACTTGAAATTAGAATTTTGCGCATTCGCTTTTCAAATTTTACGGCAAAATTAGATTTTTGTGCATGCGCTTATCAACTTTTTACCGCAAAATTAGAAATTTGCGCATGCGCTTTTCACCAACGGGGGACAGGCAGCCACAGAGCCACGGAGCCAGTCAGCCAGTCAGTTACCTGCTTTCAGGCATTTAGGCCCGCCCACTCTGAGTCTGGGCAAAAAGGTACGAAAAGTGCCTACACGGGTAAAAACGCTTGTCACTGGGTGGGGTGGCAACTTATCGTTACATAAACTTTAACCCTATATAATTCAATCCTTTTTTGCTTGTAAAGGGTACTTATTACTTCCCAAATATGCTGTGTTTCTCTTTCTCTTTCAAAAGTGTTACTTGAGGGCTCACTTTATTTTGAAATTGTGCTGTATTAATTTGGTACTGTACTTTATTTAGTTAGTACATTTTCTCTTAATATGGGTTCTTAATCCTGGGGAAAAGATCATCCATATCTATTTTTGGTGTAAGGACAGTGTTTGGCCTACAGATATGTATCAGTCTAGACATATACCCTCTGTATCCTGTTTCACTCGGAACCACAGTGGTTTTGCTCATCCAGAACATTGTTAATGTTTTTAAATTACTCAACATCAATACACATAATGACTCAACTTGAATTCAATCAACATTGGATCGCAACTTTGACATGTAAAAGAAAGTGTAATTTTTCCGCCTTAATGTTTTTTAAATTTAATTCTGAGTTAAAGGTAACTGATTTAATACAGGTGCTAGTTTTCTTTCATTCAGGGGAGTCCTGACTTCAAAGTCCTGATTTTTATATACAAGGTATGCCACTGCGGCAAGGTAGCAAAATTGTAAATACTAGGTTAGAATATGTAAAAACTGGCAGTTACCAGAAAATTATGGTAGCTGTGTTTGTAGCTTTCAGTGCAGTGATGTATACTGTCATCCGGATTTAATCCTGACAACTGCGAGCCAAATGTGGCCGGGGGAGTTGCTTAGTCAGCAGGGTGCTCCCAAAACTCATTGTTCAACACAGATTCTTCTGGTCTCTTGTATGCCTCAACCTGCCTGTAGCAATTTTGCTCTCCCCTGATACAGAAACCACTTGGCTTAGCTGGTGGGCTGCAGAGTGAAAGGCAGCAAGCAATGGACACACACACACACACGCGCACACACACACACACACACACACACACACACACACAGACACACACAGACACACGCACACACAGACACACACACGCATGCACGCACACTCCATACACCCCCTTTCCAAAGAATTAGCAGGATGCTCCAGTGATGGGACAGACTAACTACAATCAGAAGAACTGTTTTTTTCTAGACTAGGGGAGACTAAATACGTGCAATAAAAAGTTCTTAAAAAAGTGTATAAGAAATGTAATGGTGTCCTGGTTTCTTTTGAGAAAAGTACAAGATTGCAAGTGAAGGAAAAATGTGTGTGGTTTTTGCTCACATTCAGCTAGCCCTGTACGACTTCCTTTCACCATAGCACTGAGAACAACAGCTGTGACTCCCTGCGTAATTGTTTTCACGTCGTTAATTGTCTGACCTTAATTAGCTTTGTGGAGCGAGGTGAAAGGCCTGCTTCTGCACGGCTTTCAGGGTTTTTTTTTGTTTGGTTCCACAATGGTAGAAGCTGCTGTGGCTCCGGTGAGAAAAAAAATGTAAATCTGTGGTCTGTCATTGTGTGCTCAGACCTTGGAAAAGAGGAGAGCGAGGGAGAGAGAGTGAGAATGAGAGCCGGAGAGAGGGAGAGAGAGAGACGGGGGTAGAAAAAGAGTTCTCCAATGCAAATTTAACTCTCATTGTGCTTCTCGGTTCAAATCAATGTCGTTGAGACTTCCATTCAAAGCCCTGGGTCTGTATATCCTTTCAGATTTATTTTTTTTCTTTATATTTTTTTTTGAGCTGCTTTCTGTGTGAGATGAACTGCCCTGCTCTGACAGGCACCTTGATTAGAGAGGTTTCTACAAGTTTTTTTTTTTTTTTTTTTTTTCAGAATTTGATGCAATAGAATTGGGTCCTCCATTCAATGCCATGGATTGGGGAAAAAAAGTACTCTTTCTTTTCTCCTTTTTTATATGTAGCGGTTTATATTTTATTGGTTTGTCAAAGACACTAAGGCAGTTGGGAGCATTTCAGTGAAAGGAGAGGCCACAGATGTGACAAGGTCTGAACGCTTGCCGCTCAGGATTTATCGGTGTCATTTATCGCTGGAATTAAACACATCAGTGTTCCCAAGGAAAAACTGTCATTCAATGAGAATGAACCTACTCTAAATGTACTATAAATGTGTGGGTTGTGCTTAATGTCTCGACATAAACCATTACCTCCTGTAAATACTGTACTTCTTTTATATCCAAATTTGAATGTAACCTGTGTTTGTCTTTTAATTCTATTAGGAATGTTTAATGATGTAGATGTGTTTATTCTACATAAATAAGGCCAAGAAATCAAAGATGGTGCCTGGTGTTTTGACTGGTCAATACTGTCAATATCTTTGAGATGAATGAAGTGCTTGGTGCAAGCTTGAACCAAGATAAGAAGTAAGGATGGTGATACTTGAAGCATTTGCGGGGGGAGGGGGGGGGGTGGGGGGGGGTGGGGTGGCGGCGTGTGTGTCTAAACAGCTAAATGGTATGCCGCATTGGAATTAACATGTGCCTCCATGGATTTATACAAACATAAACTTGAGAAATGTTGCAATTAAAATGAAGATCTGAAAAACAACATTAAGAAAAGTGGAACGGCATAGAAATACAATGCGGTGAAGATTTGGCAGGAAGTACTGCGGGCCGTGCGATCCATTCTCGGGATAAAGTTTAAGGAGAGAAGACATTTTCTTGAGAACCTTTACAGGGACGAAGTGCTGTGACACTGGAGAACCCTCAACCGTTGGTGGTCAAAATAGAGCGCTTTAAAAAGAAAGACAAGTGGGCTGCCGGCTAGTAGCATTACCCACATCTTTCAAACAGGACCCTCAAGCATTCCTTTCTAAATGTATTGATTTTCTTTCATCCTTTTTCTCCAAATGTCCAAATTGTGTTTGAAATCTCCCATGAACACTTGCATTAATCTATACATTGAAGTTAGGGTTAAACAAATCCAAGCTACTATTTAAATGACCTCAGAGGCATGTATAAGGCAAAAATAGAGACTGCAAAAAATGTTAATGAAAAGAACATAACCGCTCATTCAACTAAAATAAAGCCGATTTTTTGTTTCATTCACCAGTTCACCAATGGCAAGGAGTCAAACTAACTGCTAAACTAACTTCACTAGTTTTTCAGCAGACCAAATCCAGATGCGTAAATCCATAAACCAACCTTGTAATATTACACATGGATTTGTGGTTACACATATGTCTTGTGGAAACATGCAATATTTTGGCTGTCAATATTCCCAAACGGATGTTTAACATGTTAAACACACTCATAAAACACAATAAGGAGTATATTGTGTTCTGTTAAATGAACAATTGAGTGCATCAAGTTCATTTAAGTGTTAATCAGTGGTTAATACATGCAGTGAACCAGTGGAAACAGCTGAATGTTCAGTGAGCCAGTTCTTAGCTTTCATTCAGCAAGCTCTTTTGCATGATCTCATGCAGGGAACAACCCTTGGTAGGCTTACCCTTTACCCATTTAAGATTTGATTTGCTTGTTGGTAAGCAGTGCACCATACTCTGTGGCGCCTAGAGGCTAATCTACGACTCTTAGTTATTGAGAGAATTTTATGGATAAAGTTTTTTTTGTTTTGTTTTGTTTTTTTTATTGGCTCGTTCTGGATGTTCTGACGGCTGACTCTTCTGGAACCCTTCGCATCTATAAATGTGGCATAAACTGCGCCCCCACTTCTGACCATCGTATTTCAAGGAATACTGTGTAATACTATGTATTAATGTATATACTGTTCCATTTGAATACCCATTTATTTGCTGTAATACCTTGGCAAGTTTGGAAAGATGTCTGATATGTTTTATGTTCAGATTGCTCCACATTATAAAAGATTCACCCTCAACTTTTTCATTAAGTAGCAGACGCGAATATAAAATGATTCTGAACTTTTGACATTCAGCCATTCAGTACAAAGGTGATAATGTGCTGAGAGCAATCTTCAGTGCCCTAACTTTAAAATGTCAGATGGGACTCGTTAAATTTTTTTTTTTTTTTGCATAATGCCTTCATCAGTGTTTTATTAAAAAAAATTTAAAAAAAGGTGTTATATTGTAATGGAAACCTTATATAGCCTAGAAAGAGACGGTGCTCTCAGTATGAATAAAGCCTTGAAATGTATTTAATAATGCAGAGAGACATTTCACCACTCAGCCCTCAGCATGTGCAAGGCTGAGTGCAGGAATGGTTTTTATTATATATTGTTTGACGTGAGCGCATTAGCAAATTTGTACAATCTTATATACCCTAACTCTAGAACATCCCCACAGGGCTACAGGCTAATGAAAGAGGAAGTGTAATTAACCCAAAGCCTAATGAGATGATGAAATGCATATGCTGTAAGCTACAGGTCATGTGACTCAAATGGGTGTGAGGCAATATGGATTGGGCTGCTGGCTCGCAGGTTGCTCACTGTTTTGAGGTTTTCGGATTCCCACTACTTATTTCCATCCATCCAAAACCACGCTACCATCACTAGAGTCTGTTACCACACCACAAACATCCATAACTACGCTAACATCACCATAATCTATTGGCACACCCTAAACATCCATAATCACGCTGACATCACCATAATCTATTGGCACACCCCAAACATCCCTAACCACGCTGATATCACCATAATCTATTGGCACATCCCAAACATCCCAAAGCATGCTAACCTCACCGTTATCTGTTACCACACCATCTACTGCATAAGTCCCTGTAGTCACATTTTTGTTGTACACAGCCACTCTATGGCCCTGATAATCATTTATCATTTCTATTATATATTTTTAAATAATATATACATGTCATGCATTCATTTGGGTTGGTTGCAACATAATGTTAAACCCCAAATTTCACCCGTCAATATCTCCACCGTTTTCGCACCAATTACCAAGCCGTCTTGGCAGATCAACTCATCTCATCAATATCTCACCATAAAACAAATATGGGAAATATTTGTTCAGCCTGTTTTCACATAGATAAGTACATAAAAAAATTTGCATGAACATCAATACTTTTTTCTACAAACCTAGCTCAAGTTATGCAACTCTAATCACTAAAGTAGACATAGCAATATGTTGGGTATGACATGGACTAAATATTTTGATGGGTCATATTTCTGTTTATGGTATGGATTTTAAATAAACCTTAAAATCCAATACCGGAAATTAGCCATTGGCCAACATGGGGCAGAAAAATGTTAGCAACATATATGCTAATTCAACGTTCTACTACCTATGCTGTTCCATTACAGCTGGAGAAGGGGTTAGTAGACTCTAGTGTGAACCTAGGGTTGACCCTGAGAATGGTGTCGGCTGGAACTCTCCGCTTTGGGGAACATCTGTGGAGTCCATTTTCCCATTATTTTGACTCCGATGGATAGAAAGAGACCATGATGTCTGTGCCTCAGGTAGAGATGCAAGGTAAATAAGACAAGCAACTCAGCTGACTGCAAGTATTAATGTAGGGCATGAACAGTTTCATCAAGATCAGTCCTTTGAGAACTTTACAGAGAGGGATATCATGGTTTGGTGTTTCCATTATTTTGGCAGCCCAGACATGGGACTATACACACCACATCTGGCATTGACTAATAACCTGTGCAGCAGCACTGGACCGACACAAGATTTATACCCAACAACCAGCATCAAGAATATAATAAATAGCACAGTGGTTCACAAAATGTGTTTAAATACAATCGCTGTTGCTGCCATTCAAGGCCATCTCTATGCGACTCTTGCCAAAACTTTTAAGTTCCATCTCGGCATGTATATGAGAGGTGGATTTTTGATGTTTTAGCAGAGCGCTGGGAAGATTGTTCAGTTTGCAGTAGCAGTAGCCTTGGTCCACATGTTGTGCTTGGCTACACCCACACAGCGCTTGCTTCTTAACCTACCATTTCTTCTGGAATGTTCTGGTGATGTTATCCCCCCTCCGTTGAGTAACATCCAGGTTAGCTGTTGGCCTCCCCGTAACGGTGACCGCTCTTTTGCCTCCATTTGAAATGGTATCAAAATAATCCGTAGCAGTAGATTCCATGTTGACGATGGCTATGCTAGCTATGCTCAAAAAGGGCTGGAGCACAGGCGGTCAAAAACACACATTAGTTAGTGCGCATTCCTAGAGATCAGTACGTGCTAAGGAATAGTGTTTCCCAAATGCTGTGCGTATAAAGCATAATTTTACTGTGCCTCAATATGGATATTACCGCTTCATGAAACCAGACTACACGTGTAAAGCTACTCTCACTTTCACATGGGAGAGACCGAGACAAAACAAGCCTGAGCCTCCCAATGCATAACTGCCACGAGATTTGGAAGATTAGGACTGCTCATTTGCATACAAAATTGTATGAAAAGTATTAATATTTAATAATAGAATTCAATTACTTTGAGTAGATAGTGATTTTATTACACAGTGAGAGTATACATTTTGTTTGTTCAAATGATCCTGCAATTTCAATTTATTTTATCATCGCTGTGGGGAAGCTGTGCCTTTATCCTGACTGTACGTCACTGATACAGCAGTTGGATGCCCCTGGTCAAATTGCATGTTTTGTTGAATCTCTAGTGAAAAGAAGTTAACACAACCTCTTCAGGGTACAAACTTAGATATGACATAGTTCTGCAAATATTAATACACAATTGCACTGTTTATATAAAAATGTTAAAGCACAGATTTGATGTATTGTTTCAAATATTGGAAAATGTGCTTGTGTAGAATGTATGGCTGCTAGAACGCTAGTTCAACCATGGGTTTTGACATTTCTGTCCATCTAAATCCAACCCCAGAACCAGCCTTGAGCTGACGTTATCCACAATGTGCAGTTTCATGCCTCCAGTTACACTTTACCGAGAGAACCATTACTGCGGTAAATGGCTTAATAGTGCATAAAAGCACGAGCGAAAATGTCTTCATCGCACCCTCTTAATTGAGTTCTTTCTGTTTGATGTGTGCCCGTGTGGCGGTGCCCGCACCCGCACCGTGTCTATGCGCGAGGGATTGGTGGCGGTTGGCAGCTGGAGCAGTTTGTCACAGAGGTTTCACACCCTCACTTCTGAAGGCCTCTTCTCCCCTCCCCAACCCCTTAAGTAGCTGTCAGAGCTCAAAGCAGGGCCCCTTCTCCAGCCTTTCGCTCTCCCCGATTGTGGAATCCGCGCCCCAAGGACACGCGGCATTCAGACGCCTTTTCACAATTCACACCCCCCCCCCCCCCCCCCAACTCCGGATGTCTCCTGAGTGCCAGGGCTTTCAATTACCGTCGGGCCCCTGGGAGGCACCTACAGCACCAGGGGCCCCTGGAAGGCGCCCGAGAATCGGTTTTCCGCGCCGCCAAAACCGTGCAATGGATGGAGGGGAGGATTTGCGAAGACGACAACGGAAGTTTCATTTTTTTTGTTGTCTTCTTTTCAAAAGCTTCAGTTTGTATTTTTCTTTCTTTTTCTTTCTTGCTTTCTATCCGTTTGTTTAACAGCCTTTTTAGAGCGTTTGCCCCGTGGTTCTGTAGCAGCACGTATAATCAGACACGGTACCGTGCATAAATAATGAGTATCTTGAGGACACAAGCTAAGTAGTAAAGACGTCTTGTTGGAAATTAAGCACTGTCAGCTCGTGGCTCTGACATGCGCCTCTGTGACACAATATTTCCCTTTTTTTTTTCTTTCTTTTGTTTATTTTGTTGCTCTCCAGCCTTGTCATTTTCAGAAGTGATTTTAATGCACGCTCCATTTTCGCACACAATCACACTAGCTGTATGGCTATCATTGTTTTGAAACGGATAGTCACATTTATACGTAACCATCTGTGCTCCAACAAGCTCGTGGATTTTATGCGTTTATTCAAGATATAACATGTGGTTTTGGACCAGAAACCAATTGATAATCTTTACTAGCTTTTAAAGCAGTTGAAAGACAGCCTTGAGTTCGGCTTGTGGAGGCGATTTCAGGAAGGCCGCAAAAAGAGGTAAAGCTTTAAGAGCGTCTGTCCGCTGCCCGGGGTGTGAGGGGAACCTTACGGAATCATTAGGTGGGAGAGATCACTTTCAGTCCACTTCCTACATATTTATAAATCTGTTTCACTGCATTTTTGCATTTCTTTTCAACTCCAAATTAAAGGTATGGGAATGAGCCAGACCTTTTATCTGTGGGCTAATAAACACGGAGTAATGTTCAGGGCGAGGGCCGGCGTGGCTGGGAAGCGGGGAGCCTGGTATTCTTCTCCCTCACACCAACACCTGGCCAAATTATTCATTAATTCAACGAGCCCACTTTAAAAGCAGCAGTTCAAAGGCTTGCAGGAATAGTGGAACAAGGTTTTCTGAAAAAAAGAAATAAAGTGCACTTCAGCGCTGGCGTCGGAGGGCAGAACCATTTCTGTGGAGATATGGGTGGGGGGTGGGGGGGGGTGGGGGCTGGCGGAGGGATGGCGGAGGGATGGCGGGGGGGGGGGGTGTTCTCTACGCCCTGCTTTCGTTCTCCTGTGAGGAGGAGCGGTGCCAGGAACGATGGTACTTTAATCTCCACAGCTTTGCTCGACGCCTCATCTCAGCTTCTCTCTTTTCCGCCGCTCCACACGGCGAATTAGCTTAATTTAAAGATGTTCCACTCTGAAGGTTCTGGCTCTGTAATCGCTACGCTGCGGGGGCAGAGCCTAGGAGGCAGCAGGGCCCCCCCCCCCCCCCCCCCTCAGTGTTCCGGGATGTCGGGGTCACTGGCTCCGAGCTGAAAGAAGCTGTCATTTGTGTACAGGGAGTTCTGTCGAAAAGGATCTACGTGGCACATGGGGTGAGAATGAGTCACAGGGTTGCCAACAGGCCTGAATTAGCCAGGACGGCCTGCGTTTCAGCCGAAAACGTCTTGCTCCACACGGAGCGCCCTTTGGCCTGTATTTTTATATACGTCCTGCAAACTTTACGCGGCGTCAACAAATTACTTTTACTCAATGAAAAAAACACAGCAGGTGACTGCAAAACCAAAACTCCACATACCAATCTTGTGAACAACCAATAGAATTTCAGTTACCATACGGTTACCATGTATAGCATTTGTGTGTTTGTGTTTGTGTGTGTGTGTGTGTGTGTGTGGGGGGGGGGGGTTCCTTCCCCCACCCCAAAAAAAAATGCTGTTTACATTGCATTTAATTTAGCTGATGCTCTCATCCAGAGCAATTTAAAATGCACGGGAATATAAGTGCATCCACTTTAGTAATGTGGGCAATGATTGCTAAGCAGTCCCGTTTCTAGACCACACTGATACGGGGGGTATAAGATATTTTGGGGGGTGGGAGGGGGTAGGGGCTTATCTTGAATGAAAAAATACATTAGATAAGGTCTCGTATTTGACTTTGTCACATTATTTATGAAACCCTTATTGATCCACAATGCTATGGCCTTTGAATGTTTACGTAATATTACATTACAGTTGACATTAATATTTGTTCAGCAAAACAGATGGCATATGGTATTCACTTTTCAGCTGCTCATACTTGCTTGTCTACTTCAGCTTTGGACTTAATAAAAATGAATGAGAGGCAATTGAAGCGGCTTCAGACGGGCTCTGAAATGAACACTGTGAATACAGAGACTGACCAATCCAGGTGTACGTAAGGCAAGACCCATTTATTAAATCCGAATACTTATACCTGCACCCCCCCTCCTCTATTATTCATTGTACATTTAGCAAGACTATGTAAACATCATTACACTTAACCCTAGGCCTACACTTTTTTCTCCTTTGTAACTACGACTGAGAATACTTATACCTGCCACCACCTCCTTTATGGGCAGACATTACTGGCAGCAAAAATGTAATTTGACTTGCAAATCTTGAATTTCTATTTCACCATTTGAAATTGAATGTAATGTTTTGAAATTCGTTCTTCATTTAAAAATTTTTGAATTCAGTTCTACAGTCACTTTCAGTTTTCTGCAATGCATCCAGGTACTTGGAAAAGGAAAACAAGCAAAGAGTCAATAGACCTTTCTCACATATGCATGAACCCCCCCATGACAACTTTGTATGGTGGGCTACCTGATTATCTGGGTGGGCTACCTGCAGCCTTAGTATCGAACCTGCAAATAATTGTTCTAGACCTGTGAGTACATATTCATATAGCACTCATTTATCATATAATATAATATATCATTCATATATTACTAAATGTAAGTCAACTATGTCTACTAATAACTCGTTTTCATAAGTACACTCAGACAACATCATCAAAACTATAATTTAATCTGTGGAAAATACCCCCTGATTTTAAGGTAGGCAAGAACTTGTTGAAAGCTATCAGCTTCTATCCAGTTCCATCAAAACACTTTCTGGAACATTCAATTTCTGCTTGACTATATCAGATCAGTGTTTTTGAGAATAGAAAAGGTGTAGAATATTTTGGAAGAGGGGGCAATGTGGATTGAAATGACTTCAATATGAGTCTTTTTGGATTTATTAACTTAATGTTTTGGCCCTTTTTCCCCAGTCTCTTGAATTGAACTAAATGGGATTTTCATTTTATTTGAATATTTATGATGGACACATTCAATTAATTTAGCTTTGATGTTTATGTACATGTAACCTAGAGACCTCTCTCTCTCTCGCTCTCTCTCTCTAGCACACACGCACGCACACACACACACACACACACACACACACACACGCAGGCACCCTCACACACACACATGCAGGCACCCTCACACAAGCCAAATTTAGGCATGCACACACACGTGCACCTTCTTTCATAATTAATTACAAATTATCTTTGTTTATGTATATTTTTTCATTTTATATATATTCACTTAATTTTAGAAGACATGAATTTATATAACATGGAAAGCCAATAGAAAACCTGTATTTTGAATTTGTTTTTATATTACTGCTAAAAAAAAAAAGTTTCAATCTGCATTTAAATATTTTTTATTAATTGTTGATTATGAATTGCTACTGTGTGTCACTGAAACATCAAAGTTCAAAGATGGCAAAGATGCAGTTGTAAATAAGAATATGGATTGGTCTTTGGGGTGTCTTTGTCTATAATGATTACTGACACACTTGTATGCACCACAGCTTAATTAACCTGAGAAAAATGTCAATGCCTCTGATGACGGCATAAGCCAACACTGGTCATTTTTGTCAGTTAAAATAAATACAATTTCTGTGTTATGGTCTGCATTTTCATCAGAGACCAGCACTGTACCTCAATATTTAATATTGTTTGCTTCTCTTTTTGAATTTATGTAGATAATTAAAAAATAAAACATGACAAATAAGTTGCATAAAAAATTAGGTTTAAAAGGCAGATGTATATGTAAATTCTGACCCCCTACAGCCATGCTACGTAGCACTGCAAACATTACATTTAGACGTACGGCGGATTCTGACCCCCTACAGCCATGCTACGTAGCGCTGCAAACATTACATTTAGACGTGGGGCAGACGCTCATATCCAGAGTGATTTACACAGATTACTTTTTTAACCTACAATCCATCATTTATACAGCTGTATGTTTTCTCAAGCACTTCAGTTGAAGTGCCTTTCTCTATGGCACAGCAGTGCCCCGCCAGGAGTGGATTCAAGCCGGCAACATCTGTGTTGCAATCCCGGTTCCCTAACCGTTGTACTTACACAGCTGCCACATGTGCGAGAACTCTGATTTTTCCTGTTCCCCCGACAATAAATGTCAACGTATTTTATCCCCATTAAATTATTCAAAGAGGTCTGATGAATTGTGGGGGTGGGGTGTCTGTCACTAATTCAAAGTGAGACACGCACACTTGGTATAGTGCTCCAAAAATAAAGATTTAATTCAGCAAGGTGTTAACGTTTCGGCTAGCGAGCCTTCATCAGAACATTGCCTTCAAGCCGTCATCAGTCTCACCTTGCACCTTAAGCTGTGTGGGCTGGTGTGCGTGCATCTCTTCTGACATTTTACTGGGGTGTTCTGTCACTAATTTAAGGCCCTGCGTCACCCTACCTGTTTGCCTGGGGGGTGGGCCGAGTGAGCGCCACGGCGATGTCCCCTGTCGGGTGAAGCGATCGTCCGCCTCAGACTCATGGACGAAAAAAAAATGTGAGTGCGCTCTGGGACACACACACAGCTATCAAATTAAAACAATCAGCGGGGTTAATGAGGCATCGCCCACAGATCAGCTGGCGGTAATGAACTCCAGTCATCGCTCTTATGGTAAATACAATCACCAGCAGGATCGCATAGCCACACCGTCCCCCTGAGAAACGGGCCCTGTGCCGCATAACAACATGAGGACACAAATCAATTAATCATAAGAGCAGACGGACAAATTCTTGGCCCCGATTAGCTGCAAGCTATAGGTGACTACAACACCATTTATTATTTAGCCTCCCAGTGAACAACAGGTGGGAAACAAGAGTTAGCGTCTCTTGACTGATGTCTGCAGATTAACTCAATGTGTAGGTTTTAAATAATTGACTCGGATAATTTGCAAGAGTCTTTAGTTTAAGCAAGTGACATCTGCGACATATTTGTTTCATCACGAGGACCTTCTTAAGTCATTTGATACAAATATCTCGCAAATTTAAAATGTTTCATGACTGGCTTATTGAGAGTTTTGAGAGTTTTTGTTGAAATGACTGTTCTTACATTTGCTTGGTCAACGCATTGTCCATCCACAATTGGGTTGAGTGTGCCAGGTTAACCTGGATTAGACGTGGTCTAACAAAGAATCTTGTAATGTGCAAATGACATTCGTAACCGACACGGCGGTCCGGTCATCTTTCACAGCAGAAATACTGCATCATCGCATAAAGTCAAACGGCCATCATATAGGGAATAAATGGAGGAAGAGAAAGGACAGGCCTTAAAAATATATATATTTTTTAAACGATAGTGTGCTCAGGATTGGAAAAAAATTATATAAATGGTGAGAAACATCCCTCTGGTCTTCCCCACCTGCCTGGTTGTGTCAGCGAGGCCTAGTTGCTGGGCCTGGGTCGCCTTATCTGTCAGAGCTCTGTGGCACATCGGCCAGCCCCCCCAGCCCCCCCCCCCCCCCCCACCCTCCTGCTTCCCTTCCTGCATTGTGTTTGCCTATCTGATCCCGTGGCCTTTTGTTGCTCTTTCAAAGGCCTGATCAGACAGTCATTACATTGCTCTTTATCTTCTTCTTCTGCTCCTCCTCTGATTAGGGCAGTCAGGTTTGACAGGCCAGGAGAGTGCAGAGGTCCTCTCTGTTACTGTAGAATTCCTAACCGTTGCTATAGGAGAGTGCAGAGGTCCTATCTGTTACTGTATGAGAGTGTAAAATTCCTAAAAGTTGCTATAGGAGAGTGCAGAGGTCCTATCTGTTACTGTAGGAAAGTGTAGAATTCCTAACTGTTACTGTAGGAGAGTGTAGAATTCCTAACTGCTACTGTAGGAGAGAAAAGAGGTCTTATCTGTTACTGTAGGAGAGTGTAGAATTCCTAACTGCTACTGTAGGAGAGAAAAAATGTCTGTCACTGTAGGATAGTGTAAAATTCCTAAAAGTTGCTATAGGAGAGTGCAGAGGTCCTATCTGTTACTGTAGGAGAGTGTAGAATTCCTAAAAGTTGCTATAGGGGAGTGCAGAGGTCCTATCTGTTACTGTAGGAAAGTGTAGAATTCCTAACTGCTACTGTAGGAGAGTGCAGAGGGTCCTATCTGTTTACCGTAGGAAAGTGTAGAATTCCTAAATGTTACTGTAGGAGAGTGCATATGTCCTATCTGTTACTGTAGGAAAGTTTAGAATTCCTAACTGTTACTGTAGGAGAGTGCAGATGTCCTATCTGTTACTGTAGGAAAGTTTAGAATTCCTAACTGTTACTGTAGGAGAGTGCAGATGTCCTATCTGTTACTGTAGGAAAGTTTAGAATTCCTAACTGTTACTGTAGGAGAGTGTGGAATTGCTAACTGTTACTGTAGGAGAGTATATAGGTCCTATCCATTACTGTAGGAGAGTGTAGAATTTCTAACCGTTACTGTAGGAGAGTGCATAGAATTCCTAGCCTTTACTATAGGAGAGCACAGAGGTTAATTTCTTCATAAGGTGTAGCTTCAATCAAAGGTGCTCCTAAAACACACCTTCCCAAATCCCAGGCTAATTACTCAAATGCCTCTATGTTAATTAAGTAGGTGTTGGGAGGCATAATTGTCAGGCAGAAAGATATAGAAATTTCAAAATGTGTGTTCTGTGCAAACAGATAATCAGGTTTGCTTGTGTTAAAGTTGTGTGGCTGTGTTCAGTTTCATACTTTCATCCTCATGGTCTCCTGTGGGGTCTATGTGGCATTATGACTGTGCACAGTAGGCTGTGGGGTCTATGTGGCATTATGACTGTGCACAGTAGGCTGTATGCTATATGTGGACCAGAGTTTGCACTAGCTGACAGTTGGCTGTTTTTGAGCCTACCGGACATTATGGCTAGCAAACAAAAATAAATAAATATTTCTAGGCTCCAGCCTAAATTATAGATGTTACCCATCTAGGTCACACTTCAAACAAAGTCTCCATATAAAGGCTTTATATAGCATATATAAAGCCTTCATAAACATGACATAATGGCTTCATAAATCATACATAAGCAAATGTCATGCTTCATAAAGGGTGAGAACTCTTTTGCAACATGTTATGCCAAATATGTCAGCATCCTACATAAGCATGTTTTATGTCACCCTGTATAATGTTTAGCCATTAGCCAGGTGACATTGTTGGTTATGTCATTTGGCATAACATGTTGCATAAGGTGTTATGTCACCCTTTATGAAGCATGACGTTTGCTTATGTATGAATTTGTTGTCACATTTATGAAGGCTTTTTACATGCTATATAAGGACTTTATATGGAGACTTTAGTGTGACCCAATACTATATATATTTCACTTTGTCTCAAACGTCCTTGTGTTAAAGACATAGCCTAAACAAGTTGGTGCTTAGCCGTCATAGTCCTAATGTTTTTTTTTTTTGCACTGTCAAAACTTGATTAATTAAAATCAGCCTAAAGATTAGTAAATTGATGTTTTATTGTGTTGTTGTTAAACATATTATTCTGCACTGGAGGCTAAAGTCAGTTAATGCATCTTCCACTATCCAAATATGCCTATTTGCCAGGGTGAATAACAGAAATTGTGTTTATTAGTCTAAGAGGTTTTTCTTTATTGAGTAAGAGATGATTCCTCTTTATTCAGAAGGAAAATTCATTTCCATAAACAACTAATAGTGCAAGATCATGACAGTTTTTATTGAGAAAAGTTTTATGCAAACCCTAAATATATTCAGTTTTTCTTTTTTTTAGGGAATTCTTCCTGTTGTGCAAGGCATATGTATATTTCATCTTTATGATCATTTTTGATTTCAAATAGATTTCAATCCAAAAATGCAACATTATGTTGTTATATATTGTTAAACACATCTGGCTATCATGCACATATTGATAATAGATGTGGCTGGAGTTTTAATCATTTGTCCAATAAACTGAAATCCTTCCAGACACATTTGCTGGTTAAAAATAAAATAAATAAATAAAATCCGAGCTTGACCGCTGAAGTGGACCAAAACAAATATCCACAAATTGGCCTGAAAATGTAACTGCATAAAGTTCTCTGAAATTGAATTGTAAGGTGTTTTTGTGCAATATATATATATATATATCTTTAAAAGAAAACTATTGTGTGTGTGGTGTGGTGTGGTGTGGTGGTGGTGGGGAGATTCACCATTCACTTGTTTATCAGACGTTCACTTTTGTGCATTGAGAAAACGGGTAACGTTCTCATACGATATAGCTTTTTTTAATGGGTAGAATATGAAAAGGGGTTGCCTTTTTTTAATCTGGCCAGCGTGTGTCTGGCTTTGCGCACTCCGGTTTATATTGTTTATAATGCTTGTGAAGCTGCTGTCCTGGTCAGGGGTGTCGGGGGCCGTGGGGATTTGAGTTATCCGCAGACGCAGGGTCGTCACGGGATGCGGTGTGGGGCCGGCGCACAGCCCAGCACATTCTGGAGGTCATTTCACGGCCTGTTAGTGCTGACAAAACACCCCTGACGTGACCGGGTCTGACTAGGACAATCCTTTGAAGGGAAACTGACACAGACCCCTCCTCTTGATGACCCGTGCCCCCCCCCCCCCCCCCCCCCCCCCCCCCGTCCTTCCCTCCACCCTCCACACGGGCACCTGTAACGCGCGTCTTTCGCTGCGCGGCCTTCCCTCCGTTCTCCGTAGCGCGCCGCGGCACTGTTTCATTACAATATCTTTCCTTATCGCTTCACTTAGTGGAGGTCTACTTTCGAGTGTGGCCAGCATACTCCTTGCAGTTTACATGTGATATAGTTACACAGCTGGCTAGTTCTCTGAAAGATTATCCTTATTGTACCTTACCCTTAGCCTTGCAAGTGCACACCTCTTTGGGTCTTGGAATTAATTGGATTTTAATTTTTTTTATGATCAAGCATTTGAAAATGAATTACAGGGATTGTGTAGATAAGTTACCAAAAGCACACCAAGTATCCAATCCATGCTCGTGACACAACCAGTATTACCACTTTTTTTTAACAAGATTGCTAGTGATTGGAGTACTAATAAGCTACCAGGTGAACATTTTTATTGATACAAATGCTTGGGAAACAGTGGTGTGGGGGGTAGAAGCATTTTCCATGGGTTCTATATCATTTTATGTGCTATTAAAGCCCTGTTGAGAACCAGTCCTACACTGTAGAGTTGACCCCACAAAATATTCATGAACCATGAACCCTGAGCCCGAACCGCCACAAGAGAGCATGTTTGTTGGCACAAACATGAACACAAAGCATCACGCTGTATGTAGGCTTCTGTAACTGCTTTATGCTGAAACTGAATGTCAGAGATTAATTTCGGAAAATAGGTTTTTTGTATTTCCTTTTTTTCCCCCCGACATTTCTCCTTTGTTTACAGAGCAGACTCATTTTAATTAGAGCAGCAAGGTGCCACGTGAACTATGTAATGAGGTAGGCTAAATATTGTTTGCGTATTTATTTTATTTCCCGAGAGAGAGAGTGCAATTTGCGACAAGAGGATTGCTACGAGAGGTTGTCCTGTTTTGTGTTTATATAGAGCCGGTGTCTCGCGTGCTTCTGTTTGTTTCTGTGCTGATCGGTTGCTTTCTACATGTTCGCGATATGCGATAGCCTACGTGCCGCTGTGCTTGCTTCATTGTGTTGGAGGCTTTGAGGGAAAATACGTGATGTTTATAGAAACCAATACAGAATTGCTGACGAGGCCAGTCCGTTCTTAAAAAAAAAAAAACTGGCTTGACCTTGGTTTCCCCCCTATTTATTATTCTTTTTTTTAACAATTGACAATCTCTATTGGCCAGACCTATTTATTTTATTTATTTTTTTTATTGGCCACATAGATTTTTACAAGAAGCTTAAGTGTACCAGTGCTTCAATTGTAAGAAATTAAAAAATGATTTTTGTTAATTGAGAGAAGTGCAAAAAATATAGTTACATAATAAAAATGCATTTTAGGACGCATGACACAGGAGAGTAAACCCCAGTTTCCAGACCAAAGAAACGTGCTGAAATGTAAAATGTCTATGTTTGCATGTTTGAATTGCTCTCATATTTGAGTTTTCATTCATGTACTCATACCTCTTAAATGAAGAGAGCTATTTGATGTCCTATAATATTATGTTATAAGTACAAATTATCATGTTGAGTTCATGGTTTATTAAATCATTTCTCAAATATGTTTTTGCTAATTTTATTTTATTTTTAAATTTAATTCTGGTTTCAACAATGATATAATCTTTGTTGAGGAAAACCAAGTGGGGGCATTCTGTTGGTCTGTTGTATGAAATGATGTAGCTTGGTAAGTTATTTATGCCATCTATACTCTCCCAAAGAAATGTTCAGTATAGAGCCTAAGAATAAACATAAATGTTGGTGGAGAGCTGTGATGGCTGTATTTCTATAAGTAATCTATGAATAACAGAAAAATACAGGAATGCTCTCTCCCTCTTTCTATGTGTGTGTGTCTGTGTGTCAAACCATTAAGTCAATACTGTCCTGGTGTATTCCAATACACGCATGTCCTTCTGTGTTGGTGACTGGCACATATTTTATATACCAAGGGTAATAAATGTATTAAAAACATGAGTGGTACTTGCTTGTAACACGTTGTTTCTAAAAGTCATCAGAACTCCCTCGATGCCATCACATAATTTTGACCTGTAGGCTTTTGAGCTCAGATTCCAGGTGCTTACCTACGATGTGCAAACGATGGATTTGTGTAGGTTTGGATTTTTGATGTTTCTGTTGCAGTCTCTCTTTTCCTTCCCTTCCACCTACGCTGATTCCTTCAGTGCAAAACTGCATCGGTGCTACACGGTCTGCTGGACTTTTGGAAAAATATTTCCAGGGCTGCAGCCCCCTGTATGCTGCCCCCCCCCCCCCCGCCCCCGCCCCGGGCCCAGGGGGCACAAAAACAACACCTCCCGAAGCCCCCATAATGGTGGGGAATTTGTGAAATAAAGCCTGCCTCTATTCCCACATGCCGCCTAGTTCCCGCTGGCTTTTTGTTTACTCTGGGAGCACAATGGGAACTGTAGTCCTTTCCACTACGTCTTTTATAGGAAGCATCCTGGTTGTGAATGTACAGACCGGAGCTGTCTGGGTGAATAAGCTCTGTGAATATTGTCAAGACTGTCCGCTTTGTTCAGCATTATTCCCCACAATAGATATCACTCTTTGGGAGTCATTTTAATACGGGAATCAAAATAGTCGTACATTTAGCTTTTGTTTAGGGTTTTTTTTTTTTTTTTTTTTTCCACGCCGCCCCACATTCTCCTCCACCTCATTCATCCACCTCCATTATACTGACAAATGAAATAAAGCGGTGAATCGGCTAAGAGGCAGGGATGAGCCGGGGGGCCGGCCAGTCTGCCGGCGGAAGGAGCCCGGAGCAGGCAGCCGCCCGTTCGCCCCCTGCTCCCCGGCGTCGGGCTGATTCCCGGCCGTGCTTCGAGGGCGGAGGAGTGACTGGGGTGGGGAGGTGGGGGAAAAGGGCCGAGGTGCTTCGCTTGTTTTCTCGCTCACGGCAGGAGAAGCACCCCTCCCCAAAAAAAAAAAAAAAAAAAAAAAACGGCAGGTACCCTTTTTCCGGCTTTGGTAAGAAGTTGTGTTTTTTCAGGAGAGCTGGCTGCCTATTTTTGCGAAGTTTGGTCCCTCGATGGGGAGCTGATTGATTGTGTCTGTGTGCTCGTTTCGATCCAGCGGAGGCTGGCAAGTTCTTGAAATGTCATGGGAGGATATACCATATGGAGAAGGAGCAAGGGGGTACAATTTCATCATTCTTAATTGTATTAGCTGTTTAGATCAGGGCAGTCTTTGGACTTGTCATTCTAATGTAGAGGAATAATCTATAAACATGTACGAATGAGAGTAGTTGTTTGGATGAGTTGGACCTGTTTTTCTTTGATTGATCTGTGTGTAGACATATTGCATTTAAGGAATGGTTTGAATTGTGGACTAATATTTTCAGAAGAAAAACATACAAGCACCATGGCCATTTATTTTTGGTATTACTGCTTATTAATGAAAAGTTGTTTCAAATTCATTTTAATGTTATCATCTAATGGTTAGAGTTCATACTTTTTTTTTCTTTTCTTGCATTATCATATAAAATAAAACGGGATTCAAAAATAGGCTATTTACCTGCGTTAATGGAATCTGTGTTGAAGAGCAAACTAATTATCTCGGTTTATAAGCAATAAATGTGTTTCCTTGGAATATAGTGAACCAAATTTAAACATTAATGGCTTCCTTGATTTGCATGAAAATGGTATATTATTGTCTGGAGTATTGGGTGATGCCGGTTATTCATTTCTGCATCAGTATCCCTCGTGATTTCAGACACATTGCAAACTTTTGTAGGATAATTACTAGCCTTATCTACAACGATTGACAGTTTTCACACTTCCTTCTTTAACTCAGCTTCTTCCTTCACTTCACTTTTTAAGAGATGTTTTGAATGAAGAGACATATTTGTTAAAAAAAAAAATAAATAAATGGGTATAAGAAAGCCGTGAGTATAGGGGGGTGGGTGGGTGGTCTGTTCTGTTCTGTTCTTGTGAGGAAGTTCTCTTCCTTTACAAACGGATAACGAGGGCCCGGCTTTAAAAGAGCAGCCAGAGAGGTCGGCTTCTTCCTTTGTACCTTCTGAAGGCATCTCAGAAGCAGCAAGCAGTCGCTCATGAAATAGTAAAGGAGTAGGGAAGAAAAGGAGGGTAAGAGAGAGGTAAAGGGCAGGTAAGCCACGGGGGGCTTTGAAGCCCCCTAGCCTCCCTGAACGGGTGACCTCATTCGCAACGCGAGGAGCCGAGACGGCACAGCACGCCGAGCGCCGTCCAGCCAGGCCGGCGGACCTGACCGGCACAGGCCACCCCACTTCAGCCTTTATCCCCGAAAAGAAAAGCACACCGACTCACCGACTGGAAATCGTTGGCGCCCATTGTGTGGAAAGAGGAGAGGAGTGCACGGGGTGAGGGGGGGGGGGGGCGTCCCTTTAGCTGGCCCAGGGGACATCCTGAAGCCTTGAGGTCGAGCGGGGACGGGGGGCGGGGGGCCCAAAAAGGCCCCAGCAGGGAGGGGAGAGACGGGGGACCTGAGGTCCGGGCCGTATGCCTCCATTTGACTTTTTAGCCAGAGCGCGGCCCGTCTCGGCCTCAACCGTATCAGATCCAATTTGCTGAGTGTTACGCTGCCGCCCCCCCTGTCACGAGGGGGTTAAATGAGATTACAAGCTTTGAACATTATCACCAGACACTGCTGGGGGTGGGGAAAGGGGGGGGGGGGGGGGGGGGGGGGGCTAAATGACTATTTAGTCAGCTCTTTTTCTACTATTCTGGTCATTGGGCACTAGTAAGGAACCATTTTGAATTTTGCAGGTTTATTAATTTAAGTTGACTTTAGTTTTCTGAAAAGGTTGCAGCCTCTCTTTTACCGGTGAGAACTTTAAATCCAGAACAAAAAAGCAGTGTTCACCTCGCCTTCAGTGGTCCACAAATTTATTGCAGGGAAAAATGCTGTTATCCTTTCTGTTGATAAGGGCATAGCACAGACTTAAACATGACATATTTCTTTGACCTTGTTTGCTTGTCAGTCTTTACTCTGAGTTGCAGAGCAGGTAACCTCATGTGGCATTGGGGTGAATGAGGTTAGGTTCGGGTATTGGCTAGGCTATATACCATGTATATATATTGGGATGAAAAAGATCTGCTAAGTTACGGCTTGGTGGCGCATGCCCCATAGCTAACACACAGAATTCAGATACTACTTCACACATCCACACGTCTTCTTCGTCCTGACGGTTTCATCATCACAAATGCTCCATGCCCACAAAGAATAATTCTCCCCATTGGATAACAACATCGGATCTGCCAATAACAACATCTAATCAAAGTAGCCAATTATAGGACTGATCAATTCCAGGATACATTGGCAAAATTAACATGTAATGCTTTTGATTGACGGAAGTGCAGTGATGCTATTTCAGCCAATGTAACATATTTTTAAAACTTGATCGTCGCCATCTTTGTTTTGTGTGGAAGCTAGCTTGCTTGCTAAGTAACAATTCCTAAAAACTCTAAACTATTGCTTTTACAGCTATATAATATTTGTGGGAAGCTCATTTCCATTTATTAAATCCATTATCTATCATTTTACATGTAAGCCCCACATAATATTGTTTCATAACTCAGATAGCTACATACAAGGTAGGCCATAAAACCTTGGACTGAATTTGGAACTATTCAGTTCAACAATGGACTCTCTCTTGACGTTGATGCCATAATGCTAGCCGGAAGAGCTATGCACAGAACCGCTGTATCAATAGCCGAAAGACAGCTTTTTTTGCAACTTTTCCTGGCCCCTAAGGGCTGAGCCATACCTCGCGCAAATACACGAAGGTGGACGCTTCGGGCTACGCAAACTGTTTTTCTTTTGCCATGACATTTTTGAAAGACAAACCAGAGGAAATACCTTTGCGTATTTGCGTAAGGTATGTTTCGGCCCTATAAGTTCCACAGACCCATAACAGATCATCACTGTCAGTGTAATCGACATTGATTTCCGCCTCTGCGTCTGATTCAGCCTCGCTCACCTCTTGTAACATCACATAGGTTTTCGCTTCATCATTGTAAATCTTTGTATGACAACTTTATAAGACTGGGTTATCGCTAGCAAACTGAATATACTATATAGCTAGCATAAATCATACAATAATAACCATAGTAATTATTAGATTTACTGGGCAACACAAGCACGTGTGGCAGCCTTGTCATTTCGCAACAATGTCACATACTGCAATCAAAATGATCATGCAGGCAAGATAAATGATAGTCAATTTGATGGTCCATGGCTATTTAAGTGTTTATAACTTTATTTCCTTATGCAATATTGATATTGAAATTATATCAGAATGTTCAATACATATGTTTGGGAAAAGTCACAATGGAAGAGCCATATGGATTTCATGGCGGCAGATTTATATATTTTCTTAGTGACAACGGTCAAATTGACCACTGTGGCTTTCCTAGTGTTATGTTAACTGCTTCAACTAGGCTACTGTAGGAACCTTGCAAATGCCAAGTTTTTTAAATGAATGTTAGTGAGGTCTATAGATCATCTACCGACATACAAATCATTAATAGGTCTACCGTGTACAATGACCCATTAAAAATTATTCCAGCAATCCAGTTACAAAATATGACCACATTTATTTGTAATTCATGGTAAAGGAAAAATGATTGAATCCAGGCCTATTTCTTTGAGCTAGAATGTATGTGTGTGTATGTGTAGGCATGTCTCTCTCTCGGTTCAATTATCTTATGGTTAATATATTTATATGCATTTTCATCATCAGTTACAGTTAAGAAACAGTTGGCTGCTTAACAATAATTTAATGTTAATTCTGATGTCCACATGATTTTGTCTAGACAGTGGCAAGTGTATGTCAATCCCAAAATTATATATTGTACATGCATCTTTAATCAGTATTTTATGTACGAAGCATCTGAAATAACTTTCTATTATGTCAGTTGTATATGTATATATACTCTAAATAGTATCTCAACAAAAAAACATTTTGCAAACTGCAAGAATGCCAAGTTACTCACACATACAATAAGTAAAATATGCACTGTGCATAAGTAATTAAAACTAGCAAATCTAGGCCATTAAAAGTATTGATATCAAAATGAGGCCAAGTTACAACAAACAATATTAGCTATCTTAGCTCGCACAAATTAAACAAGCTCAATTCCAAAGCAGTGCTACCCAGTGTTTCTTAAATTATTCATGTAACTTGGCCCTGTGTTTTTTCATCTTACCATCTGAAGATAATGTGGTCATTTCAAACTTCGTGTCACATCAAAATGTCAAATAACAAATTGCCTCATGGAAGAAGACATCATTTAAATGAACGTTGTAAATAGCTGACACTTATTATCCCCATGGAGAACTTTTTTCTGGCAGCATATAACATTCACATTTACAAACAGGACATTTATACCAAGAAACATGCAATAATTTACTCCACAGAAAGGGGGGGTGGATGATTAAAAAAAATAGATAATTATTACAAAGATTTAGGCCTACTAAAATAAATATTGAATCTTGCAAATCTATCCAGACATATGTTTGCCCCATTAATGTACTGTATGTTTGTGGGTCAGCTAAAGTTTCGCCAGATAAGTAAAATGGTATAAAATATTTAAAATTATTTCAAAAATCTTATTTGTGAACACAATTTTCTTAACATAATAATAAAAATAATGTATTTTATTAATGATGTGCTTTTCATACATTCAAAGCACTGGATTCAGACATGTTGTTCAAATGTACAGTGATGTCATTTTTAAAAGTTTAAGTAACACAGCTGAATTCCACTATAAATGATTGCCATTTGACACTCATGTGACAGAAAGTTTGAATGACCACATTCTCTTCAGATGGTAAGATGAAAAAACACAGGGCCAAGTTACATGAAATTATTTAAGAAACATTGGGTGGCATTGCTTTGGAATAAAGCTTGTTTAATTTGTGTGAGCTAAGATAATTACTTATGGACAGTGCTTAGTACGTGTGAGTAACCTGGCATTCTTGCACGTGAATTGATTTTTTTTGTTGAGATACTATTGACATTATTATATATATATACACACACAACTGACATAATAGAAAGTTATTTCACATTGCTTCGTACATGAAATACTGATTAAAGATGCATATACAATATATAATTTTGTGATTGGCTTAAAAATCTACCAAGCTTATGCATCTTGCACTGTCTTACAAGATCGTATGGACATCAGAATTTCAAATAAAATTATTCACCTGACTGCAGGAGCAGCAGTTGTATTTAAATCCCAAACATCCAGTCACATCCTTCGCTCTCCTGTTACCCGCCCCATCCTGGGAAGACGCACAGGACCACATAGTAAATCATGGGGGCTACAGTGTAGATGAGAAACGTAGCGTGGGTCAGAGGTCACAGTGCCGATCAGGGGTTTGGCAACGCTGCCCTTGTGCAGTCAGGCAAAATGCTTCAGCAGGATATCCTCTGTAAGGGTGCATTGTAGCTACACACCGCTGACTTCAAGACGTGCAAATAAAGGGCGTGCTTTCTCAAAAATGGCAATAAATAGTTGTCCCTCCACCAGCCCCCCCCCCCCCCCCCCCCCCCCCCCCAACACATCCCCAGAAGAGTGGGAGTTGAGAGAATCCTGTCTTATCAGTATGTGAATGAGGGGCCAGTCAGTCAGGAGAGTTTGTGGATTAGGGAATTATAATATCCTGTGTGGAAACCCCAGGATAATGAGCCAGCGTTGGGGTACAGTGTCTGGCTGTGGAGGTGTGAATGGAAGCTCGCTGCAGCCCCAGAGATAGCAGAGGGGGACCGAGAAAACGCCGCGCTCGCATAAATAAACGCCGCAGAAGCGCCGACGCCCCGTACTTCCTGAAAGAATCGCATTCAGGAAAAAAAAAAACTTGCATTTCAGTGTAATTTTCTTTTTCTGAATGTATACGTCCGTGAATAGCGTGTAGCCAGTCTATACGTGTGGCCTGTAGGTCATTCACAAATGCGAGTCTGGATTACTGGATGAGAGGCCTTCTATTTTAGCTTTGCAGTGTAAAGAGGGAGTAGATGGGTATAAACGGTAGTCTGCGACAGTTTGGGCACCCCTGGAAAAATTCCATGTTTTTTTTTTCTCAGTAAAAAGAAGTTAACACAACCTCTGCAGGTAACAAATTTGAACATGACATATCTCCATCAAATTTAATGGACAATTACTTTTTTACTTTATTCAACAGATTATAAAAAAAACACAAACGTGTAAAAAAGTAAACGTGGCACCCTTCCAGTTGAGAAATATTCTTGGGTCTTCTTGCATGAAATCTCACTGATTTTCAATAACGTTCAGGTCTGGGGACTGTGAAGGTCATTCCAAAACTAAGCCTTTCACTCATTAAGTAGTTCATGGTTGATTTTGAGGTGTGTATTAGGTCATTGTCTTGCTGAAATATCCAAACCCTTCTCAGCTTCAATTGCTTCACTGGCTCTGGAACATTCTTTTCTAGGATTTGTTGATATTTAGTTTAATCCGTGTTTTCTTCCACCCACACAATATTTGCTAGGCCACTGGCTGCCACACAACCCCAAAGCATAATAGATCCAACCTCATGCTTTTTCCAAATGTATCTTTGGTGGTTGTGGCCAAAGAGTTCAATTTTTGTTTCATCAGTCCTTTTGTGATGAGATCACTGGGAAATGTTTTCCTTCTGACAGCTATTCCACGCAGATCATTTTTGTGTAAGTAAACACTGCGCCGTGTACTGGTGTCTACCACCACTACTCTGGTTGTAACTAAACCTTTCTGCAGGTCAAATAAGTTGTGTTTAGGGTTAGTCTCTTACATCTAGTAAAAAACTACAACTACCAGTAGCATGAGATTCAAAGCAGCATTTCTATTCAACATCAAAGCAGCATTTCTATTCAACATCAGTTTTTCATATTTTGCATGCCAGAATGTATATTCTATTTGATAAGTGTTTTCAGAGCAATAGAAATAGCTAGCTAAGGATAGCAGCATAGGTATGTACAGTGCACTAGTTCTAGTAGCAAACCTCCTTCCAACCCCAAATAACAACCTAATCAATCTATGAGAGAGAGAGAGAGAGATTCATTCTACTGATATTAATTGCATGTTGTGGTTCAAAAAACACACAAAAAGTGTGTTTTGTGGGGGATTATCTTGATTAACAAAACATGAAACTCTCTTTGGCTTATATTAACCACAGACCTTATATTCCGGCACAAATCAAAAATCCCTATGGGAGAGAAAAGCATTGGGAATCTCTCTCAACCCTGTTAACAAATATACACACATTACACCGCATATAACATAAACAACAACATGCACATACTTTCATATGTATGCCATATGATATACAATATGTAAATAATAATTATCTCTCTCACTCTCTCTCTCTCTCTCACAACACACACACACACACACACACACCCCCCCCCCCCCCACATACAGGACACATAAACACACATGCACATGATGTGACATGACACGCATGCACATACACACTCTCTCATGCACGCACACACACGCACACACACACAGAATACTGAGTGTACCCCATACAGCACCTCTACACGTGGGAAATGGAAGGTAATTGGTTGGTTAGCAACTCTAAGTGTCTGATGGCAGCCCTTGGCGGGGACAGACTGTCACATGGCTGTCACATGGCTTCTTTTATGGTTACACTGCGTCTTAATGAGCCTTCCTATCAAAGCCCCGATATCGTCCCTATAATATCATCTCCACCAGTGAGGTGAAATGCCCATTCATTCTGCACCCCCTGCCCACCAGTGTGGGCCCAGCATTTTCATTTAATTAGTCCAGCCGGGCTCTCCACTTTTCCTATGTCATAGGTATTGTCGGCATGCGTTCGGGTGCGAACACAATTACCAGTTGCCTTTCAGATAAGTAGAAAATATGATTAGAGTTTTTTTAGGGGGGGGCGGGGGTGGTGGCTGTATCATAAGCTTATTAGTTTCATTTCAAAACCTGGGAGATGAAACCTGGAGAGCAGAGGGAGGGGCGGGGATTACACTTGTTAGGCTGAGGGGGCGGGACCCTCGCGCTGGTATTTGCTGGGTACAGAGAGGATTATTGACAGGTGATACTCCACCCACATGCTTTGCAGGGAGGAATGGAATGGCAGGCCTACTCCTTCATCCCTGAGAGTACTGTCAAGTGTATGAATTTGAATGTAATGCATCGGTGTATTCATTCAATATATTGTAGCTATATTACGTTCTCTCTGCATCTCTCTTAGTCTATTATTGTTATTATTATTATTATATATCATTACTAACAGCAATCGCAGTCATTGTGGTGGGGCTAGAGAATATAGTATATCCTATAATGTACTATAACAAATTCTTGTTTGATATGATGTTGTTTGATGTTTGTATTACTGAAAATTCTCAGGCATCTTGAAAGTTTCAAGGAGTAAAAGTATTTCACATGTATATTTTTACCCAGGGCTGCATCCTTGTATTTCCACCTGATGCTTTGAACTGCATATTTGTAATAATGCAGATGCGGTGCATTAACCAGCGGTGCTGCCGTCCACCGTACCTCTGAATGAGTCTCATTAAAAAGTAAGTTGCAGTTTCTCCAGGGCCCAGCTACCTTCTCTAATTGAGACTGATGGGGACGAGAGAGAGAGACGGCGCCGATGCGGGCGCCGCCGGGCCTCCTCACGAGTGCGGCCAGACATACTTTCCCGTTGCTGATGCGCCGAAGTGCCGCGCTAATGCACGGAACCGCGCGGCTAATAGAAGGCAGAAAAGTGTATCCGCTAAGGAGCCTAAACAGCAAAAGTGGTTAACGAGCGCTGCGCTCCGTTTGTGCCGCTGCCACGTAGCAACCATTGTGCCCGGAACTGAGCGTGAAGGGGCTCTTTCACAGCTTCTGACCCCCCGGCAACAAGACGGGCTACATTAAAAACACACTCTTACATTAGGCCTTTCCCCATAGCACCCATTAACGTTAGGAACTATTACTTGGTAATGAATGACACGGCCCCCTAATTATAAATGTTCTTGGAAATGCTGACATTATTAAAGACAAAGAGCTGGCAAAGCCATTAGCGGCACTTGCTCTAAGTGATCTGTCTGAGCGCCGTTAAGACCATTACTTTCATTATATATCAATCAAGAAAAGGTGTTACGATTAATTGGTTGAATGGAGCGATGATGAAATCCTATCGTTAATTGGCGAGCTCCTGGAGAATAATGAACTTTGTACCAATATGAGTATATTTATATGATACATTAGTGAAACAGGACGGTATAACAAGATGGTTTAATGCCACCTCACATATGAGGTAAAGCGCCATAACCAATTTTAACGTGCGACTGTTGCCTGCGACTTTTGCCGTAAATTTAATTGTGTCCATTTTTTATTTTATTAAATGGACAGAAAGGCGTTTTAAGGTTGAATATTTTAGTTAGCATTTTATTAACATTATTTCCTACTGTCAGATATATCTTATTGGGTATTGTTGCATATTGTTGTAGTGGGACAATGGCTTTTGCCTCTTCAGCCTTCAATTCATTCTCAAAACAAAATGCAGCCAAATAAAATAGGCAGGAAAAAAAAAATAACCTAAGGGCATGAAGAATAGTAGTCCTCACAACTTTCTAGAGCGATCTTTGGAGAGTTGGTGTTGCCATTGAATTGAGCCTGGAAACACCTCGACTAATCGCCAGTCAGCTTGAGTTGTGCCTGTGTGTTGGGGAGAGACTGCCGCTGTCCATGGTCCTGAAGGCCCTGACGGCCCTTGGGCTGTGACGGGGAACATCCGACAGCAGCCTAAGTGGAGTCGCAGCCTCGCCTGCTTCCACACCACCCCCTTCCACCGTCACGGCTGTGCATCACATAGCAGGTTAACCTGCCATCCCACAGCAGTCCCCTCCCAGCTTTCGGACCAGAAGGCTTTTTCCTGGACAACGAGTCATCAAACATGACGTGACAATTATAACAAAAACAACGTATTGCGGTTTTGACTTATAACCTGATTTGACAGCTGAGTGTCATTGGGGACAAATCGACTTGCGTACCTGGCGCGATTGTGAGCCAACAAACACCAGATCACAGTTATTATGATCCACAGGACCCCAGAGCAATGCAACCCTCTTCCAGACAAAAGCGGTTATACTCACATAATATGGAATGCTGTATCCTGAGTATTGGCACGGCAAGAGGGTGTGTTGCGAATGCCGAAGTGCCATTAACCTCCTAGCTGTGCTGATATTTATGATGTAGCAGGTGTTGGAATTCCATAACGACCCAGTATAACGGCCTGCTATCCTTCTCACGCACTGGTGACCATTGCGCTACATATTTTCAGAATTATCTCTCACGGATCATAATCACAGGGGCCTGGTGTTGTTGGAACAACCTTGTGCCACGTATCACTTGTGTACTCTATCCACAGATATCCTTTATATCCTCATTTCCTCAAGACAAGACCCTTTTTGATTAGAAAAAACCCAAAAGTCTGTAAACTGCATATTTTCGCAAGATAAAGTTGTTCGGTTCGCGTAGCAAAAAAGAGTTCCAGCGAGAATTAATGTAGATGCTTATTCATTTAGCCCTTTGTTGTTTTGAAATCAACAGCTATTTTCTTCTTCACACAGCGAAAAGTGAAACCCTAGACAGCCCACATTGAAGATCTGGACATTGGGCCAAAAGGCATAATGAGATGTTAAAGTCAAAATCTCTCGACAGCTTGCTCTCTTTTCATTGCCTTGATGTCTTGGATGTTTATGGCAGTATGCAATGATATAAAAATGATGTTCTCACGTTCTACTTAGCTTTGCTATATCATTAATATTGGCACTGCGAGCACAGCTGGTTTTGCATCCAGGACTGGAACTATCCATGTTATTACGCGCAATACAAAACGGGTTCATTTGTCTGTCACATTATACATGCAAACCGAATGAAACCCTCCACTGAGCAGTTCAGATCACTAACCACAAAAAAAATAAACCCAAGCACTACTGACAAAGCAACACGATGAGCAGGAAATCTGAAAAGAAAAGGCGTAGAACTCCATCGCTCTCACGTTAAGGTTAATAAACCCGAAAACACCCCAGATATCACGCCGCTACTGACCCGGGTCTGAGAAGCTGTGAAGTGTTTATAAATATTTATGTTGCCTGTCGAGTGTGCTATTGCGTCTGTCAGTTTAAAGAGGACGCAGAAAGTGGGTAGTGGAGGGGGAGTGAAACGTATGTTCTATTTAAGATGACGGGGACGCATCAGCACATGCTATGTCAGTGATGGGTAGGTGTTGAAGCCGGGTGAAGTGCCGCGCAACAGCGGCGGATAAGGACAGGGGAAAATGACAAAATAAAGAGAGTGTCGATGGCACTATTAGACTCTCGTAACTCTCTCGGCTCTTGTCCTTTCGAGCCGCTTTCGAGGCCCTGTCTGTGCGTGCGTGTGAAACTGTGGACGTGCTTGCGTGTGCGCATGCGTGTTAGCGTGTGTGCTTTATTGTCGTTTGCGTGCGTGTACCTGTATGCTCGTACGGATGTGCGTGCGTGTGAAACTGTGCGCGTGCTTGCGTGTGCGCATGCGTGTTAGCGTGTTAGCTTTATCGTCGTTTGCGTGCGTGTACCTGTATGCTCGTACGGATGTGCGTGCATGTGAAACTGTGCGCGTGCTTGCGTGTGCGCATGCGTGTTAGCGTGTGTGCTTTATCGTCGTTTGCGTGCGTGTACCTGTATGCTCGTACGGATGTGCGTGCGTGTGAAACTGTGCGCGTGCTTGCGTGTGCGCATGCGTGTTAGCGTGTTCGCTTTATCGCCGTTTGCGTGCGTGTACCTGTATGCTCGTACGGATGTGCGTGCGTGTGAAACTGCGCGTGCTTGCGTGTGCGCATGCGTGTTAGCGTGCGTGCGCTTGTATACCTGTATGGATGAGCGTGCGTGTGTGTATGTACAAGTGATTTATCGTTTGTGAGAAAGTCATAGTCTATTGTGAGTCTTATTCTTAATTCTGCTCCGTGCGGAAAACGACACTGCTTCTCCGTTCCATCTCCGGCCCTTAGCCTTGCAGGAAAGAGGAGTATCTGAAGCTCAACAGCAGGACTAAAGTCGGCTCTCGGCTGGTTTGTGGTGGGGGTGACTGGAAAGTACACTTGATTGAATGCTCTTTATCCTCCATTATATATGAGAGGTTCTCCGTGTCACTGGCCAATGACGCCGCAAAGGCCTTCAAAAAGCCAAAGGCCACTTATGTCAATTTTATGTACGATGAGATAATGGTTCCCCTTTTTGGATTGAACGTAAGCGATTGAAAAATGATCGCGCCAATTATGATTTTATCACGGGGAATGAGAATCAAATGGCTTTATCTAGGTCTAGGCCTCCTACTATTCTATGTGTATTTTTGTTGGCGCGGGGTTTTGCGCTTCGTAAAATCTCCAAAGCCAAACCCGAATGGAAACATCAGGAAAGCTTGAACACTTCAATGATTTAACGGCGTCTTTATTACATTGTGAAATAATTGTTATAATGCTTATAATTATAAATTACAATGTGTATGTATATATTTATAAAGCTGATAATGATTTGTTAAAAATAATGTATTATATATGCTATAGTAACAAGAATGAATTCCCAGGTGAATCGCATTAAATTATTTTCATTTTATTGTTTTCCATTTTTTATATTTTTAGTCCCATTTTTAACCTGACTAGACTTAAGTAGCATATAGATGATTACAGTGGAAATATAATCATACCTTGCAAAAATGGTGGTGTACATTTAACACACTAGAGTGTTTGCATGAGTCTGTGGTCTCATATAAACACCCTAGGCTGTTAAATGTACACCAGCAGTGTTTTTTTTTTTTAGCTTTTTTTTGTTTGTTTGTTTTTTTATGTCTCTATCCTCTATGTCTCTAGTCTCTAGTGCTGCAATTTCATACTATATCATCGTTTCCTGTGATGCTGGGGGTTGGGGGGGGTTAAGCTGAGACAGAGGCCTGCTCCCCTTTTTCTTTCACTGGTATCTGCAAGATCATTTAGGATGCTGAACAGCATGGGCCTCACCACCAGTCAGCCACAGCGAAGGTTCATAGGTTAATCAGCCCAGGTATTGCTCTTTACCGTCATCAGGTCTGTTACACGTTTGTGTATTTAACCTTTATGAAGGAGATGCATATATTGACACAGGCTTTGTGTGTTTTTAGCTACCCACAATCCTTTTGTTTTTGTGATGGTTGGCGGCCGTCTACTCTTAGCCCTTGCAGAAGAACTGTGTATATTGTAATTTCTTTGTTTGGCAATTTTGTTGTTTGTTTTAAATGCCCATTGGGCAATTTCCTGTCTTGTGTGGGTGTTGTCCAATCACCACTGAGCACAGTGACCATTCTTGATACCATGTCACGTACTGTATGTGTAAACAGGCTAGATGTTATTTGAACTGGAGCTCTTAGCTCTTAAGTGAAAGAGTCTCTCTCTCTCTCTCTCTCTCTCTCGCTGTCTTGCTCTCTTTCTCACAGACATACATACATAATGAGACATAAGACTGCTGCTTTATAAATGTCATTTGTCACTTCTTGAAAACAATATTACATGGAACCGAAGTTCTCTTTGGAACTGACTAAACTCTGTTATCTCTCTCTCTCCCTCTCCCTCTCCCTCTCCCTCTCCCTCTCCCTCTCCCTCTCCTCTCACTGCGAGCACGTGTGTTTATCTGTGGGTCCTTTGATCCAGTCATGAGTGCAGGTGGTAATTTGACCCCTGAGTTTGGGCCCTGGCCAGCCATGTCAGTCCTGCAGCTGATAGGACAGGCCTTTGAAATGTAGAACCAACTTTGACATATAGAATGGTGGGTATTATTAGACATTCTGTCATCCCTCCATTTGAGTGAGATTAACGCAGTGACACAGGTACCAGGGCCTAGATTCAGTCAGCATTTTTCTATTTTTATTTTTACATATTACAGTCAATCTTTTTAACTTGACTCACAATGCAGTCTGTGAGCTTGGAGACAAACAAAGCTGAAGGAAAATAGTGTTTGCATTGAATTTAATCAAATGTTCCCAAAATCTGAGACAGGCGTTCTGATTCTGATTCTGAAACTGGGGTCTATGAGTACGAGTACGAGTACGAGGGGATCCACAGGAAAATGGAAGAAAAATATTCCCTTTTATAAAAAAGAAAATATTTTTGTAACATATGCAAATTTCATAACTTAAACATTTTAGACCTTTGAATAAATGGAACGTGCACGAAGAAAGCCTGGTTTACATACTATTACAGTAATTGTCATTTTCACCTATTTATATTGTACTAAATGCATCTATGATTTAGATCTACAGTATATACTGGTTTATTAATGCTTCCATCCTGTGTATTAAGTTACTGGACTTGCAGCCAGCTGTCGACGGGCAGTTTGTCCTTACAGGGTGGTAGACATTTTAGAGCCTTACAGGGTGAAAAAATAAGCCTTGCGCTGATGTAATCTGGGAACTCCCCTCCATTAGAGGACAAACCAGGTCTAGACCCACGATGCCGTTTGGCCCCAGAGAGCTTGGTTGTGTAGGAAACGCTAAATCAAAGCCCCACTGTGTTCCCGTCCTTCCCTGTTAAAATGGGCTGGGCAGCGGGCACATTTGATTCAAGGCCCCCCGTCTGTTAAATCCTATCTATGCTCGTTTGAATCTGGGCCCGGATGAAACGGACAGAGTCGTCGTCCCCCCCCCCCCCCCCCCCCCCCCCCGACCCCACCCCTCACTTTTATGTGTGCGCACCCCCTCGTATCCCTTCTTTTAGGCCTGACATTGCATTTCCTCCCTCTCCACTACAAAGCAACAAAGCGACAGAGATATGCTTTCCATTGGCTCTGTGTATACCCTCCAGTCAGGCACAGAGACATGCTGCCCATGGCTCTGTGTATATACTCCAGTCAGGCACAGCTAGCATGTTCTACCCTGGCCTGGTCACCAGTTGAAACAAAGAGTAGGACACGTGTTGATGAAACTAAAAGGGGGGAGACTAATTAGTGACAACCCCCCCCCCCCCCGGTGTGACAAGGGGGGGTAAGAATTTTCAAAACAAAGGACACGTATTAAAGCAGGCAGATTTGTTTAGGGCTTTTTAAGCGTTATTGGACAGCATAGTGTAGAGAGAGAGAAAGAGTGGGGAGCGAGAGAGAGAGAGAGAGGGATAGGCATGTGACCAAGGTCGCACGGTTCAAACCGCTGACGTCACGGCTCAGGATGAGCGTGAGGATCGTGCTCCACAGGCTACGCCACGAGACGCCCAAAGCAGGCAGATTTAAGCACAAACGTGTGAAGCTAAATTGAGCTGTTCTAGTTGCATTTTGTGGTGGGGGTTAAAGATGCTACTGGTTTGGAGCACCTCTCAGTCAAACCCATTGCTCTCTGCATTTGGATAGACATCTTGTGCCCTGAACAGAACGGACCCACTACTCGCAGCACAAAACAGGAGGCAGAATATTGGGCTTCTGCTGTCTGCCCGCTGTTGTCAGTGGTGCATGGCTGAGGCTGATTTTTATACAAAACAAACGGAACACAACTCATCAGTTTAGTGAAGGGAAGTTGGCCTTGGCTTGAAGTGTATGGACTAGAACCCTCATGGTGATGTGTTCCATTCGCCCTGTGCCATTATAAAGATGACGTGTCTAAGCCAGTTTGTCAACGCTCGTGTCTGTCTCGAGTTCCAGTAAGAAAATCATCAACAATAAAAGGATATTTCTGAATCATTTAATCTCAAAAGGAATCTTTATACCAAACGGTCTTCATTCCTCCGGTTAGTTCTCAACCTTGTACTGTGTTTGTGTGCGTGCGTGCGTGCGTGCGTGCGTGTGTGCGTGCGTGCAAATCTTGTATGGACGATTCTGTATGCAAGAATGTTTAAAGACACCTCCAATATGTTTTCCGATCTCATAAAATTTTATAAAAGACAACTCAATTGTGTTATCCTTGCAAAAGGAGGGCACGCACCCATATGGAAATATAATATACTGCAGTATATTGTAAATAGATTGTGAAGATAATTTTGATATATTTACAATATACTGCAGCATATTCTTTTTCCCTAGGGGCAGGGGTGTGAATAATTGTGACAATCTTTTTGGGGAAAATATTACTTGTTAAAATGTTTTTCTTTGATTATTTGTATAAAATTCTGTAATTTTAGCATTTTAGAGCGTACAATATAGCTTATTGCCTGTATTGTTTCTTTTATACCTACAGCCTTCTTTGCTCATCTTTATCAATCATGTGAATCATTGTGGAGAGAACTGCACACTATGTACTGTTCGTAATTCACGATACAATACTGTGACTAGATATGTCTATAATAAACTGTGATACTATGACTCTGTTAGAAATGGATTGGAATGGGAAAACCATTGACTGCATACCACAGATGATTACCTGATTTTCCTCTTTGTTGGAATAGGAGTCTGGGGAGTGTCCCAAAAGGACCAGATAAGATCGCCTTGTAATGGGTGGGGGGGAAATAAGAGAAAGAAAATGGCTTAAAAATGGAGAATGGAATGCACACCTTGCATATGCCTATTCCTGAGAGTGTATTTCCCGCACAATGTGCCGAACGCACTGAGAACCGTTGAGACGAGGCGCGCGCGAAGCGGCGTCTCTCTAATCTTGCCGTTGTTTTGAATACGCCGCGTATCGGCACCTGCTTGGGGGTTCACAGTTAGACGGAGCTTGATTAGTTGTGCAACACTAATAAACAGAAAATCAACACAAAGTGGGGGGTCCGCACGAGGAAGAGCTGGAATTAACGAGCACGTTAACGAGCACGGCGGCATTTCAACAAAAAAAAACACGGGAAAGCAACACGTGAAGAATTAACCAGGTTGGATTTGCTAATTTCTGCTGATTAGGATTAAAAGGCACCAATTGCTTTTCCACTTAGTGCCTGGCATGGCTCGGGGAGGCTCGGGGAGGCTCAGGGAGGTGGGGGTGGTGGGGGGGGGGGGGTTATATGGTTGTTTGTTGGTTGCCATCTTGCCTCAGGGGTATAATCAAGTCCATGGATTTCCATGCAGGCTTTCCTGTAGCAGCGCGTTGCTTGCAGTGCAGGGATCTCATACTGAACTCCTTGAGGGCTCCGGCGGCTCTGTTTCCCAGTGCCTTTCAGCACTTAAGTGCCAAATTCAAGCCACTGATTGGCTGAAGACTCCATGCAACTGGTATCCAAGGCCTAATTGGCTGCAGATCCTGCAGATGCTGCCTTGGGTCTGGCCTTTCACAGCCTTTCCAGCAGGACCTGGGGTTGGGGGGAGAAAGTAGGGCCCATCTCCTGTTTGCTTTTCTTAAGGACAACCAAAAACCGTTAGGCAGCCAGCTGCTGTTATATAATAAAGGTCATTTTACCTCTGGACACCAGCCCTCTGTTCTGGTGTGGCCACTGCAGTCTACACTTGCTAAACCAGTCCCCACACCACACCACACCAGACCTGGTTAAACTATGTATTGGGAATACTTCAGATTTTTATTGTATGTCTCATTGAAAATTCTCACTCTGGCAGATCCCTGGACATTTCCAATGAGACATACAAACCAAAATGAAAAAATCACAAAATGAGAATTTCTTTGGAATATTGGTGAGCATAGATGTCCTAAATCAGGGGGTAGGTATTTCAGTATTTCTTACAGGTGAAATCACTAAGCAGGAAAGACAACAAATGGAAATAAAAGGGTTGAGCGCACAAACCACAAATAGACAAAATGTACTACTACTACTACTACATCATAATAATAATAATTATTATTATTATTATCATCATTATTATTATTTCATTATTATTATAAATCACACACAATAACTCTAAAGTGATTCAACCCTATTTAGCATTAAGTGGCCTGGTACAAAATATATATATATATATATATATATATATATATGATTCCATATTTTACACTTGTACAGATACCATTGTAAATTACAGTATGTATTTTACCCAAAATATAATCAGGAAATATTCGAAGAAATGGAAGCAGATGCCACCCTTGCTCATGTTCACTTGGCTTTTCTCACTGTATTGCAGAAATCGCAGTACAACCTTTGGCTCTGGCTTCCCTCAAATCCAGCCATAGTTTATAACCTTGTGTTTCAACACACTGAACTGTTTTACATCCTTCTGTAAGGCACTCAGAGCAACATGCTTTTAAATAAATATTTTATTTTTAAAATGTATTCCTCCATGTTTTACCGTGTATACCAGAAAAGGAGGCCCTTTAAAACATTAATACAACAGCAAATATGACATCTGTTCCCCGCCTTTCTTGAGCTGCACTGTGACAAACTGAGGTAGTCTGTCAGAGCCATGTGGCTGTCAGCTGTGCTGGCAACAAGGCGGAAACGGGGAGCGCTGCTTTGGGATGTTAGTCATCTGAACTACGCAGGTGAACGCAGGCCATTAACCCGCAGCATCGCAACAGTGTAATAGCATATTCAACTGAAGTACATGCTACTTTGTATTTCTGTTTGATTGCTCTGGTCCAATTGAATTGAAATTATTGCTGTTATTACTATTATTGACTGTTTATGTGCCATTCACTATCTCTTAAACGTGAGCAAGCAGTTATTTACTATGATGCCATTGTGGAACATATCTTGTAGGCTAAAGTTTTTTTATTGTCAGGGAAAATCGTGAATTAAAAAATATATATATTTTATCTATCTAAACCAATATACAACTATTTTTTAAGAAGCGTATACAAGGCTACATATCTGCCAGCCTTGAACACAAATTAGAACTGTTAAAAGGTATCTTACTCCAAACTTAGGTACTAGATAGTACTGTTGGCATTAATCATAATACGTGCGTTCGTGCAAACAGACATATCAAAAGTGGAAACCAAAAGGCAGACTGTTGCAGTAAGGGCGAATGCCACTGTGTGCAAAAACGGAAGACTTCACTGCAGGTTGGGTATGAAAGCAGAGACGCGTTGCTGGCAGACTCCACCCCCTTTCCTGGAAGCGTCGCAGCTGCTTTCAAGCCAACTGTTCAATCCCATTCATCGTCGAGAGAGGGAACAAAAAAGTGGCTATTTATTAGAATATTGGTTTTGTATTGTTCGCAGCCACACAAAAGGCGCTCCGTTGTGTAAGAAGGGGGCCTTTTGCGAAGAGAAACAATAACTTGAAATTGTCTTAAAAGTCTATCAATAATAAATTTCATTTTCCTTTCTCTCCCTTTCAGTGTGTATTGAGTGAGTAGTGGGATCGGGAGCTGGGCACGACCGACCTAGGCACACTTAGCCGGTAGAGTTTGGTGGGGATGGTGGGTTTACGAGAACCATTCTGGCACATGTTTGCTTAGGAAAAGACATGACAATAGAAGTGGGGGTTTACTGTTCCTACACCACTGTCTGCGATTGAAGGACAATGGAACTCGCGTAAGTCTGCATTACATGAATTAGAACTGTTAGCCTCTATGGATGTAGCCTACTATTATTCTATATTGGGAGAAGTGAGAAGTAGCCTATCTTTCTTACCACTAGAACATTTTTCTGACTTGATTTAGTGCGTGTGTGTATGTGTGTGTGCGTGCGCGTGTGTGCGTGTGCGTGTGCGTGTGTGTGGGTGATGATTTATTGAACTAAATTAAAATATAAGAATAGATCAACCAAAGCAGACGGTAGTGTTCGTATAGGCTCTTTTTTCTGGACCTAAAAGCAGGCGTTTATGTTATACATGTGAGCTTGTGCCAGCAACCTGTGTTTCGATACAAGTGAGTCGAAGGTAGTCTATATTTTGCCTATTCGCTTTTTTTGCGGTAAGACTCTAATCATCATTGGAATCTGTAAAGACGGGCTCGACAAGTAGCACATCTCACACTTAACTAAACATATGACATTGTTCTGTCATTGCGTAGGTTTTTATGCCTTTAAGTTCAAGTATTGAGTTTTTATTTTCATAAATGGTATAGGCTGCAGATATTAATGTATTATGCATTTTGAGTTTAAAGTAAGGATGTGGTTATTTTTAAATCAACAAATGAATGATTATCCCTTTAATATCCTTAATTAAGATTATGGTCCTCTTTAAATTGCGTGTCAGTCAGTCAATATGACAAGTGTTGCCGCAAGCGTCCATGTGAGGACGCCATGTGAAGCACGCTGGTTTTGTCTGAAAAACAGATTTCCTCTAACTTTCGTTTGCTTCACAGCTTTGCATTTCCGACTCTTCCGCAACAATAACCCCCATTTTAGGGAACACTACATGTCGCATACCTTTAGTAAATTTTTACTTGAGTAAAGACGCGGCTAACGGAGCAGTTTTACTTTCCGAGGGTGAAAGATTAAGTGGTCTTCGCCTCTCTGTTACGGCCGTTTCTTTCCTTTTGCATTTAAAATTAGCTGAAGTCTGTAGCCTACTCCATTGTAAATGTATTATTTTCGTGCACGTTATGGTTTAAAATGGTTAGTGGCGTGCTGATATGTTAGTCCTGGAGTCGGACCACTGAATTAACTGGCGGCTGTAGGTGAAAATATCGGGAAATTGATCAAGATATAGCCCAAAAGAGCTCTGCCGTAGAAACAGGTGTTTCATACGACAGCTGCACCAGTCAATAAACCTATTCAACTTCAGTTCATGCTTCCGGTTTGCATAAACAGTGAACAGAGAAACTTTAAATGCGGGATCCTCCATGCAGATTAAAACAGCAGTTAGATGTAGTTAGTAAGCAGAAGTTTCAATCTGTGATGTTGCGGTATTCCACTGTGGACCCCCTTCAGCACGAGGCACTATTCCTATAGTTATGCTGGCATGTAACCCCTCTTAGTAGTAGTGGTACTACTATTAATAATAATCATATCTTTACAACTTGCACTGCGGGACATCCACCGGCCCCTGCCAGATGGCGGCCTTCTGAAAAGTTCAAGAGACTAGGTACATTGACCATATACGACTGAGTGGTTAACAATTTCCAATTGAGCTTTTTTAAACCCTCATTAACTCATTGGTTTTACATTTTTTGGGGAGCACTATGAAATAGTTCTTGAAAATTATTTCTAATCTTTGAACGATTAGTAATTTTGAGTGAAGTTGTACAAAAAAATTAATAAGTAGTTCAGTAACCGCAGTGTACAATTAGAAATGAGTGTGGTTGCACCCGAAACCCAGAAAAATACATTGTAGAACAAGGAAAACATTGTTGGATAATGTATTTGAATACAAGGTAACAGGTGCATTATATTTGTAAACCCTGTTTCCTTTAGTTTGTTGGCGTACTGAAATGGTTTTACTGATATTTCAAAACCAGTAAGGACGTGGGGTATACAATTCGGCGTTCTTAATGGAATTTAGATGATCCAAGCTGTTGCTCCCAATCGAAGGGGGAGGGGATAACGGCAACGACCCTTGCACCCGCCGCGTGCACCAACAGTAAGTGCATATTATTTAGCAGGCTGGACACAAAGAACCGAGGACATTTCTAACTAAGCGCACCCTGATTGGAAAAAATACGTGCAATAACATGAAACAATATAAAGAGTAAATGTTCTAAAGGCGAGTAAAAATGCAATAGAATGAGGGTGATATCAATCTCTATATGTCCTTGAAATTACGTGGAAATGTAAAGTTTAAAATAATGCATTTGAATCTTCTTAATAGTTTAGCATGTTCTCTTTTTCATTGTGATTTGATAGAAATGTAAAAAATATAAGTCACTATGACTCTTATTTTTGAAAATTGTGGTCATTACCGTCGTAGTGACGTATTATGATAAAACGTGCATAAAATCTACAAAATCAGTTCAATCTATACATTAACAGCAAAATATTAAAAATTTACATAAGCATAGTGGCAATGTGCATTAAATACCCCATTGCGTTTTATCATATCATTGTCATAACTTCATTTTTCTCTGTTTAAATCGTATGCAAACCAAATACATAATAAGAAATTGGTTAATCTGAAATGTATAAACATATTAGTTTACAAGTCCTCAAAATAAATGAACTCACCGAAAATGTTATTACTTATTCAACATAACGTGTCCGAACATATCAATCACGTTATTGAAATGTGTGATCAGACCAGAAGACTGGATTTAGCCGGAAAAAAACATTACAATGTGAAACCTGGTTTCAAAATGTATGTTAAAACTAAAGAGACGGTTGCTAAACAAATTTGTAAAATATAGGTAATTTAATTAATGTTCTGACTTTACATTATTTAAGCCTATCTAAAATCTGTGACTTTTAATTTACAATATACTAAAATAGTTTAGCGTCGGAGCTTTGAAAATCATTAATCATTTTCGACAGAGGGGGACGTGCTCTTATTAATTACAGCTTCAGATAATGCAGCCGGTTTTAGAGCGAAAATCCCATTTAGATGACAAAACATGGAATTATTATTATGCAACACAAACTGATCATCCTGAAAAAATGACCCGTGACTGGACAGTTCAATGGAATTTAAGCGTAGCTGAGCTCCACTGCGACCCTTTGTTCATTGAAGAGGGGGGGAAAAAACATCTAATCTCTGGAAATATTATCGGCGGTGAAAATCAATTTGCAGATCTTAAGGTAAATTGTATTGCAACATGTGGGCCTGTCTTGTAAAACTGCATACAGTGGCGCGACTACGCTGATAAGGAGTAGCTAACAACGGCATGTTTGATATTGAAACACCGTCTTTATTTATAACATTGCCATGTATATCTTTTAATTAAGCATTAGCCTAATTATAAGCTATATACTCTGAAATAATAATTACCTTTGAACATGTTTTCCTCTAAAATGTCTAAGGAACTTTGTTTTTATGTACAACTAAAGCGCAGAGTAGCGATGATTTTGTGATTGTACGCAATTGAGGCTTCAATAATAGTGATGATTATTATTATACTGTTATTCCAGAAAGTCTTCTGTAACGTGGGGGTATTGCTTCTATCTGTAGCTTGGTTGGTTCAGTTACTTTTTATCCTGGGTTTTTCCAGCTGAAAGCCACGGAAAACGCTGCTTGAATATTGACGAGTGTGTGATCGCTGGATGTTGACCCAATTACACAATTCAACGAGGCTTGTATTGAATTATCTCATTCCATATAGTATAAGCATTAGCCTAATTAAAAGCTATAAACTCTGATATAATGATTAAATCGTTAGCTGTGCGGTAGGGAAGGGATATTTTGTTTTCCCTTCAATTAGTAGTTGATTGGGGTTTTCAGAACAGATCAGCTGTGAAATTTGAATTATACGTGTGAGCGTTTCTCACAGTGTGAACTGCGATTTCCAGATTCAACCCTCTCAGGGTTTTCTAGACTAAATTAATTGGTGTTCTACATGAAGTAAAGAAAGCCTTCTGGTGACATTAATAACAAGTATTTATTTATAGAGTTCTTGAATGGACGTTAAACAGGATCAAAAAAACATATGATGCCTTGGCCATTACAACTTGTTCAAGACCCTATATATAGCCTATATTACTCTGCATTTTACACAATAAAGTTGTTCTACGCAAGTTGTTCTACCTCATGTTCGCTTGTTATTTTTCGTGATGCAAGTGCTGCCCTTATGATTCGTTACTGTGAGGCTTGTTAAAACTGCCCTAAGCTTGTTGTGAGGCGCTGTCTTTCAGCACCAAGCCATGCCCTCGCAGCGCTTTATTAACCGCCAGCAGACGGCGATGACGTGTGCTCCAACAGCTGCAAAAATGATTTCTTTGATATTCCACAACCAAATGATGCTTTTACCCTCTTATTATCCAGTCCCCGGTCGACACCAAATCGTTCACCCGGAGGAAATGCTTACCACGGCCGGTATGCAATTGAACCAATGTTTGCCAAGGTGCGACATTTGATATGAGTGGCTGCTGCGCGTGCCAAGCCATTTAGAAGGACAAACGTCACGAGGATAAAATAACCACGTTAATTTTATCATTCTAAGTGGTAGCCTACTGTAAAAATGATAGCTTATTTAAACTAGGCTACAGCCTTATTCATTAGATTTATACTAAATATTACTTCTAGTAATATAGTTTTTATATACCAAGCCCTTCACTTTATATTTACAAAAATAGGCACAAACTATTTGTAAAATTTTTATATACTTTCCCACTATAAGTTTCATGATTTAATTAATGTGATAAAGCAAAACAATTGTGCTGCTATTATTTTGAGCAGGCAGTTGCAATTTGTATTCGCATTGCGTCATGTAGCCTAGTATGTGTGCTTACGGGTTATCCTCATATATCCTCACTACAAGCCACCCTCTATTTGGCAAACATAATGTGCACCGAAGACGACGATAATTTCAGTGTGCCATTCAGAGCTTGCCTCTGGTAGGACAGGACAAAGAGGGCTCGGTTGGCACGTGTTGTGGGCGTCAGTCACCTGTTTCATAGCAACCGTCACAACAAGAAAGCATTTGTAGCAGAAATTTACTCTGAAAAAGGCTTTCATTGGTTGCGATTCGTGGGAAATAAAGACAATGATACATATGTAATACAAATTTAAACGTAGGAAGATTCCAAAATAATTTAAACAACACATGTACTATAAGTCAATCCAAAGGGGGTTGGTAATTAGGCTACTTTCATTTAAAAAACGTATTATAGCTGTCAAGGCGTTTTTATTTCATCTTGGGGGGATGAGCGCTAATTCCCACCGATGGAAAGAAAATAGCGGAATATATCAAAACTATGAAGTAGCCTATATCTAACCCACAACGAAAGTGCTACAATTGCTTTTTACAATTTGAATTGCGCACTCCAATCAGGTGCATTTACGCAACCCAACAACAGCTTTTAATATGCACATTTCCTTGTTATTATTATTAACATACATGCATGTTCTGCATAATAATATCACGTGCAGTTGAAGGCGTAGTTGTTGCAATGTTTAGATTAAAAAAAGAAGTAACGTGCGTGTTTATAGATTGTCAAGTAGGCCTATGTGTTCGTGTTTGTTCTATCTAACGTTATTATATTATATTATCTTCATCCAAAGCAGCAGTTGGAATCATTTAGGCCTACATCGATAAGGAGACTTTTCTGTTCACAATTTACCTGTAGAAGACTAGAGACATTTTTATTCTTCAATAATTCTGTAAAGTGAAATAATTCTCGTGACATGGTTACTGTAACGTGCGTAATATTGTTTCACAACATAAATTGTAGAGCATTTTCCTAAATCCCAAAGAAAATTGGGTTTGAAGTAGCCTATGGCTTTTATGCACAAGATATATGTCGATGTTGATGAAATATATTGGTTCCCCTTGAGTGAGTAGCTACATACTTGGCTCCATATAGTCTTGAAAAATAAAAGGTTATTTGTTCCTCGGTTTGTTTTCTTAGGTCTGTTTCGTGTCCCCGAAAGCTGATATGTTTCGCGTAGTTTATAATACAATCTGAAAATCGTGAGGGTCTAATCTGGACGCAAACAAATGCAAACCTATCATGCAATCTTTATTTTATATTCTATTTTATAGTCCCATTTACACTACACTTCATACTGATCATTTTCTAGAGTGAATAAAGTGTAATAATTGCTCCGTCAATCTCGTTTGTATATTTCCTACAAATCTATATATCATGCATAAGGTACTTTACCTGCAAGAGACGAACGTTTCTAACTCCTTTATTAATATTTACCTTCCGCGCGAAAGGCCGGAGTGACCCCCGTCACACTCCTCTCACTGGTTAGTTCTCACCTCTCTACGTCACCTGACCAACGCCATGCAAATCACATCATTTCTAAAACGCCATTGGTCGCCTCCAGCGCATTTAATCGCTGTCAAAGCGCATCACATGGCTGCCGCACTATTAACTTCTCTACTCCGTAAGAGAAAGTAGCTCAAAGACGCTTTTCATCACAGTGGATGTGAAAAAGAGGTGGAGAGACGGAGAACAGTCCAAAGAAGTATCATTATCACTCTGGATTATTTGACTTTTTTATTTTTGTCCTTCTATTTTTTGTGGAGGCTTGATCTGTTGCGCCAACTGAGCCGGACGCGTCGAAACTGAATGTTTCTCTGTGTTGGTTGAAACATTAAAGCCAGGTGAATGTATAGCATGATGATGGAAACGGACCTGCACTCCCCAGGACCCCAAACCAATACAAATTCGGGCCAAACGTTGCCAAACAACGGGAGCAAAGCTAACCAAGACCGAGTAAAAAGACCGATGAATGCCTTTATGGTTTGGTCTCGGGGCCAGCGGAGGAAGATGGCACAGGAGAACCCGAAAATGCACAACTCTGAAATCAGCAAGAGACTGGGTGCGGAATGGAAAGTTATGTCTGAGGCGGAAAAGAGACCCTTCATCGATGAGGCAAAGCGGTTACGGGCCATGCATATGAAAGAGCACCCGGATTACAAGTACAGACCCAGGAGAAAGACCAAGACTCTGCTCAAAAAAGACAAATACTCTTTAGCCGGCGGTCTGCTAACCGGGGGTGGCAGCGGAGGTGGTGTTGGTCTTGGGGTCGGGGTGAGTCTCGCAGGGGTCGGACAGAGGTTAGACAGTCCCGGGGGTCACGGAGGCGCAGCAAGTGCTGGCTATGCACACTTAAACGGCTGGGCAAACGGCGCCTATTCGGGCCAGGTGGCGGCGGCAGCGGCTATGATGCAAGAAGCGCATATAGCTTACAGCCAGCACCCGGGCAGCGGGGCGCACCATCACCACGCGCACCACCCGCACAACCCCCAGCCCATGCACCGCTACGACATGGCCGCCCTCCAGTACAGCCCCATCTCGAACTCCCAGACCTATATTAGCGCCTCTCCGTCGGGATACGGAGGGATATCCTACACGCAGCATCAGAACTCCAGTGTCGCTTCCTCTGGTTCTATCGGCGCCTTGGGGTCTCTGGTGAAATCGGAACCAAGTGTAAGCCCTCCGGCTACCGCTCACTCTAGAGCTCCTTGTCCGGGGGACTTGCGAGAAATGATAAGTATGTATTTGCCCACGGGGGAGGCTGGTGACCCGTCTGTTCAAAGCAGACTTCATACATTACCACAACACTATCAAAGCACTGCAACAGGGGTAAACGGAACGGTTCCACTGACACATATTTAAAAATAATAATGATAAGATATAATTCAACCTGCAACAAGCATAAGAAAACTCGTAACCAAATATTTACCTCTTTTTAAAGGTCTTCACCTACCTACCTTTTTTGTACAGAATGTTTTGGTGTTCTTGTAAATTGAAGGTAAAAATATTTTGTTTGCCTTTTTGAAGCAGAAGCGATATTGCTGAAAACATATTAGGGTGGATTGTTTTATTTTGTCGACACCTGAGAGCGCTATATGTTAAATCTAAGTTTACTTTAATTGAAGGCAATCCAAAGTTTTGAAACCAATGCGCTGTTTCAGTGAGTTCAGTATCTATTTACCTCGATTTTCTGTGCGGATTCCCGTGAGTTTTCAAAACTAACAAAACCGAATATGTTCCCATGTATTTGAATACACATCAAACATGTTTGACAAGTTTAAGATTTTCTCTTCTCCATATTACACATGAGTATGTAAACGCAAAGTTCTGCATCTGGATTTTCTTTTTGTTGTAATATTTCTTGCAAATTGTATATAAGTTTTGTAATATTCTAGAAGTTGTCAAGAGACTGCAACTGTAAATAGTTTACTAAATGGATTTCTGCCAGAAAATAACGATATCATGATATTGCGCTGCATTTTGAGTTAAATAAATTTTGCATATATGTTTCCCTGGTTCTGGAAAAAAAAAGTGTAACACATTTCCTTGTTTGTCTTATTTTGTGTTATGAATGCGATTGCAATTCAGTTCATGGCCATTTTTTAAATCAAATATTAGGCTATATCCCCTCTCTTTTGACAGAATTTCTCTGCTACACGCGCAGTGTATCGTGTCAATATTCTGACCTTCAATTTGAAAACAGACCAATTCTTTGAAGTGATCGCGAGGAACCTGAACTTTGTATAGAAAACACAAGCTTACTAGGGCCCAAAACAAGAGTCTAACAAACGGCAGCGACATGTAATTACTTATTAATCAGTAATAATCGTTACTGATTAATCAGTAATTATCGACATAATTACTTATTACACAGCTTTGGCAGCTTTGAGCTTTGGTTTATTATGAATAGGTCCTGTGAGCCGAAGGGAACATCGATGAAAAATAGCCGCAGAAAAATAATTTATTTTAATGAAATTAATATAATTTTAATAATCAAAATATTATTAAAGTGTATATTCAAGGCTAATTTTCTTATAGCCTGTAATTTATGGTAGCCAAACTGATTGAAATGTCAGATCAGAAGTTTAGTAATATGTGTGATTTGTATGAGTTTATTATAATTATAATTATTATTATTATTATTGCTGTTGTTGTTGCTGTTGTTGTTGTTATTGGCTTGTGTCAAATTTATGATAGCCTATAAATGTAAGCAGATTTTTGAAAGTATTCTTTGTTACATACACACACACACACACACACACACACACACACACACACACACACACACACACACACACACACACATCCTAAGAGAGTGTCTTTAAAGCTAAGCAATTCAGTTACACTGTGATGGGTAAATGTTATTTTGTAGAACATTTTTGTTTTTTCAGTTTAGTATCAATACGATTTTTAGGAGTAGGCCATTCTGTTTAGAGTTGTGAGAATTACAGTAGCCTATTTCTGGGTAATACAATCGTTATGCAAACTAAAGGCTCTTTGCTGATTAAACATAATTCTCTTGGAAGTGTTACATATGTTTGTAAAGTGGACAAAGTCTTTGTAATGAAACTGTCATTGACAACCTGTTTAATTACTCACATTGAAGGTACGAACTTAACTGATTTTTAAACGGTTCCCTTTCTGTTAACATTGGTTCCAACACATCAGCATGTTGATTTACAAAGGAATCTTCGTCTTTTGCATTTACTTTCAATATTTGAAACAAACAGCGTACCGCTGATATATGACTTAAAATGTTAAATGATTTGTGCCACCGCATTTTTCACATCATTACAGAACAACGAGAGAGAATAAACTAATTACATACAATTTCTGTGTTTTACATTTTTCTACGTTTCCAGTTGATATGAATATTAAAAGAGCATAGGCATATCCGTAGGCTACAGCACTGTTCGACATTAAAGGTCTTAATAAAATGCGTTTAAACACGCGCATAAACTTAACAACGATTCAAGCGTTGGCCTATTTAATTAACATAACACAAAAAATCTATGTAAGAATAGACGAGTGTGAATACGCTCGTGTCTAACTAAAACTTGTAGGCCTACGTTATAATTCTAACCAGCTTTTCTTTGTCGACAAATAAACTAATTCTAAAGTTTAAAGAAGATTCCGTGTTTTGCGAAAGAACACTTTGGTTTATCAATTTGATCCCCAGCTCATTCTGTTTTATTCGTCGCTGAAACAAGATCAAGTCATTGTATAGAGAATTGTAAGCTGTATATATGTGTGGTAACGGTATCTCTGGTAATCAGATATATTTTTAATAACTGTGACTCACCTGTCTACTTGTTTTGGGAACCAGAGGTCAGAGTTTAAGGCCTCAGCCTTGATCTCCAGCTACGCAAAGAAGTTCCAATTGAATACGAAGTGCGGCACATACAAAGAAGATTACATTATTCACTGATGGATGGACTCTCTATTGATACAAACGGAGCTGTGGGGTACACGAGCATTTATTATTTTAAATATGATATTTACCAATTATGTTCGAAACGGAATTTGAAATACAAATACATAATTTTAGTGTAGCATACGTTGACTTGTTTTTCATTTGGAAAATTACATGGAATTATTTGATGGAATAAGGTGGCCCTAGAGAAAATTTTGTTCGTAGGCTACTCTGCTGACTGTCATCAGGGATTAAGATGAATGAGACGCGTAGTGGAGAGTGTTTTTGTGTCAGAAAGAATAGGATTATGAGGCAGAAGGACTAACCCTGGGGTCAGCGGCAAGTCAAAGTCTTTCACAATTACTGACCGGAACAGTGATGTCATCCCGAGTTCCACCGCAACAAGTGGCACAGAGAGGATTCAGCCCGGCCTTCTCCGATGTTATCTTACAATCTGTATATAGGCTACTCTGTGCACGCGGTATTTAAAAGTAAGTTAATCCACACGATCCAATTGACTTTCATTTTATATGTTATCTTTCAATGAGGATTCAGCTCGGGCTTGTCGATATTATCTTACAGGCAACTCTATGCACGCATTATTTAAAAATAATTTAGTATGTAAATGTATGTGTGTCTGGGTGTGTGCGTGTTTGGAATGATGTTGATATCCTATATATTATGAAATTCGCATAAATCAGATTTAGAACAGCAGTAGCCCAATTTAATAATTTATTGATTAACGAACAACGCATTAAAATAGCACAATATTTCAGTTTCACTAAGCTACAGTTTTGACAATGTGTCCGCGCCATAAAATAATAGATGTAAAGCCTACAAATAAAGCAGTTCATTTTTGTTTGTTTTTTGTTATGAAACAAATGCAAGTCTGACGGCATTAAGGTTTTTACTGACCGTTTCTACTAAATCATGCCCAATGAACATGGATTAATTAAATGTTATATTAAAATGTTAAGATAACATTAAAGGCATCAATGATTCGGTTTTCATTTGTTTACGTTCGCAGTATCCGAGGAAACTATTTGAACATATTACGCAAAGAATTTAATCCGAAAGTCTTTGTCCCAATGCTCTCGAGCTGATTGTTCGCGTAAGCAGTAGAGACGTGAATGATTTCCTCTCATCTGACACAGACCTATGTCTAAAATTATAAATGGGGAAGTTCGTATTATTATATTATACATTGAGCTATAAAAATACCGATATTTATTTCTGCCTTCAAAATGCCTTTTTATATGCTTTCCATATACCACAAGCATACGCTGCTTTCTTTAACAGAAAGACAATTTGATTAAAAATAAAATATTTGGCGCCCACAACTGCTGGTGATCGTATGAACAAAGTATATTTTTATACTTGAGAATATCACTGAGTAGGCTACCTACACACCTATAAGAGAGGGCTCCCAGTACAACTGCCATTTGCGTCTAATCTGCAGACATAAAGCAGCACGGATTTGCATTGAATACACAAAGGGGGGTGGGGGGTGGGGGATAAATCATGGCACTTTGCCAAATAAAAGAGAAACGTTCTGGTAAATTTCGCCAAAATAATTTTCCATGTTATAAAAGTGGGGGAAAGGATGGGACGCTCCCCTTATCTTGTAGGCACCGATATATTCCGTACTAAGAAGCCATCACCGTTGGCTCCTATTTGCTATTTGTAAACCCCGATCTCTTGCACTCGGTGTCCTAAATGTGGATAATTAGCATCAGTTTATCACGCCTCTGCATATTTTCTCTTCCCACCGAAAAAAAGCGCTCTCTGCCATTGGTTTCCATTCTGTCACAGAAGATTACAGAGACAGATTGCACAGAACGAATGTGCTGAACGAGATTAGAGAGGAAGAGAAATAACAACTGGGCCAATAAATTCCTCGCGAGGGCCTTATCGTGCAATTACACGTTGACATGTTTAACAATCTTGCAGCCTCTTAATCCACTGCTCTTCCAAGAGCTGAAACGCTGTGCCGCTCTATCTGCTGTGCATTCTTCCAGTCGTTTAAGCACCAAGATGTTGGTTTAAATTCGCAGTTCGTGTAAAAGGAGACCGACAGCAATGCCAACTTTATAGTAAACTTTCTGCCCTTTGCTGGGAAAACAAATTACAAGGAAAATTTCAAGGACAGCAAATCACCCATGCATATGAAACCGTCCCCTTGCTGTAAAATTGCGTAAATTGTTACCAAACATGAATTCAGTGATGTACTTTCGCTACAGAGCTTTTTGTACAGATGCCCATCTGTTAAGCGTCTGTTAGGTGCAGTAAAACAGCACAACAAGAATAAATAAGCTCTTATGTCTAAAAAACAAAACAAAAAAAACGGTACAACCAACACTGCATATGGTACTCATAAAATGCCACGTAAAATGTTTGACAAAAATGAATGCACCGATACGACAAGAAATGAATGTGGACACCCTCGATTGTGCACAACATTGCAAAACGTTTTCAGGCTGCCCGCGCTGTGAGTGATGAGGGAATTGTATGCTTGCCTTGGTCATTTGTTAGAAGAGTTCTTGAACTTTTTTTTTTCTTCCCTCTACTGCGGGTCCGCGGTAGCGAGGCCTGTGTAGGAGTGATTGTGAACGACTCTGCTGGAATTTGGCAAGGCCGGGGCTTGGAGAGCCGCCCCACGCTGACTCCCATTCAGACGGCCAGCTCGCTGTGAGGTTGGGAAGTTTCTCTGTGCTCGCGCACTCAATGGCTTCTCAAAGCCGATTACAAGCCTCAGAGAATTCCTGAAGGGACCGAGCAGCGACGCAGGTGCAAGGAGCTGAAGGAACCCTTCAAAACAGTGGCAAAATGGGACAGGCTTGGAAATGCTGGGACCACACAAAACAAGCGCACCCCGGGAAGCACTGGGCCTTTGGGGATAAGGGGTGGAAGAAAAAAAAATAGACGGAGAGAGATAGCTTGCACATTTATAAATGACCGACCTCATGGGAATTATTGGACGGAAGCGAAGCGATGTAACGTTAAAAACAAATGCCTCCTTAATCGCCAAAGTTCATGTGCATTTTTGTGAATCACAGCACCTGCAAAAGAAAAGGTTGTATAACACTAATCAAGTCATTGAACAGAGTATATCCAAAATAGTGTTGTGTGAGGTTGTTGTCAAAAACGTGTTAATTTGTTCATCACAGGTGCGCAGAGAGAAAGAGGAGCTAGAGAGAGGGGGATTACAGTTGCGTTTATTTGTTGAGACAAAAGTCAGATCAGTCCTAAAACAGTTGCTAGTACATTCATATCCACAGATAGAGTTCCGAAACAAACCTTCCATGTCAGCATGGCCACCAAAAAAACAAACAAAAAATCTAATCTTGGAACTACTATACGACTATATTCCTCCACTACTACTACTACTACTACTACTACTACTACTACTGCTGCTGCTGCTGCTACTAATTATATTAACAATAATAATAATAATGAGAAGGAGAGGACAAGAATACTTATTATAGTAATAATAATAATAATTAAGTTATTATTATTATTACTATTATTATTATTAGTAGTAGTATTTTCTGAGCATCCCTCTAATTATGAAATTTGCTTATACATGCTTAGGCTATAATATGCTCGGTTTTCTCGTCAAACTTTTTTTTTTTTAATACTGGTAGGCTAATTCAATAAAGAAACGGCCGCCCTTTCATAATATAACACTTACGTCTGCACTAAGGCCTTTACATTGCGTAAATGGCTAAGCATTGTTGAACATTTTCCATGCAGGTGAAGTTGAGATCTCTTTTCGACATTAAAAGAAATGCACTACAATTTTCTAGAATTTTCAGATGGCGGCGTGTGTACAAAAATATCCTTTAAATCAAACGTAGATGTTCACTGATTTCATAATTTTAAGAGACGGCAAGCATCTGAACACCCATGATGTGTTAAAACGTACAGAAGGAAACAGAATGGCTTCATTACGGATTTTCTTGTTAGCATTTGACATACTGGTACAGTGTTTAATTTCAACTGTAATTGCACTGCTTACAAATCACTATCAGCGACGTACGCCTGCATCTTGGCCAGCAAAGGTTCTCGCACCAGGGCCGCATATTTAATTGGAACAGTTTCCAACTATCAATTACTTAGGACAAACAGAAGATCCCAGAGGAGCAGTAATCATACTGCCAGCAGTACGCCAATTTCTCATTTCCGCAACAGCGAATATTAATAGGAGAGCAGAGATACATAAAGAATTAACTGTGCTTGGGATTTCATGGTTTCTTGTCCACCAGAAGACAGACTGCTTTTCATTAACTCGGTTAACGACAACTTCTTGCTCTAATGTTCCACAAATAGTTTCTTATACAGTTACTGTGTTTTTATTATTTTTGTATTTTTTTAAACAATAATTGCTTATATTCATGTTTCTTTATTTATCTTTTTGTAGCCTAATTGTTATTGTGAATCAATGTCTACTTTGTTTAACTGGCCAATTTTTGTACCGATACTAACAGCGTTATCAAAAAAATTTAAAAATTTAAAAAAACAATCAGCTAATTTAAGATCATTATATTTTTTGGTCAAAAGTGCACTTTTTCGTTCCGTAGACTCCTTCAGTGCATGCTTATCATGTCCGTATTGAGTTTATTTTTGCTAGTCGCGGCTACCTTTAAAAAAAAAAAAAAAAATGATCCAGTTTACTTTTGTCTGTGCATTCAAATTAATGCAATCTTTAAGAAAAGAAAATCGCGTTATTGTCTTTTGTCTCACCACGAAAAAAAACTCAATTACAGTTTTATATCAGAACCTGCACACAACATTTTATGAAAGGGTGTGTGTGTGTGTGTGTGTGTGTGTTTTAAAGGTTTAAGACTAGCCTGCAGAATTAGCCCTGCACCAACTTTACACCACACTTTGCCCACAAGTGTCCTGGCTCCTACAATCCAGCGATGGGCGAGAGTGACGTGGTCCTATGTAAACGGGCCTATTTTTACGTCCCTATGCACGTCCTCGAGTTTGCCTAATCCGTCTCCTCTCCTCCCCGCCCTACCTGAGCCCTGTCAACCCCACCAATTCGGGTGATAAGAGAACAACGGCGGTCCCCCGGACCGGCCACGGTAGTCAATCATCCAGAACAGCCTATGCAAATGGCACAGAAAGGCGGAGGATTGCGAACAGGGATCCCAATTGTGTGGCAAATTTCACACCACCAAGCAGCTGCCGCCCTAGGTTGTCCAGGACGGACTTCAGTCCTGGTTTGAAGATTCCAGTGAACCGAGGGGAAACGGATAAGCCAACGAATTTGAGAGAATTCTTAATGTAGCCTACGTGAAACAACAAGTGGTCCCGTTAGGCTAGAGCTGACTGGTAGCATAGTCAAGGTATAGAAAAGGGGAAAGCTTTCAATTTCGAAATTAATGTAGCCCTTTGATTTATCTATCGGCTACGTTTCTTAGCCAATGGTGTTTTGGGGCCATGAGAGGTATTCGTTTGAGCGCAAGGCTAATTTTCATGCAGAGCATGTAATCTCTATACTGACACTGGCGCGACGTTTCCTCTTTCCTTCTGCGCGGAATGCTTTTCAGTAGCCTATTAGTGACACTCTTACCTTACAAACCACTTGAACTGTACTAATCCCCCCATCCGATACTGTTAGCAGGGACAATTCTAAAATAGTCAGGACAATAAGATGCTTTTTAGGGCTTTAATCTTTGTTTGCCAAGAATACAAAACACCTTCTTTATATACGTGTGTCTGCGTGCGTGCGCGTTTGTGTATGTGTGCGCGCTTGCGTGTGTATGTGTGCCCGTGTATATGTGTGTGAATGTTTTCATGGAGCTGTCCAAGTGCTGAAATGAAGGTAATACACTTCTTGAAGTAAAAAATTATAATAATAGCACTTGTGTGCTGTTTCTGGGCACCACCATTCGGGGACTCAAAGTGCACTTTGTCCGAGTTCCTTTACTGTCCGAACTTTTCAAACGGCCCTCTCACAGTAACCTTTCTAAAATCAAGTTTGATTATTTCGGGCGCATCAGCTTGAAATCTGTCTTTATGAATACAGAGGTAATCCGCTACGCTTCCATCAGTGGACTAGACATCCAAATTATTCGAAATTAAGAACTGATCATTTCTACAAAATTTGACTTTCGAGACTCGAAGAAGAAAAACTTTAAGTAACTCAACAGATGTTTTCTGTTGCATTGTCCGGGCCACTCCCAGAAAGAAGTGCTGAGAGCATATTCATGAGCATGCCTTCCAGCGCAGTTGGAGTGATGGAAGTATAACCATTGACTGAATGACTAAACCTACTTTCTTAAGCAATAGTCATCCTGTTTTCTATTATTTCAGGTGCTAATAAAGACGCGTCTTTAGTTGGTTATGACCGGTCCCGAACCTTACGGAATTCTGTGAAGGCAAGACTGCTGCGCAAGGCTGCTGGACGCCTAGGTCCAATGACAATACTGGAATGCAAAAAACGCATACGTAAATTCTTCTAAATGTTATTTTTGTTTTAATTGGGCCCATCTAAAGACATTTACCTTCAAAGTTGGGGTTGCACATAAAATAAGCCGTTGAAATACCTTGCTTGCACATAACCCTGCACTTGCTACTCCCGCGAACTTATAGGCTGAAATTGCCCAGCTGCTGTTGAATGTTGTATGTGCTTTCCTTGTTCCCGTATTAAGGATATGCTATATGACGTGTATCCATGGCTATGCTAGCAAAGCATTCTATGTTTCCCGATTTCTTATTTCCGTCGCTTGAGGGTGTGAGCTTGACAAGTGATGAGGTAATGATCCCACGATTTCTTGCTTGGCTTGGATTGTACGGTGCTGTGTTTTGACTCGCGGCACTTACTAGACACCAGCGTACCACTGAGAGAGGTACCGTTCATATAGGCCTACACCTAAAGGGTGTTCTGCTGAATTTATATGGTTCTCTTGGACCTGTGTCCAAAGTAACGTGCAGGCGGACACAAAATCACGAGACCTACAATTGAATGGCTGCTAGGCTACGTGCTCTGGGTGAACATTTTGAATGCATTTATTTGTTTTTTTTGTTTTGTTTTTTGTTTTCACTACCAGAAAAAAAAAATCAACCTGTGTTGTCTCGTATATAATCATGTTAGTTGTGTAATTAAATATTAAACAAAGGAGAGATTTTAGGTTTAGAAAAGTTTATTTAAAATAAATCTGAAATTGCATTTCACCACTGAAAACGTTCGTCAGCGAATATTTGCTATGTATAATATAATGTACTTATCCATCAGATTGTCTGTAATACAAAGCCCGAAATCCAAGAACAGTGCATCAGAGAACAACTAGAGGTGACGTTATTGATAATTGATTTATCACGGTTCTTTTCCAATTGAACCGCCATTTTCCGGTGAATGAAATATTAGCGACCCAATAATGATAGCAGCTAATGAATTAGTTGCCTCTTCATTTCGCCCACATATGAACGCATTGTTTGTGGAAACGTGAATAGCCTACCATTTACAATGGCACGAATGAGGCAGTACAGTAAAACTATTACCATGGATCGTGCCAGAAAATAATATAGTTTAAATCAACTATGATTACCCTCGCCAGCCGAAGGAATTCGTGTTCTGTTGATTGGTCGCCAAAGTAGCAAATCGGCTGACCTTACTCATCGGGAATGGCCTTTCCTGGGATCATCTATCGTTGGCTACAACAGAGGAGAGAAAAATATGTTTTCAGTGCTCTGACCCTTGGGAGAGCCGCAGTTTACTCAGCAGCCGGCATAGTTCAACTCGTATGATTATGATGTTCCACAGCCCTGCATTGACAGAAAACGAGACAATGTTATCTCTGGACCTTAAATATTTCGTTGGATGCTGTTATTAAGCAATCGAGTGACTGAAGACTGCATCTAATGTTGCGTAGTTTTAGTTATGATGATTTAGACACTGTCGTTTATCTTGTATCCTTTAGCTGGCAAACACATGTTTCCACTTATGACGCGCACACTGCCACACGTGGTCTGCATTGTAAAGGACATGAATCTCTGGGAAATTCTAAGATAACTATCATTTAGATAATTCTGAAGCATTCGGTGCGCAAAAACGTAATTTTGATCTCTTACCACTTAATTTTGTGAAGGATGGATTTTGCTTTTAAAGTTCTGAAACCTCCCTCCTGTTTTATAGTTGATTTTTCTTTCCTCTGAACGATTATAAAAATATGTTTACACAAATTAGGCTATAGGCTATATGTCGACAGACGTACGTTTTGCATGTTTAAAGTAGTATTTAAATATAAGTCACTGATACCTCTTCTAAACATGTGCTCACATTTCGAGTGGGGTGCGAGTACTCTCCCTTCAGCATTGAGTGGGTTGTGATAGGTAACAGTGACCCGTGTTTACGGAAATCTTCATCCTTGCTCCTGAAAAAGTGGTTCCCAAACTTTCCTGTTCCAAGACCCAGTTAATGCATTTTACATTGCCACACCCATTCTTAAAATGTGTGTTCAAATATGGAAATGTTTTTTTTAATGTGTTATATCAATGGCATGTGCACCGTAACAACTGGTGTAGTGTAAAATAGTGCAGCATGTACCGTGACTGGTGTCTATTGGAATGCATAATACGCACACAGAATATAGTGTTTTCTGCATGTATCCGGAGTCCCACCTGAACTCAGTGATCACCAGTAGGCACTGCCTTAAAGCGCTGACATTTGGCCGATGCCTTTCTATATGGGCCTTTTTTTGCTTCTGATGAGTGAATCTCAGGTATGTGGTGGCGTGATCCTGGTTGTGAGTACGGGCATTTTGTTCTGTTTTGTTTGCATGAACAGAAATATCCAGGCCAAAGTTTTGTTTTTTTTCCCCCCTGTTCTAGCTGGTTAGATGAGTGACCTGTTCAGTTGCCCCAACAAGGGCATTGGGGCAGTTGAACTGATCTGCAAGGCAAGTTGCTGATGGAAGTGCTCAAAATAGCCCACACAACAAACACACATATTACATTACATTAGTTTATAAGATGCCCTTATCTTATTGAGTAACTTACAATGCAGGAGAGAACACACACACACAGACATGCACACACACACACAGACAAACATACTTGTATATATTGGCTGTATCTGTATATTTTTTCTTTCACTTGTCCAAGGATTATGGGATATGCCTTGGAGGGACTCTGCCTGTGTAATTTGCTATTAGCAGGTGGGTCAAACCACACATTTTTATCCTCTTTCCATTTGCCTTTTTCTCCCTTTATATCCCTTCCCTGCCTTTTCAGGGGAGCTGACAAAAACATAAAGCCTTCAAATTAACGTCAATTATGACGCCCGGCTGTGTAATTCAGCGTGTTATTTTCCACAAGGGAGCTGGATGTGAGTGCAGAAGTCAGTGCGGCGGGTCCCCCAGGGGACGGCTGATTAACACGTGATAATCCCCTCCCCCGCAGGTTAAAGCGAAGGACGGCCCCGGGGCCCACGCTGCCCGCTGATGCCCACGTGGTGCCGATTAGCTCTGCGAACGCCGGCCCCCGGCCCCGGCTCCCGCCCCGCGTGCCATGCGTCGCCCGCGCACTGGGCATGGGTGGGCAGAGGGCGTGGGGGACGACCGCGCACGCTGGCCGCCGCTGATCACCGCCGTGCAATGACCCCCACACGTCCCCCCCACAGAAGCGCGTTAGAAACCAACTCTCCAAGTCTGTGACCCAGTTTATTAGCAAATACGTTTTCTCTACCCACCCCCCCCCCCCCCCCCCCCCCCCCCCCCTTTCATAAAATGTTGCCATCCGTGTGTTCAAATACAGAATTAAAATGTGTTTGATATATGTCAAAACAGCTGCAAATGCATGACTGGTGATGTGTGTATAGTTAAAACAGTGTTTAACCCTTTGAGGTGTAAGATCACGCGCATGTGATTAGAATGGTCTTAACTGAACATTCTAATGCCAATTATAACAAAAGCAGTGGAGTTCTAGAACACTGAACCATTCCAAAAACCTTACCCTTCAAATGGTTCATTTGACTGGTGTGGATGAACATGGGAGGTGCATCATATAAATGAAACTTTGTTCCACACATGTATCTCACACTGGGTAGGGTTGGTCCATGTGCCTGGCAGGTGATATCATACACAGGGCCCCAGTGATGATAAATGACCTCACATTTTCACCCACTGGGGGGGGGGGTCTGTGCATGTGGAGGAAGAGGCGGGAGAGGGGGGTGACAGGAAGGTACGTGGCCCCTCAATGCTGATCGTTTCATTTGTTCTCAGCTCAAAGCAATCCTATGAAACCCAGCAATGTAAAAGGGTTTAATGCTGCTTATGGCATAAATGTCTTTAGCGAACACACAATTCCTCAAATTTCTTCAACTTAGATTAAGATCTTAAAGCAATTTTTTAAATAGAGTTAGGGTTAGTTAAATTGTGATTTTTTCATAATTTCAATGACTGAAAAGCCAACAATAAGTGTGTAAATTCTTGACAATTTTTGTTAGATTAAATAGAGGTGGTGAAGGTCTCCATGGTTACGGACCGATCCAGAAAGGAGGTAACTGGTCACAGTGCATGTCACCTGCCCTGTTCCTGATTGTACCAGAACAGCAGTGACCCATTTGTTTGTGAAAGATAAAGATTGGCAGTTGTAGCCAATGTTCAGACTACTCTGTGTTCTCTCTCTCTCTCTCTCTCTCTCTCTCTCTCTCTCTCTCTCTCTCTCTCTCTCTCTCTCTCTCTCACACACACATGCACATACACACACACACACACACACACAAATACAAATGTGTACTCACACAACATCAACAACTGGACGTGTGTTCGTTTGTGTGTGTGTGTGTGTGTGTGTGTGTGTGTGTGTGTGTGTGTGTGTGTGTGTGTGTGTGTGTGTGTGTTCGTTTGTGTGTGTGTGTGTGTGTGTGTGTGTGTGTGTGTGTGTGTGTGTGTGTGTGTGTGTGTGTGTGTGTGAATGGGCTGTGGGATTTACTTAAGTAGGGAGGCGTGCTCGTCAGCGATACTCCAGCTGAAGATTTCCTCAGACACCCACCTCCACTCACAGCCTCGCTTGATCCACTTTCATAGTGATTATTACACTGGCCGCAGCAAGGAAATCTCTGTCGTGACAAATGAGCTATGGATCCCGGATTAAGACATGGTGAACATTAAAGTCAGGGAGTGTGTGTGCGTGTGCGTGCGTGCGTGCGTGCGTGCGTGCGTGGCGTGCGTGCGTGCGTGCGTGCGTGTGTGTGTTGTGTACTTTCGCATTATTGCCTCTTAATCAGGCTCACTGCTCACACACATCTCAGCTTAGCACTAGGTCCTCTGATTTATGCTTTTTCCCCCCCTCCCACACTTTGTTGGTTATTTATTTATTGTTTTGTGGTTTTGAAGGATCAACTGTGCTACTTGTCAGGAGAGATTCTTGTGTTAGGCCGACAAAAATAGCACGCTATCTGTCAGAGTGAAAAACAAACTGATAAGGACAGAAGCAGTATCACACTCAGAAAGCAACTGTCTATGTATGCAAAACACAGGGAAAAATGTGTTCATTCACAATGACTTTCACCCCGCAGCAGTTTGATATGAGTATAATGTTGACTCTGTTTACAAGTGCTAGGGTTATTTTTGCTAATTCAGCAAATTCACACTGGACAGAGTTCTGGCAAACGCTTCCTGTTTCCAACTGCAATTCAGTCATTACCCATGGAGTTATCAACTCTGCTTTTATCAACATTTTTTATAACTGCACTGCATTCAGAATATACTGCATCATCCTGGAAATAGTACCGTTCGTAACAGCTGATATATATTTCAACGGTAAATCAGGATTTTGGTATGAGAAGCCACAGACTCACCTCGTCAATGCAAAGAGGCATATCAAAATGTAAATATCTGAGAAACATGATGCATTGGATGAGGTATTTCTTCCAATGTCACTGGCCTGTGTGTGTGTGTGTGTGTGTGTGTGTGTGTGTGTGTGTGTGTGTGTGTGTGTGTGTGTGTGTGTGTGTGTGTGTGTGTGTGTGTGTGTGTGTGTGTGTGTGTGTGTGTGCGTGCGTGCGTGTGCGCGCGTGTGTGCTATGTCTGGTGTAGAAATGTGTCCACTTCTGGATATTTACTGCGAAGATTCTTTTGAGATTGAGACTGTCCCTTGAATCAGGAGTGCCAATGGATGCCTTAAACCAAGGGTTCTTCTCAATACCTGGAAATGACAGATATCCATCTTCCACAAAGCCCTGGAAAGTTACCTCTGTTCATCTGATTTCATATAATGAGCATACATTTTAGCCTAGCCACATGCATCTTAAAATTAAATGACACTCATAAGATTTTTAAATATCCATTTATTTCTTCACTGAACTGGGTGACATTTTTTGTCCATTGCCCCAATGTACCTCCAACCCACTAGGGGTGCTATTATACCCCATGGATTTTACATTTGAATTTGTCACTCCACATAAAACAACAGTAGCTCTTTTTCCAAACATAATATTTTATCAAAGGATCTGGGTCACCCATCCTGCTCCCAGGTCATGACAGGATGGTTTGAAGCCCAGAAAGTGGAGAGGGTTTGTATGGTGTCTCCCTCTGTCATGGAGACTCGAGCTTTGGGCTGAAGAGGACTAGACACAGAGCACATGCTCCCCATCTGCTCCCCTTGGGTTCACATTTATCTCTGATGGAACCTGCTGGAGAACTGTTAGTTTCACAATAGTGGCTTGGTTAAAGGGTAATTCCACCCAAAAATTATGTTTGGTTTATTTAAAAGTAGCTCTCCTCCTGATTAAAATCCAACTTTATACCTGTAGTGAGAGTAGAGATATAGCCCCAAACTACTGTGCATGTACCAGGTACTTGTCTTACTATGAACTACAACAGCCAAGGTGCTTAGAGTTCAGACAACAGGTAGCCACGCCCACTGAATGACATTACAGGACTAACTCGCATAACTCACTGGCAAGTTAGCCACTAATGTAACAGTTATACTGAAAAAAATACCACCATCATCAGTTCAGTCTCCAGAAAAATGGGGGAAATACGGCCCTTCATTTATCTATGTTTGGTATTGTGAAAGCATTAGCCAGCCTAGCCAGAAGTCTGTAACACTTAGCTAGGCTACGCATTTCTCACCCCGGTTCCATGTCGGAAATCAGTGTCGGGAAATCAACCCCGACCTCCCATTTTTCAGTATGAAATGCTTTTGTATCAACCAACATGCCGATACAGAATGATAACCATATACAATTAAAAGTTAAAACCTCATTTGTTGTAGGCTAGTTGTTTTAGCTATGTTTGCTAGCAAAGCGAAAACTTTCCCAGTGAAACTGGAATGCACTGATGTCGATAATAACACGGAAACGACGTGTTTAACACCCCGATATCCAACCTCCTTCCATTAACGAATGCAAGGTTAGTGACTATAGCCTACTGCATGGCAAACATTTAAAAACCAATTTGTTTTATGCCAAGAAACCTGCGGCTAACAACAGCTAACGCACTGGCCCAGAAAAAATACATTGCTTCTGTAATCGAATGCTCAAAGTGAAATCGTTCAATTATGGTCAGCTTGCTAATGTTAGTCTACTTTTTATGGTCACGGATCATAATGCAACGTTAGTTGACATGGTTCCTTACCGGGGATTCAATAAGGCAGGGGAAGATGTACAGGGAATCAGGGAATACCGGAGGAGCTCCACTCTGTAACCGACAGCACGAGTCCTGTTTGGTTTAGTTTGCCAAAACATCTTTAGGAAATAACGTGGCCTATCAATGTAATTTTCTGACATTATAATAAAATAGCAATGATAGCTAGCTTGATCAATGTGTCCCTGTGATCCCTACACGGAACAGTGACAGACGGTCACGGAGCATTTCTTCCCTTGCTGGCTCCGCCTACGTGCCTATGTAATTTACATGCCCACTTGAAAACACTGTAGTCATTCAAAGACCAGGAAGTGGTAGAGGTATACATCATTTTGATGTATACCACTACTGAATTTTCAACTTTATATTCAAATATCTCAGTACAGAATTTATTTTGGCCAGCCAAAAAGAGAGACTTAATTAGTTGCGTCTTGATCTGTTAAATAAGGTTAATGTTGTTTTTGGGTGAAATTACCCTTTAATATTTCTGCCCTGGACATTTAGCTTGGATGTGCCTCTGCTTATTTCCTGGGCTTAAACTCATGGCCTTCATCTATGTTAACTAATAATCACTTTCTATGATACATTTAACTTCAGGCTTTCCATTATGCTAACGAATATTCACTTTCTATGATGCATTAACCTCGCGGCCTTCCAGTATTCTGACTAATATTCACTTTCTATGATACGTGAACTTCTATTGTAACTGCCAAGTACAAAGTAATACCATAGAAGTCCATGTATCATAGAAAGTGAATATTGGTTATCATAGTGGAAGGCCACAAGTATGACAGAAGGTCATGGAAATGCTGAAACACTCTTGTATTGATGGCTTAAAGGTTGTTGGAGATCAAGCTGCTTCAAAGCTTGTAGGCTGTCTTTCTCCATCTGAGGTTATTTAAAAAAACACGACTTTCCAAAGCCATGTGAATGATCTGTCCACCTTACTGTGGGGGGGAAAAAAAACATTTTTGGGCACTGTGCTGCTGAAGCGGACAACCGTTTTCAGTTTTAAAATAAACATATTTCACAATTTCAATAAAGAAACGCATTGAATTGATGCCGTGCACTTAAATTGAAGAAGATATCTGGATAGTGAATTGAATCCCTCATTGATTTTCTTATTTCAGTGCTTGTTATTTAGTATTAACAATTTTCTAAAGCAGATCTATATTCATTTTATTCTTGTTGACATTTCTAGAAGAAATAAAAGTTAGAAATCTTAAAACTCGCAGACTGCTCATTTTCTTTTTGGGAACTGTATGAATATGCTCAAGTTGCCTATAATGCCATGCTTCAGTATGGTGTGAACAAAGGTCTTCAATTATTTTCCAAGTTTTTAATGCCTATTTGTCACAGTATGATGGAGGTTCTCATCTAAGGGGATATTGTGTCCATAAAGACCCATATAATTTGGGTAAAAAGTCTGGATAATTGATAATACTTCAGACACATTAAAAAATATAGCGCTGATATGACTGAATTATTTCAAGAGAGGCGACCTGTGTCTTTTGTACACACAAGTCCTTTTTTTCCTGCAGTATTTTATTGTTATACAAAATTGGGTGGTTAGGGAGCAGCAGTTACAGCACTTACCAACAGCTTTAAAATTTTAATTTTGAATAGGAAAAAAAAACATAGATTTTGACTTTCATATCAGTAAGAGGTGCGAGGACTTTTACATAGTTTAAATATATGAAATGAGCATTACCACAAACGGAACAAAAAGGCTTGGCCTAGAGCCCACCGTCTGCAAACGTAGGAACGGTTGCCGTCACTGTGCTGATGAGCAAGTTGATGTAAGTGATTTATGACCTGGCAGCATTGTAAAAGAACACAAGATGTATGGTTCATCCTGAAACAAAATGGCTGTTCAATAAACACATGGGGGGAAAACAAAAACGAAAAAACAGATGACGTCTGAGTAGAGGCGCACCTAGCAATGTTTCCCCCTTTCAGTTGAAAAGGTCCCTGCACTATCAGGGGGCCCCAAATAGAGAAAAGACACTTGTATTTCTGGTTGCCATTGCAAGAGAGTTGTTGGCAGGTGCCTTTTATGAATATTTTTTAGCTGTGAATAATGACAAGGAATGCGGGTAAGTTGTGCTTTCGTGGTGGGACGGGGACCCTAAAGTGTGATTTTTGAAAGGGCTCCAAAATGGCTCCATCCATCCCTGTATCTGTGCCCGATATTTCCTTTCAAAACTGCTGCACCTGGAGTTGAAGGTTTTATTTATTTATTTTTTTCTCCTCTCTCCCTCTTGGTCCAGTGAACCCCAGAAACAATTCTGAACGAGGCCTTATCTGCTCTGACCCTGCACAACATGCTCAATAAAAAACACGGCTGAAATCAATATCTTTAATTGTGATGTTGTGGAAAGTACTGAAATGCAGATCGACCTACATCTGGCTATATGTTTCATGGACTACAATCATAGACATTTGATGAGTGGCAGTTGGTATCTTATTGAGGTTTCTCAGCTGAAGGGCATTTTTTTTAATTGAACTAATCATGGCCTGCTAACGTGCATAGTTCCAAAGCCTGTCAGTCACTCTGACCACTCCTGTGTACCATAGAAGATCATAATGGAGCTCTCTTCACAGATTCTATAGACCTACTCAGATCTGAATTCCAAAAATGTAGATTCCAATTTCTTGTGTTTTATGAATATGCATGAATGGGGATGGGGATGGGGATGGGGATGGGGTGTTTACTGTGTACAAAACCATACCAATGACCTGGCTTTGTGCCATTAAGAATCTGACGCAACACAATAAATGCAGGAACTGATCATCTGGTTAATCTGTAAAATCTGTGGCCTTGCCATGTCTAAATGTACCACCCTACAGTACACATCTCACAGGTACAAACACCCCGTTACACACGTTTTACTCTTCAATATACACACGTGCACAGAATGATGGTGTTTTTGTTTGGTGTTATCCATTCCCTGTGACCTTGATTGCAAGTCAGTCCAGTGCAATAAATTATCTCTGCATTCATTTCACTGTACCTCTATCTCAGGTACTGATTATCTGATTCTTTTTATCTAAAATACATTCCTACACTCATGCTCCCTCACCACACACATCTATGCACACAGAGACGCACAGACACACACACTACTCGCACCTCGAACGCACAATCACAAATGCCCTCGTACACATAATGCAGAGCTTAAATGCAGAGCTTAAACACAGAACCACACACACACACACACACACACACACACACACACACACACCCTACCGCAACTCTAAAGGAGACAGTCACGGGAAGGCAGGATCAGAAGATCAAGAACGTCCTCCATTTAATGGAGGATAATGAGCTGAACAGGTTACTGCCTGAATTTATTACAGAGATGTTGGCATTAAATGCCGGCAGTATACTTCCCCATTTACTGCAGTGTCACACAGAGGTATCGCACAATGGCAGAGTGTCTTGTAATGCTTAAAAAAATAAATAAAAAAACATGTAGAGATGTATTAGTGAGCCTTTCTTTCTAGCTGGTACGAGCTGAAGAAAAGTAGGGTTTTTTTTTTTTTGTTTGTTTTTGTTTTTTTGTTTTTTTGTTTTTTTTTAGCATCTCCAAATTCCCAGCGTTGCTAAGGTGCTTTGGGAGCGGATTAGCCATCACAGGCAGGGATGAATAAGGCTCACTGATTTCCTACTGGCAAGAAAGAGACAAAGGAGGAAGGGAGAGAGAAAAAAAGATAAGAGAGGGAAAATAGCAATAGCATGTTGTACAAACATGATCCCGGAAAGCCACAGTAGGTACCTCTGGAACAGTCATTAATCCCTGAGGGAGGAAGTTAAACTTTTTCCCTCCATTTCTGGGCCCTCAGCAGTATGTTTGCATGCTCGCAAACTCTTGATCTCTCTCTATCACTCTCACTCTCTCTCTTTTTATCTCTCTCACTGTCGCACTGTCCCGCTGTAAGTAGAACACATTTAAATCCCAATACTCTGTTGATGGGAGGTAACCTCTTCTTTAGCAACTACTTTATGAGCACATTTCCACTGGTAAATGGTTTCGGAATTTTTACATTAATTTCTCCAATACCAATGTGCTGACATTACGGTTGCGTCGTTTCTGATAGATGATTTTGAGAATCACCTTTTCGTTACTCTGTATTGAATTATATTGGACTCATAACGGTAACAGAAATTGTACTGTAGGCGTTTGTAAAATGAATGCACCATATTTTATGAGACCCAGTGCAAAGTGAGAATTGTAAAGTGACGGAATTCATGTTGACCTGACCTTTGACCTGCAGAGTGTGGTTGTCGAGCAGTGGCCGAGGGAGGGGAATCACACTCTTCCGGCGTTTGGTAGAAACGCACTTTCTCTTTTACCGCGGGATGCTGAATGTTCACATACATAAAGGTTCATTGAAAACATTGAATATCCTAAATGGATGTCCTCTGTATTACAATCCAGGAAGAGGAGGGACAGGTAAGAACATGCAATCAGTCCATCAAAATAACTGTAATCAGTGAGAGGGTGTAGGCGCTGTATTGCACCGATGCTTGAGAACATATCATCTTCCAGTGTTACGACCGAAGAACAATGGCACGCTGGCCCTTCAGATGCACACAATGAACTGGTTTCTTTTCCCACCACGTCCCTGTCCTTTGCACCAAATGCATATGTAATTACGACGCCAATAAGAAGAGGGGCCTAGCAAGTGGTCAGCACGTTTCACTGTGTCAACTGAACGTCACCTTTCTGCAAATCAATTATAAAATCAATTATACACGAGTGACTCGTGACGATGCAAAACCATTCATTTTTAATAACCTCAGGGTTTGTGTGAGTTCTGTAGTTACGTCATCTCTGACCCGTCACATTCTCACATTCACATTCACGTCTTAAAAAGGCCCATTTTATTTTTATATTTAAATTAAAGTTGTTTGTAGAATACTATTGCTGTTGTTCATTATGGTGGTAATACCTATTGTGGTTTATTTTGTTGTTGTCGTTTTATTATTATTATTATTATTATTATTATTATTATTAGCCCAAGCAGCTGAATTAAGTAAATTAAGTTTTGGGATCTGAATCAGAAGGCCTTCAGTATTCTCCATCATCTGTCATTTAGCTGTTACCTGTTTGGAATACTTCAAAAGCACTGTCCCTCAATGAGTTTCATTCCATAATATAGCGTGGGTTGGGCTGAGAACAAAATCAACTGAATCTGGATCAGTGCTGCTTGGGTTGTAGCTCAGGATCCTCGGAAGACCCGATTCGTATGGGGAAACGGAACATAATGGTTCTTTGTAACCATAGAGGATTCATGTATGTGACATTCCATACGGAGGATGTGTGCTTTTACAAACCGCTTTCTTTTCCTGCTGCTTAGTAACACAGACATGTCATTAAGGATTAAATAATGTTGGATGAGTCACATTACTTTCCTGTGCAAAAAAAGAGGACGAAAGGTCTGGTGTCACTTGATCTTAGTCATCCAAGTACACATTTTTAATCAAAGGAGTTAAAGATATGGTCCTTCCATGCCAGTGTACTGTATTTGGGGCTAATCTATACCTATATTGATTTGGCCTCCTGGGAGAAAGTACTAGTCAATAAGTGCAGCCCCATTTTGTAGTGAGGGCTTAGCCGTGCACCCCACCCTCTTAGATATGGAGGGAAAAATGAGAAAGTGATGACATGGGCAGGGTAACAATGGGCTCCCGCCGCGCTGCTCAGCCCAGCTCTCCTCCACTGGCGGCAAGTGGAGGCGCGAGCAGCGGGGACGCATTATTCTCTCGCACCCCTGCGTTTCCCCGCCGGGCCCAGGGGCCGGCCCCCCCCCTCCCCCCTCGGCCCTCTCGCAGGTCTGTAAGTGCTGGAAGAGCCAGGGAAATACGTGACATTTCCCCAAGTTATGACCTTTTGTTTTTACATCGACTGAGGCAAACATTTATTGGTGGGGGGGGGTTAAGGAAAAAATACTGTGTGCTGTTGAGAATATGAAATCACTGGAGCAAAGCTCCACACTTTAAAAGTCCTCCAAATGCAATCCTCCATTTCTTTCCCATGAACTGGTTCGTCGTCTGTTGCTGGCGAAAGGAATCACAACAGCGACACACTCATGCTCTCGCAACGTTTCGGCGGTCAAGAGGCGTGAGCGTAACGCTTTAAGACTGGTGGTGCCAGAGAATTTTAATCTTGCCGTGCTTGTTTTATGGGGACCCTCGGTTGTGTGCAAAATATTCTCCTTTTCGACTGAGCAGTTTCTCCCCTCAGCTCTGATCTCAAGAGTGGTGATCGTAAAAAAAGAGATGCCGTCTCAAGCAGAATTAAGGTGCAGTAACGCAAAATCCCTTTGTCACGTGACTAAAAACTGGCTGCAAAAAATAGCGGAATTAAAATCCCCAGAGAAGACAGGGTTTCATATATACAGTGAAACCTACCTTGGCGGTCACCGTTGTATGGCCAACTGTCCATGGTACTTTTTGGTACTTCCTCTCTCTATTATCTATACATTACCTTTGCATCATGGTCACCTGCAACACGCGGTCGATGTCCCACAGCAGCTTTATTGATGGGTTTGATATCCACTCTGTCAGGCTGTGCCGACCTCTTTCAATAAATTGCATTATCATTATCTTCTTACTTGAGGTTTTTTCTTTTTTTTTTTTTTTTTTTTTAAACTAGAAGTTCAATTGTTCATCGGAAGGGGCGATGCTGGCTTACTACAATGAATTGCATTATCTTCATCTTCCGTTCCCACACGGTAAAATTTGTATTAATTTCAAATAGAAATGTACTCTATCAGAGTCAATTTAACACTGAACATTTTACTGTGTAGATTTTTTATTTTTACTTTTTAAAGTAACCCATGAAATCACGCAGCAAACACAGTTTATTGGTATTCAAGGACGTGCTGCCATCATCATCATCATCGTATTGTGGATCTTATTTTTACTCTAGTTAATTTGGTTTTATAATGGCGGCTCATGAACAAATTACGTTGACACTTAACAAAAAAATCTAAGTGATTGGAATTGTTGATAGAGCCAAAAGTGTAATTGGGTGTTGGTCATCTCAATCCTGGATGTCATGGCATATTATGTATGCTGCTATGCTGCCATTATTTTTTATTTGTGTGTTTTGTTTGTTGTTTGTGAACTGTCAGTTAATTTGATTTTATGAATAATGGTCTGGGTTTGACAGTTATCTGCTGTTAATAATTTATGAATGAAATGGACCGTGGGAAAAGTTTTTGCTCATGTAGAAAGATAAGTCGCTTTATTCCTTCAGCAGTTTTCTGTTCAATTGTGCTGTCAGAAGTACTTACTATTCAGTTTAGTCTATTATGATTAAATCTATTACAGTTAATTAACAGTTAATTAATAATCTTAATTAACAATGAACAATGAAAAGTTCATCTCTTGCACTGTGCAGAATCTTTTTTGCCATCATCACAGGGAAATCACAGACCTTTTAGTTAACACAGGGTTCAATAACATGCCCATAACTTTAACTAACAAACAAATTTTTTTCAATGAAATCATATTTTTAACGGGTTTTTGAGAACATGTAGCATGCCAAATCTGTGCTTTAACAGCCTTTCCTCATGGGCAATACATTCTGAATTGTGAAAAATGGAATTAAAATGATTAACTGAACTGAGGCCAAGTTCTCCTCTGTTGCAGGCCTCTTGCCTATTGAAAACACAGCCAGCAGCACCTCTGGGTGAATGCATGCATAAAGCAAGGATCAGATTGCGAGTGTCTGATCGTTTGTCACTGTATTTTCCATCAACATTAAAGGAGATGCATTCTTTTGTTAGACCATGAAAAAATGATGAACGCATGTATGACATCAAATCTGAGCTAGGAGCTTAACACATTTGATGCCGTATGTTTCACGCCACTGGATAGATTGTAAGGGACAGGGAAATCACACGTGCTACTATAGATTATTAGGCTGCATTTCATTTTTCATGTATAGCTTAAGCTATGCATTTTTTTTTTTTTTTTTTTTTTTACATTATAAATTAAGTGTTACTTAACATCCTTAGTGTCATTAAGACTTATAGCAGTTTGTAAACCGTATCTATTTAATTTAAGCGCCTGTTGAATAGTGACATTCATCCATATTTGGAACATTGTGTCAAATGCTTAATCATGTAATATTAATGTCATACATTTAAGTTGAGTTCTGTTTTTGTACTTCATTAAATTCTACTCGGTTCTGATCCTCATTGACCTCTAAAAATAGCAACTGTGAAAAAAAAGAGTCAATGTGGATATACACAAGAATGAATTCTTATGATTCCATCGATCACACAGTGGCAAAAACACCACTTTCAATGTTTTCCCCCTGGCTGCGGATGTGTTTTTTGTTGTTGTTGTTCCACAGAACTAGCACGCCACAGCGAGCCTCCACCCGCGCGACCACAGAGAACAGTGCAGAACGTTCACAGCGTGGCTCGCTCCCCCCAGTGCTGCCGCCCTCCAGTGGTACAGCCTGAACTAGGCCTCAGGCCCAGCGCCTGGGGGGTATATTCACAAAGCGGGATTAAGGAGTTAGCTGGCTAATTTTCTGCAAAACTTTTTTTAAGTAACCCAGGCCCTCGTCCAATTGGATGTCATCAAATTCTAAATATTTACAAAAGTTGGTAAACAAAACCCTTTAATCCCACTTTGTTATTCCTCATTGCTAACTGAGTTAAAACCCTGAAACCCCCCCCCAGATTATGGAAAATATTACGAAGCAAAAACTCTGTTCCGGGTCTTACTCAGCACCGTTAGCCAGCTGCGAGGAATAGGGCCCTGGTTAATAACATCCTGACTTGTCTGGAATGTTCTAGTAATGAGCCTGTTGCTGGCCCCCAGTCCTCTGCAGTTGTGTGGTAAAGTAGGCCGTCTTCTTTGTTTGTCGATCACGCGTGGTGCTGAGCATGTTCTGATTGTGCTGATTATGCTGCCAAATCATGGGGGTTTTTTTCCTGAATGAAATGCCTATGAGGAAAAGCTGTCGTTGCATGTTTCAGCATTTAGGGTTTCTGAACATCGTCATTTGTATTCAAATCAATGAAATTCTTTCCTTTTTAATATATGAAACGGCACAAATGGAAACAAGAAAATAACAAAATCTAAATATTTATACATATTTATTCCTTTAGCTTGTTCATTCAAAACTGTTACAGTGATGTTCTGGCGGTGTCATAGGTTCCATCTTAGGAGTCTAGACGGGGGAGGTGGAGATTCTGGGCATTCAAATAGTGTTGTGAGGGAGGCATGGCCCACCAACCAACCTTCATCCCTAATTAATGAACTATGCCTATGCATTTCAGCATATTGGCAGATCCATAGGGGGTTGCTCACCTTCCAACTCCTCTCTTCCGTACCCCCTCCCTCCTGGGCCTGCAATAGAAGTGGGACTGTGGGAGCACTACGTGGGAGGTGTATGGGGCAGTGACCAAAAAAAAAAAAACCTTGCATAATGGTGCAGCTGGGCCCGGCCCGGCCCGACACAAGAGGGGAACACAGTGCTCTGCCAGCCCATGTCAATCATCCATTCATCCATGGCTACTCTGACTATGGGACAGAAAGAGAGAGAGAGAGAGAGAGAAGGACTGTGCATTCCATCACCGTGAAAAAGCAATGAGAGGAATTTCTCTCGCATTTTGTGAAAGATTCCTGAATGCCTGGGGTTCTCTGTCCCGTTGGAGGAAGCGGAGACATCCCACAGAGGTCGGGGGGAAGGTATGGACTCAGGGATAGAGGGAGTTTGGGGGCAAAACAAGACAGAGAGAGGAACTGAGATAAAGAGAGACTACCCCCCCCCCCCCCCCCAACCCAGAGGGAACGATGAAAAATCTGTGGGGGGGGGGGGGAAATGTGATTTTGTCTGATGGGAATTTGTGGTCCCATCCCAACACCAAAGCGTGCCCCTCCCTCCCGACCCAAGACCACGACTAAATCAATGTTTACTTCACTGTCGGACTGAACCCATTCTCCACATAACATGTTTGGTCGGTACCGTCCGATGTTCGACGCCCTTTCCGTTAGTCAAAGCTCTGCGTTGTGTCCTTGCGTGAGTTTCGATGTACATGCGTTACAGAGTGGCAACGGGTACGAGGGGACGCCATTTTGTGATCTCCTGATGTGTCTCTGTGTGAAGGAAAGGGGTGACGACACCCATGGAGACGCTTCATACCGGGAATGTGGCTCTCGCCCTTTAATGGCTATGGCTGTCACTCGTATAGTACATATCCGTTCAGCAAAGCGGCAGACATTTACTGCGTGGAAGTACATGCAGAGTGCCGGAAACCTGCCTTTATCATTAACTGTCCGTTCTACTGCGTGGTCGTGTTGTGGGTCATAGCTCAAAAGCAGTGTGGTCAGTCAAAACAAAACATAATAATTTGTTACTGCTGAGGCAAGTAATATAAGGATGCAAAGAAATAATTAATCTGGTGGTTTTCACCTTGGTGTTCCTGTTAAAAGGGTTAGTGCTGCCTTGGCGTCAAGAGGCATTGTGTGGCCTTTCCGTGACCTTTAATTAGCATACAAGTGCTAATTAAAGTCAATACAAGTCAAGAACTCAGAAGACAAATTAAGCTCCAAGAGTCGAACATGGTGGATTTTGACTGAAGAAAATTGGACAGAGCAGGCAGAGGAACAGGGGAAATGTAGATTTCCAGATTTTTCTCGAAAAAGAGTGAAGAAGGATCGTTAGGACATACCTCTCTCTCTTTTTTATTTTTTTCTTCATTTGATAGATAGCAATCAGCCTGAAGCCTTTAGATTCCCATTAGTTAGGCTCATGGCTCATTCTTCTGCCTTTCTCCAGGCCTGGCTTTTAGTGTGACAGGTGGTGAGAGCCTGGAGAGGCCCGGTAATAGTCTGCTCCCAGCAGGGTGCAGCCGGGCCAGACAACACGCTCCCAGGTTACTGTCATCTGCACACGAATATGTAGAGAAAATCACAGGCCCCAGCCCCGGCCCTGTTATCTGAGTCAGACCCAGGCTAATGGCATGACATCACTCCTTTTTAAACCTGGGCAATACTCCAAAAAAAAAATCTCCAATACCCCCCCCCCCCCCCCCCCTTTTCCCTGCCGTGCCATGTCCTTACATTCAGAATGATTTGGATCCAGTTACAACCCTTGGATTCAGGGGTACTGGAGAACCCCCCCTTTCAAGTCCGTCGCAGGTCATATGCACCACATGTATCACATGGTCGTTCTGCACAAGTGACCCAGAAAGCATTGGCCCGGATTCGTTTTCAACATGCATGCATATGTGACAGGTGCTGGTAAAATGGTCCACCAGTAGCACGGGGTAATTTTTCAGTTTTTGTCAGAGTTTATGAAAGTACAGATCCTGAGCTTTCAAATGATGTCTCATACACTGCAATATGCAAATATTTGAAGAGGATATGCTTCAGTTGGCCACTTGCTTCTGGCCATTTGCTTCTTTCCTCTCAACTTCCTTATTTTGAAGTGTTCCAGTAGCACATCCAGTTGTTGTCTGTGCTGATATCCTAACTATGGGTGTTCTAAGTTTGAACAATGGTGCAGGCAGAATATTAGGTTAACCATCTGGTTTGTATATAGACAATCCGTGCCACACCTGGTCAAAGACATGTACACTATATGGCCAAAAGTATGTGGACACCTCTTGGTCTGGGGCTGTTTTTCATGGTTCAGGCTAGGCTCCTTAGTTCCAGTGAAGGCAAATCTTAACGCGACAGCATACAATGACATTCTCGACAATTCTGGGTTTCCAACTTTGTGGCAACATTTTGGAGAAGGCCCTTTCCTGTTTCAGAATGACAATGCCCCCGTGCACAAATAGAGGTCCATACAGAAATGGTTTGTCGAGATCAGTATGGAAGAACTTGACTGGCCTGCACAGAGCCCTGACCTCAACCCCATCAAACACCATTTGGATCAATTGGAAAGCTGACTGCGAGCCAGGCCTAATTGCCCCATATCAGTGCCCAACCTTACTGATGCCCTTCTGACTGAATGGAAACAATTCCACACAGCAATGTTCCAACATCTAGTGGAAAGCCTTCCCAGGAGAGTGGAGGTTGTTATAGCAGCAAGTGGGGACCAACTCCATATTAATGCCCATGATTTTGGAATGAGATGTTGGATGAGCAGGTGTCCATATACTTTTGGCCATGTACTGTATGAACAACCTATGGAGTTTTAATGGGTTTACCATGCAGTCACATGGCATATGTCACCCCTTTTCAGGGGCTTATTGCAGGTTGTCTTTGTGGTTGCTTTGGAGAATCTCTTAGCTTAGCACAGTAGTGTCCCTGGTTATCTCTCCCAGAAAAGGGTATTTAACAATAATAGGTCTATAGAAATAGATGGATAGAATTATAGCAAAATGAACGCTGAGAATAACTCTAAATTAGCTGTAAATGTGCTTCTGGTTTCCATTATTTTTTTATTATTATTATTATTTATTATCTGTCTAATCCCTTAATTTCTTAATTGGATCTATTATTATTAGATCAAGCTAATTCAGGGGACCCTTTGGCAAATTTTCCTAGTATCTCATAACTGAGAAACTGCTGACAAACTGCCCAGAATTGTGGCACCCCCAGAAACAGTGGTGCCCCAAGTAAATATTACAGTTCAACAGGTTATAGCTTCAAGGACACCTGGAGTCTACTGCCACTGCTGACTGCTGTTGGCTGCCAGTCAACTGCTTGTAAATTAAATGTTTTGTTTTCATTCTGAGGAAAAAACAATGGTATTAAATAACCGGAAGTGAAGGAGTGGGTGCTAACAGCAAACTCTTGTTCAACCAGGGTGTTGGAGCCAAAATGACTCCATGCTCCAGGACAACAATAGTAACCATCGAAGGCTTCCAGTAAAAAAAGGCAAGCCAAATGCAGAAACTCAGTACAACTTACAATTTACAATTAGAATGAGTGACTGCAATCTTTTAATGGTTATGGCCAGCTCAGTGCATATAGGGTCTTGTCACTTTTTTTTCTTCATCCAGCTCTCTGTTTTGAATTCAGAAACAATTTATTTTCCCCAGCTGTCCGAGTGGAGTGTTGTTGGTGAGGAGTGTGCGCTAAGTGGTGAAATCAAGCTTTCTCCCCCCTCTCACTTTACTGTTCAAACACACACACTGACACTAATGTACACACCTCATAAAACAAAAATGCTCAATGCTGTTCTGTGTCTCTCGTGGAATCTCTGGCAGTTTGCGGACACACCGAGAGATCTCACATCTCGAGCAGTTAGAGGCGCCTGTGTAGTATAACGGTTAAGGAACAGGGCCTTGTTGCAGGTTCGATTCCCAGGTAGGGACACTGCCGTTGTACCCTTGAGCAAGGTACTTAACCTGCATCGCTTCAGTATATATCCAGCTGTATAAATGGATAATATGTAAAAGATTCTAAAAAGTTGTGTAAGTCGCTCTGGATAAGAGCGTCTGCTAAATGCCTGTAATGTAATGTAATGTAATGCCTCAAGGGAGAAACTGGGCCGTGGTATTTCTGCACCTCGTATGTTTCTTTGTTTAATTAAATTGATTGTGTGTAGCACTTTACTATAGAATAGTTTTCCCGCTGTAGCCTACTCCTTGTTTCTCTACAAATGTTTCAACTGTGGCACACAATTATAAAACTCCAGCAGCAAATTCAGCAATCGTTTCAATGTGTTTCAAAGTCAGGAGAAACAACCCTTCAAGTGATACATCCATATCTACTGCATATCTGGCAGCAGAATGGTGGTTTGAAGCTCGTTTGATACCGCAGACCCTTGATGACTTACAGCCATTTAGCCAACCATGGGTTCCATTCTATTCGTGTGTAATTTACAGCTTAATCTAGTCCCACCCCCCAATTCCCATAGAGAGGTTATAGTATCGCTTATAAGAGTACCTGAAAATAAGATATCAAGAGTTTTATACCCCAGTCATGATAGCATCACCTGTTGTCCTGTGGAATGTTCCAAACAGGTGTTTTTTGAACTTCCCAGTCTTTTTTTTTTTTTTTTTTTGCCCCTGTCCCAACTTCTGAATTAGCATATATTTACAGAAATCAATAAAGTTGATAAGGTAAAAACATTATTCTTTTCAATTAAATATACAGTATTTAAAAGAGAATTTACAAGTGACTGCCTTCTGCCTTTTATGTGCATTTTACATACTGTCCCAACTTTGGGGTTTGTTCATTGGACTGCAGTACCTCAGTTTAAATATGTACTGTTCAGCCTGTGTAAAGTATTACGGAATCACACATTGTTTTTTCAGCACTTAATGAATAGAGATTAAAGTCTGATGTTGTTTCTTCATAACCAAAATGGAAGTCACAGAAAACTTCAGAATAGCATTAATACTGTGAAGTGTGAATGAGTTTTATAGTGGGACATTTAGGCTAAGAAAAATTTAGTTTTAAAATACATTTAAATGACTGAATAATAAAAATTATTATGCACATTATGCACATTAGTTTTGTTGTTGCCTAAAGACAACTGGCAAGTGTCACATTCAACCACCATGTTAAGCCCAGTGAAGCTAAATAATGTCTCCTTGGTGAGTGGCTTCCTGTTCCTATTATTCAGATTTTTGTTGTTTTCGCAGGACCATGACTTTACCTCATATCCGTACATACGTGCATACTCTGGTCTCTCAACTAGTGGCTTCTTTTCTCTGGGTTAGAAAGGTCCATTCTGAATGTGACTGACCTTGAGGTGTTAAAGATAATGTTCTGTATTTCTGCCGTTATTTTATGCAAGATCATAGTCACTCAGAACCTTCAATTCCATAGCAAGGAGATGGGACTTGGATGACTGAATGACCTATTCAACGCATCGATCCCGTTAACCTTCAAACTGATACATTCCATTCACAGTAATTCTGTGGAGAAAGTTATTGTATGCATTATTGCGTTAACAAAAATGTTTCAGCCAAATTGTATCCAGTGAATGTTTTTTTTAAATTTAGAAATGTAATTATTATGAAAAATCCCTTGAGATGTGACATTGCATCTTTAAAAGGTATCCTGTAGGCAGAAGAAAATGTTGAGAGGAAAACTATACAATAAGTCCACCTGAATATATAAATGTAACGACAAATATTATTACATAGACATAAATCCTGGATATATAGATGTTAATCCTGAATATATAAATGTAACTTTGTGGTAAGTTGATGAAAGGCTACATTTATTTTGACAGAATTGTTTTCAGGTGAACATTTGTAATGGTTTAGCATCATTATGCGGATTATATAGACTAAAATGTCAGAGGAAATCTAATCGATTTGTATCTATCTCTACTTAAATATTTTGAATACTGAAAAAATGCATATTTTCAGTCCAGTTAGTGGTCAAAGTAAATGCAATTTTAAATACCATTACAACAATGCCATACATTAGTTCCAAATAAAATAGTTCCTATTTTACACTGAAGTAACTTGTACTCCAACCTGTACTCAAGTAGTTTTTGTCAAGGTACTTTTTTACGCTTATGCAAGTCAGTTCTATCAGGGCTATTTTGCCTGAATACACTTTCATTAAAGTAACAATATTTATTCTTCAGTACAGTTTTTGAGTACTCTGCCCACCCTTGGCTACATATAACTGTTAGCTGGTCTGGAAACAGGCCAGGCCCTGTCAGTTAGGGGTAACCCCATTCTAGACCTGCACAAAAGGAAAGGGTTCACATTCAGCTTTCTGTGCATCAATGTGACAGCAACCACGGCAACAAGGCAGAACTTCAGCCTGTTTCCGATCAACCAGATAGGGTTACAGGCCTGGAGCAACCGTACTCCATCTATGAGAGATCCTGAGATTCCTCACACACAAGAACAGGAAAAAGTACACCAAACACACAACACACGAACAGACATGTATACAGAGGCATATACACCCCCACGTACACAAACAGGAATACACGCTCACAATATGAACACATGATGCACGACAAACATACGCATACACAATCGTGCACACACGTATGCAAACACACACAGAAGACACATACACACTCCTGTGCTTTGGAGCATGTGAATTATCAAGAACAACATCATTTTCTTAATGACACAGAGGTGGTTGTTTCACACGCGTTTCATTTGCCGCCAATATATAAAACAAACCGGACTCGATACAATTACAACTAAGGTAAGTTATCTGCTCCGTTGGCTCAGTTTCTGCTGCAGGGCTCCACAGAGAGGCCATTTTCTTTGTGATGGGAACATGGCGAGTGATACTCACCCCTCTATCACTGACATGGGGGTGGGGTGGGGGGGGCCGTGATTATCAGCGCACACAGATGAAAAGATACCAGTAATCCTGTAATAAGCCTGCGCTGGGACACCAGGGAGTCCCTCAGCGCGAAATGCGATCCGCCAGGAAATTTAACACGTGAGGTGAAGGGGACCTATGACGGAGGAACTTGAACACACAAAACTGCCTTTTTGATATCCCACTGTAACATTACTAGGGTAAGAAGTGTTCTTTTTTTTTTCTTTTTTTTTACTGTTAACACATGTTGACGCGTCGTCATACAGGTGCTTACCTGTTTTGATCCTCACTAACTGAGTAATGGGTTTAAATTCAGTCTGTGTGTGTGTGTATGTCTGTGTGTTTCTGTGTGTGTGTTTTGAAGTGTGGGAATGGGAATGAAATGACTTCATGCGCCCATTTAAAAACCTTTAATTCGGCTTCATTGTTCGCGTAATCCACCCTGTCCATTACGGCTTAGTACGTGTTTCTATTCTTACCGTCCGTCAGGGCGGAAGGAGAGAACTTTCATCTTAGATCAAGTGACATGGAAGGAACGCTCCCTCCATCAGGTATTTCACTAGGGCACGGGAGCGCCTCAGCGCCTCTCCCTTCCCCCCACACTCCGCCCCGCCTACCTCACCCGGTCTGCCAGTCTGGGAAGCCTATTCCACCGCCCGACAACAAACAGCCTTATCAGAATCACAACGAGGGATATCAGTGGAGCACTCTACCTGCAGATAAATAGCCCTGTCACCTGTCCGTTCTGAGGAGGGATTCTGAGCTGCCAGAGAGCTAACCAGTATCGGTAAAAATAAACAGCTGTCTCAAAGCTCAAAGCAGAACACCACTTAGGCAGCTACATTATGCCTGAATATGAATATTTTTTGTCTTTTTTTTTTTTTTGCCAAAGAGAGAGAGAGTCTGAGATTGCTTTAAGCTTGAGACAGACACAAAGAGGTGCCCGGACATCGGTTAGGAGGTAGTTCTCAAAGTAACGTGTCTCTGTCCCTGTCGCTGTGCCCGATAGGAAGGCAAACGGCCTCCTGGTCTCCATCACAGTACCTCCAAGGCCAGGGTGGTCATCCTGCAAATACAATAAATGACTTCTAACCCTATCTGCTTTCTAAGCTGCTCCAACAAACCCCTGCAATGGGCTCAGTCTTATTTTTGTTTATTATCTTTTTCATAAAAACAGGAAACCTTCTATCGCTCAACTATGCAATGCACACAGTCATTCCTTTGACCCCGTTTGGCTGCTCTGCGTCTATCACGATCGCAATACTCTTAAAATCACTTAAAGCGATGCAATAAAGATTTATCCAATACAAGCAGTATTTTTTTATAGTGCAGTATTCATATTTTCTCTGAAGAGTTAGGAGCTAAATTAACCAGCCTTTCACAATCTCTTGAGTGCGGGGTGACTGTCATTCCCAACTTGGCTGTATCAGGAGAACTCCAGTCATTCCTTATTCAGCTTCAGTGTCTCCTGTGGGAGGATAAGCACAAGTTCTGTTAAGCCCTGTAAGAAATGCACTCGGCAGGGGGTGCCTGTCATTGACAGACACCGCACACGGAAAACGGCTTCCTCAGGGCACAAAGGACACAGACCGGGAGGAGACACATAAATGCTCCCTTTGTGCCAAATACGTGTCACCGAGTACGCTAATGAGTGCGCCTCCAGGACCTCAGTGGCCCAGGACAGTGTCTATGGAGGAAGCTGAGGGGACAGACTTGCACCACACATGCATACTTTGTTATTTATTCCTTTGTTACTCTGTGCGTGTATCTAACTCTCTTACTTGTCCAGTTCCCTATATCTCGAAGCCAACGAAGCCCCACCTTAAACGTACACAGTTAGTGAAAACTAGCAAGAAAATACTAAAAACGGTGGTAACCGAAAAACAATCCGTATCATTCTGTTGTTAATTCAGTGTGGTATTCTAGCTAGAAATACCAGGACAAATACATGTCTGGGGTCTTATGTCTAGCCTATGCGTGTATTTGTTTTCCTGTCATTTTACTTATTATGCAGAAAAATAAAAGAACAAAAAAAAAGACCAGACGATTTGTGTTCCAACAACATAGAAGAGGTGCATTATAGTGTTTAGGTAGTCACAATAGTCACTCAAATTAATTAATAACTTAAAATCATTAATTTTTTTATTAACTTAAAAATAATTACACTAAAATCTAAACATGAGTCAGCTGAAACATTGGGTAAAGCCCATTTATTCAGAGGCAAGTCGCATGGGATTTGAACACATAGCTTGCGGTTCCCCCGAGAGCACTGTTCTCAAATCCAAGTGCAGGAGGGACACAATGTCTGCAGGTTTTTTTGGTTTCCTTTCAATCCGTCACCAATTTTAGCCTTGGAAACAAGGTTTGTTGACTCTAGCCAATCAATGACTTCATTTAAGCATGTAAGTGCTGAAACACACCGGAGTTTGAGATCCTGCTCTGAGGGAGGGGACAGTATAGTGTGTCTTATTATGTGCTTGTTCAATTCTATCATACAAAAGCACTAAATCATGGATCAACAGCCTGTGGCTCAACTCACTCTTCAAGGTTGTTCACGATTGAATAGCGAGGCGGAGAAAACTCTCCGTGCAACCAAGCCTTTGTGCTCGCTTTCCTTGGAAGTCTTCATTTAACCTGAGAGGCAGGCAGTGCCTGTGTATGAATCAGTGCCCTTCCATACTTTTGAGTATGGTTGTTTAGTACACTGGATGAAAAAGTTAAGTAGGTGAAATTTTCTTCAAATGTAGTGTACCTAAAATCCTGGGATAACATACTTATTTCCAGGGTTTATGCTCCCAGAGTACATTCGGGAGCATACTTTTCAGTAAGTAAACCTTAGAGTACAGTATGTAATATGTAGAGACAGCAAGGCCAATAGAAACCTATGGGGAGCACATCTGAACCAGGAAGTATAATTGGAGTGTGTTTTTCCAAACCTCATTAAGTTTAGATAAACCATTTTTCAAGGTGGGGGTAATTTTTCTGATAAGTGGTTAAGATTTTGCAGTTTTACTTTTACTATTATTTGTAGGGATTTATTAAAAAATGTGATTTGTTTAAAGTGGGATAAGTGAGTTTTGGACACACACTCTTCAATTGTTGTGTTCAACAGACATGTTCAGTTGTGTCCTTGGAGACAAATGTACAACGAGGATGACGCAGACATCCTCAAAAATGAATGGAGCCCAATGGGGCTTTTTGAGCGCAAATCATAGATATCAGCAGAGGGCGACATTCTATCCGGTGCCGAGGTTGAACCTGAAAACTGGCCCTTTGAATTAAACAAACATTTCTGTCCCATAAATAGGATGCGCAGCTTCGCTTTGAAAATGAGGCGCAGCCCCAAAAACAGTGCGTGAGCATGGCCGTGCAAGGGCGGGACATCTTACGATGCTTCCACAGTGCATGCCACATGCTAAACGGTATACAGTAAACAGTACACAGTCTGCTAGCGCGTAATACACAGGACGCAGTAGAGTGGGATTCAGACACGGCCCATATTTTACCTGAGAGGTAGGCAGACTTTGTATATGCCTGGAGGACCATCTAGGCTGTTATTTTAAAAAAATAATAAATAAATAAAAGATCCACCTTTTCAAGTGTTAAAACAGACAAGACGAAATTGCATTGTGCAGAGCACAAAAAAACACCTCTGCTCTTATTTTTCCAAACAAAACAAATTTGGGGCTATGCAGAGAAAGGAAGTAGAGTCATGACATCCCCCACTCCATAACTCTTGCTGTCCCCGCTCTGATTGGTCACTGGGCACTTTCCAAAGAAAATGTCGCCTTTTTACTGCTTGCTGTCGTCCATCAGTAAAGGGGAAAACTCTGATACTCAAAAGAGCTACATGCCATCGATAAAATGACCTTTCCCAGATAGTGTGCACAGAAAGGCAGGGTGAGGTGAGGGGCAAGGCACTGGGGAGCGTCGGAGGTGCACAATCAAAATGGCGCTTTAACATTGGAGTTACCCATGACCCTACGAACACCTGGTCATTAAAATTGCTAATCAAAAGCAATTACCCCAGCCGGCTTCCCCCCGCCTGGCCGGCACGGCGCGACCCCATCTCCTTGCGGGCCAGGAGAAAAGGAGGGGGTGGGGGGATGTCTCCCGTCTCTCAACGAGCTCCCCTCCGCATTCCGCCCTGAAGAGGGGCACGAGAGCGCGGCCACAAAAGAGCCGAACATCTGCTGGAGAGGAGGCGGAGCGTGCCAGTCCACCGAGGCCAGGTGCAGGTCGCGAGGGGAGGGCGGGGCTGTGGAGAAGGGCCCGCACAGCAAGGTACTCCTTCTGGTTGAAGTAAATACCCCCCCACATCAGCTGTGGCTTTTATGCGCCCCGTTGTATACCCACATCACTAGTGGCAGGAGACACAGCTGGCTCGTCTTTGTGCCGAGCCGTCAAGCCGCCGGTGAAAGGGCTCACCTTAATCCTCGCAAATGTTCTAAGTGGGGGAAAAGCTCCTTTTGCACGTATTAACTTTTTTTTTTTTTTTGACGTCTGTAAACTTTGTTCCTCCGTCAACCATTAACACTTTTCTTTAGGTTGTTGTAGTTTGTTCATTATTATTTTTGTGACAGCTATTGAAATGCAAACACGTGCGATGAAACGATTGAATTACGTGAAATTATTAACATGGGATAAAAAAAAAATTTTCGCACGCACACCACTGCAGTTTGAATTTGTTATATGTTGCCCCCATTTATACTAGGACAGCTCTGAATGTTGGACGGATTGTACACACACGTCTAAAGTTTCTCTTATGACTCCCCTACTTTATATTGGTGAATAAAATTAAGAAATGGCAGCACTGCCCAAATAAATAGGCTCAGCTGGACAGCGACCTCAACTATATTATTTTACTGTTATTGAAATATTCAAAACTATTTTTTAAAAACTGCTTTGGTAGTTTTGGCTTCGTTAGCCTTCCTTAAAGCGCAACTGAACTTTGGTAGAACTTTGGGTCGTGTAGTTACCAGTGGCCATGATATGAGTCCAAATGGTAGCGAAATATTTTCGTTAGTTGCTCTGTGCTCCCCTGGGGTGATAATCCAGAATAGGGTATTTGTCGCTCTCTATTCACTTCTATAGGGCAGATAAAACAGTCTCAAAATGACACTTCTTGCACGTATATGAACGGGAACAAAGTGGATTCTGTCAATAATAACCAGTCCTTGTACGTATTTATGTATTTTTTATTAAATGGCCCTTTCCTGGCTTTTTTGTATTTTATTTGGAACGTAGATCCGGTAGAAACAGCGTTAATGCACCGATGCGTCAGACACCACTCATTGGTCCAAAATAATTTCCATGGAAGCAAGCGTTCCTGGTAGTATATATATTTATGTCAAACAAACCAACCTGCCGACATTTTGCTAGTCCTTTCTGGTAGCTTGCTAACAACATTGAAGAAAATAGTACTTTTATGAACAATTTTAATTACATGAAAAACAAATACGTACAAGAACTGGTTATTGTTTGTATTGACAGAATCCACTTAGTTCACTTTCGAATACATGCTAGAAGTGTCATTTTGAGACCGTTTTAGCTGCCCTATATCAGTTTTTATATTATGCTGGTGACTTTTTCCATAAACAAAGTTGACTATGGTTGCATGCACCATAGCATAGGCAATAGTCTGTAATTGACAAACCACCGAATAGCCTATAACGGCCATTGTAATGCTTGCAGGTCATCAGAAACGGAGCCCAACATTAAAAATTAAATAATATAAGACCTCAGAATGTGAACTGTTAAAATTACCCTTTAAAATTAAAACCTTTTATTTGAATTATTTTTAAATGAAAAGGAAGTTAAAATATACTTGTATTCCCTGGGTCAGGGAATGATTTTCTAAAAAATCTTTTTCTCCGTCCCTAGTGGCTCATAATTCTCTTTTTTATAGTCTTTGATTCCCTGTGGAAAACACACTTGGTTCAGTGCTTTGTGACAGTTTCATTTTGAATACAGTATTCGCTACAGCAAATTAAATTTGAGTGATTGATTGACTGATGCGTGGCGTTGAGGGTTATTTGAGAGGCAGGCTTGAGGAGCTGGTGACAGTTGCTCCTGCTGTTTTGCTCGAGCTAGAGCCGGATGACCTGGCTCAATTAGCCGTGTAATGAGCTGGAGCTAGGAGGCCCGCGTGAGAGCTTTCCCCATTTCCCACAGACCGGACGGCAGCAGCACTCTAGCCTTGCGCTGAAAGACGCGCGCTGGAAGAGAAGTGACTACGCGCACAATAGCCCCTCGGCTCGGTAACGTATTTCACAGGCTAATTAGGCGCGCCCCGTTTCCATAGACACCCGTCGCAGGGCAGATGCACTGCCTGCAGAGTTGAGGAGGGGGGAAAAGAACGAGGTAGTCGAATTCTTGTTGATTGTTATTCTTGCATTCAATTATTGCATTCACCGGGAATGACCCATTTGACCCATTAGTTATTATTATCCATATAAAACGGCATAAAAATTATATGGCACACTTTAAGTAATTAGTATATGCCTGGCAGGATTGTCTGAATTGTTCTATCAGCTTGAGTACCGAAGATACATCCCCCCACCAAACCCTTTGAAGGGCATATATTGCTACAGTTTCTGAATATTCTCTCCAATAAATTTTGCATGCCTTTATAAATGGCAAATGAAGAATAAATTATCCTAACCATGTTAAATCTCTTTCATGTCATGTTGCTCATTTGTATTTAACATTAAAATATTAAATTCAGGGGGAAAAACATGCATTCATATCTTACTGCATATGAGTAATAATGCATTGCATTTGTAGGTAAATGGCGAGCCCAGATGGACTGAATGGCATGTCTTCATTATGTATTCTTATTTTGTCACGTTAATGTCAATGTTCTATAACTGAACTTTGGAGACAACAAAAACAATTTGGTGTCTGATTGAATTGTGTCTGTGTACAAAACATTGTTTTAAGTCTGTTCCTCTGCAGTGTAGAGATGTTGTCATTCCTCCTGAACCACTGTCCATGGGTCACTGTGTCAGTGATAAAGACTAGGATTAGCCTACTGATTACAGAGATTGGATTCCAGATATCATAGGTCAGTTTTTTTTTCTCCTCAATTTATCAGTCAACAAATTAACATAATAAACAACAACATAATTACAGCATTCATAAAGCTTTACCCATCATTGTTCTAACAATCATAATTTTGGAATAATTTTTGTTGCATCAGCATTAGAATGGAAAGAGAAATATTATATGTTTGTGTGCGCTAATGTGAACGTCCACTGCTGGACTCATTTACAAATTATCAGGAAGCAGAGATCTTTATAAGATAACTGGGTCCGATATACAGAGTGTCACTAGTCTTTGAAACAGACTGCCTATAAGTGTCAATATTGTCTTTTATACCCTTGCACTATCAAACAGTTACACACCTCGTTCCACACTCAGAAATGAAGTGCATACTGTTGTGAAGGGCTTTGGCCAAAGACTAGACTGATACAAAGCCAGTGATGCATCCACTTACTGGTGCCAAACTGGACGATAAGAAGCCATGTAAATGGAGGTAGTTCCGGTTCTGGTTCTAGATCAGTCCGATGAGTGGATGCGTCACAATCTGTCTTCGCCATGTTTTAACCACCTTGTGGGTGGGGGGTTAGGGTGTTGAGTGTTGCACAGATTGGTAGGCGGGGTTTTTTTTTTGCGAATGAGTACAGAATAAGGCCTTGTGACAGACAGTTGAAAGATCAGGACCTGTCCAATAGTAGTCTGATGCCTGTGAGGTGGTTACTCTATATGGATAGGACAAATCATAGGTGGGCTGACCTCAAAGCATCGGTGGGCTAAAGAGGAACAGGTAAATACCTGTGCTGTACCATTCTAACAGTTGTTTCCGGCCTCTGCCTTGCAGGTATTCATCTGAACTGGGGTGTTCAATCACTTCACCAGGCTACGAAGACAATTATCCCACACTAATATTGCGCCGTATCACAAACACGCCTACCTGTAATACATTAACTCTGTTAATTCCGCAGATACCAGTACAATTTGAAAACATCTTAGCCACTTTGCAACTGGATGTTCAGTACCGCGCCGTTTCGTTAAATTAAACCGTTTTCAATGTTTTTCTCATCTTGGATGCGGCCCTAGTTACTGACTGTGCGGCAGGACAGTGCCCTCATCTGGCAGCATGAGGGGAAAACAACTGTTGAGTGGAGATGGCTTTAAACCGGGGGTGTCCAGTCTTAACCGAAAAAGGGCAGTTTTTATTTTAGCCCAAGCACTGCAACACGTGATTCAACTAATTAGCTAATTATGACCTTCAATGAAGACGTTGATAAGTAGAATTAGTGCTGGGCTAAAACAAAATCCTGCTCCCACACCCACCCTTTTCGGGTCAGATTGGACACCCCTGCTTTAAGCAGAAAGGCTGGGGAGGCTGGGAAATGACCTAGGCGGTGATGGCTTTACCTGAGGCTCAGCCGTCAAGCATGGACTCAGGGCCACAACTCTGCCAAGATTAAACAACGTCACAATGTTGGCTAAATATTACTAATACATTAGAAGCCTATAAACTGTGCCAAATGACAAACGAAAGGAAAAGGCCATCGTTATTGGCTGGTTTAACCTTTCCTGTGCGTGCGTGTGTGCGTGCGTGCGTGCGTGCGTGCGTGCGTGCGTGCGTGCGTGCGAGAGTTATAATGGTCCTTAAATTTCTAGAAGGCATTTTGTCTTTCTTGAAGATGATGCATGTATTTGAATGTGATACATGAACCTGAAAATATAATTAGTGATAGAGAGGGGGCTCACTAATAAAATAATCCCTATAGATAAAACTAGGAATAGATAAAATTATTTTTATATTTGAATGCTTTAGCTTGAGGAAAAAAGGTTGAAGTGTTACTCCCATCATGAAGCATATATGATCGCACCAAAAATGTTTGAGCAACTATGGCATTACACCACTATAATCATCTGCACAGATGGTGTGAATGTTTTATTTTTTCTCTGACAGATATGAATTTAATTTCCTCAGCCAGGGAAATCATGTTGCAGAATGGACAACAATGACCACCTGGAAATAATGTCCCATAATGTCTCAGCAAACAAAGGTTCAAAATTCTGCCCTTATCTGTCAGAAATTCAAAGTTGGATAACTGAATCTCTTTTTTTTTTAAAGTCCTTTCCATAAATATCTGCTACACAATCTCCCATCTTTTCAATTTCCCATGCTTTTAGTCAAGGCAGAATTACTGCCATTTAAAAAAAAAAGAAACGTGGATATGCAAGTGCTGTATATGCAAATTTTCTTCCCCGGCACCTGTAGTTTCCAATTACTAAAGAGTCATTGTGCACGTTGTCCAAATTTTTCAGTTATGAAGGGGAGGATATGAAATTTCCAAACTGCTGTGCTGCAAATTGAAAGAAAGAAAAGCTGTCATGTCGGGGTATTGAATTAGAGTCAGCCTCTTGGAATTGGGCTGCCTCTTCAAAAAACCGTTCTGCAGCATCTTGTGCAAAGAGGAGAGGCCTCAGCATGGGTATCGGTGAAACGCCTCTGTCCTTTACTAAATATCTCAAATGTATATTTGTGTACAACTTGTCCCAGATTTCTGTCTTCTGCCTAAACAGAGGCAAACCACAGAGGATTACTGCAGCAGCTAAACATCTGACTTGTCCATAATAATAATAATATTATTATTATTTCAGCTGTCTATTTGTGTCAGACTTATCCGTTCTAGGTCTTTGCACTGAGAGCCTGAATTGTGGCGCATTGTCTTCCTCTCGATATTGATGGCAACTGCGACCCTAACAAGAGTGGGCATAAAGTCAATCACCTTGATTAGAAATAGCTTTGATTGATAAATAGCTCTTCTTTCCAACTGTACGTGCTCTGTTGTACAAATCTGTGATGACTAGCAAGTGTGTGTGTGTGTGTGTGTGTGTGTGTGTGCGTGTGTGTGCGTGTGCGTGCGTGTGCGTGCGCGTGCGCGTGCGTGTGTGTGTGTGTGTGCGTGTGTGTGCTTGTATGTGTGTGTGCGCTTGTCTGTGTGTGTGTGTGTGTGTGCGCGTGCGCGTGCGTGTGCATGTGTGTGTGTGCGTGTCTGTGCTTGTATGTGTGTGTGCGCTTGTCTGTGTGTGTGCGTGTGCGTGCGCGTGCGTGTGCGTGTGCGTGTGCGTGTGTGTGTGTGTGCGTGCGTGCGCTTGTGCGTGCGTGTGTGTGCGTGCGTGCGTGTGTGTGCGTGCGTGCGCTTGTGCGTGCGTGCGTGTGCGTGCGTGCGTGCGCGTGTGTGTGTGTGTGTGTGCGTGCGTGCGCTTGTGCGTGTGCGTGTGCGTGTTTGGGATGTGGTGGTGAGACAGTGGGGTGTCATGAACTTGAGCAAATTTCAGAACATGAGTTTGTTGTAAAATCTACTTTACCAACCAAATAGCTTTATTATTGGGAGAGGGTGGAAATGTTTTCAGACCTTATTTGAATCTACATATTTTACAGTTTTTCTATAGGAAAAAATTAGGCTAAATGCTTTTAATTTTTAAATGTGTTCTTGATTCATGCCATCACTTTAATAAATATGAACAGAGATAAATAAGCTTCGGATAAGATTTACATTCAAAATAATGTACAGGGGTTAGATGCACCAGATGCACCCTTAAATGCAAACACTGTCCCATCATCACGTCCCCATAATATACAATGAAACGCCCCTATACACACTATTCCAGTGTGGTTTTATGAACACCAAACACCTACCATGACCTCCACAGTCACCTTTACGGGAGGTTCTGAGTGCAAACTGCAAAGAAGATTTCCATCTCTTTCATTCCTCAAAGAACTAGAGGCTTTCCTTCTTGAAGAATGGTCCAAGCTGTTCTATAGGCAAAGGGTCTTCAAACTAATCTACTCCTTATTAGGACAACTTGATATCCATATATTGTTTAGGTTTTTCAATAATTTTGTCCAATCCCTGTATACAATATCAAAAAATGTATTGGTATATTCTGTAATAGCAGAATACTCACTTAAATTCAAAACTTATTGTATTTTTTAGCAGTTTAATCATAATACAGACCATATGAACTTTACTTCCCTTCATAAGGTTCACTTCTTACAGCATATCATTTCAAATGAGACACGTGATCACATGTGCATTATATAAGAATATTGTTTCTTGAGAACTGGGACAAAACCTTTTTTTTTTTTTTTTACTGTTCAAATATACTGGAAAAATATATTTTGATAGATCAAAGGTGAATCAAACCATTCTTATTGCTTGTCAGGCCTACGGAAACACGGGTGTGTTTGGAATATCCATAACTGAAGGTCCTGAATGTTCACATGATAACCTAGAGTGGAATTCACAGATACTACATGCTTAGCCATGTCAGACAAGTTACATGATTACAGTATAACAGACGCTCTCTGTATGTATCTAAATAGCCTGTGAATTAATATAGCCCTTCTCAAGAAGACCCTCAATTAAGCCCATCACTAAAGCCAGCCATTTCTCCTCATCCCTCCATTGGATCCCAGTCACCAAAGGGCGGAGCTAATTAGTATATCTTTCAAAAGATTTAAATAAAAGATTTAAATTTAGCTAAATATTTAATTTACAAACCGAGATTTAATATATAAGCTAAATATTTAATTTTGAAAGTAAGATTTACGATATAAATAAATATTTATTTTTGGCTAAATACTTAAATCATTAACCCAGATTTGTGATAAAATAAACATTAAGTTAAATGTTAAATCTTGGTTTTTATAAATATAAAAATAAATAATTAATTCGGCACAAAAAATATAAATAAATATTTATTTTTGAAAACTCAGATTTAACATTTAAGTTAAATATTAAGGACATGCGTAGCCTACCCATATTTTAAGATTTATCAATTAAATCTGAAAATATGAACCAAAAGGTTTATTTAGCATGTCTGTCAAATCTGAGAAAAAAATTCATATTTAGACTAAGGGCTCTATTTTCAAACCAGCGCAAGGGGACGGTATAGTCAAACGCAAACTTGTTGACAGCATCAACGTCTTAAAACTGGCGCTATGGCATTTCTCAGCAATACCGCTAGGATCAACAAATTCTCAACATAACATCCTTTCGGTTGCGCTGCAGTGGGATGGGTGGCGCTGTCGGGGGCGTGTTCTAAAATACTTTCGGCTCAGTGACAATTTGAACCAACGAAAACCCATTGCGTTATGATCAGCTGGAACCACCTCTTAGCGGAAACGCAATAGACTCTGGCAATTTGGTAACTTATTCGTCATGTAGTTCTATGTAGTGTCTATAGGTGATGCCAACATTACACTTCCATTTAATGAACAAATAGCCTATAATTATTATTAATTAATTAATTTTAATTTAAACTACTAGAATAAAACAGGACAGCTTACAAGAAACTTGCGATCATGTAGGCCACTAGCCTATAATATATAAATTACACATTGACACAGTTGAATCATAAGCCTACCATTTGAATCATAATTATGCCTACATCACCTAATGTAGGCTAATGAATGCATTCGTCACCTCCTCCCGTGCCTTCCGAACTTCTGGGAGACGAGGTGGTGTGGATTGTGATCCATAAATTACTACAGTCCTAGCCTGTACTTCTGTTGCAAGTATGTCTGATTCCTGTGCGGAAAATCTTGTCGTTGACGGTCCAGTGCGTTTGGGTTGCTCATTATGAAATTGCATGGAGCGATTGCGTTCCAACGCGATTGCGTTTTAAAGCATGAGAACAACAATTTGATTGGCTACCATAGAGACACACCTTTGACGTTTAAACCCAGCCTTTTAGCAATACCGCCATAAGGTGCGCCAAGATTGCCGTCATGAAATTACCAAATTTCTCGCCGCCACGCCCTCAGAGCGATACCGCCAAGCGATTACTCTTGCGTTAACCATTGCGTTTGGTTTATTAAAATAGAGCCCTAAATCTTCAGGGAAATGTCATATTAAGCTAAATCTGAGAAGAAGAAAAAACTCAGAAAAACACATAGAGCCCTATCTTACACTCGGCCCTAAGCGGCGCTAACCCAAACGCAAGTGTCTTTGCTCTCTTACACCCGACGCAGGGTTTATTATAACGCCTAGCGCTCACATCTTTTAAATACCATGTATTCTTGCGCCCATTGCAAGTCCTCTTAAGATGAGGAGTGGCCAGGATTATTTTTGGCGTATTGCTATCTTGAGCCAGCAGAAAGCACTTGTGCTAAAACCACCACAAACCTGGTCTAAAGTCATGTCGCAGTTGTTTACATGTTATTTTAATGGCGCATATAAGTGTGTCTACATAGGCGTGTGCACAATGTGTGTTACACACAGGGGCGCGGACAAGCATGATTAAAATATCAAGATTACAATGTGAATATTATTATTGTGTAGGCTATATCAAAAATGCATAATAATAAAAGGGTCCATAGGTCAAAGACCACATAGACCTGTCCCTCAGCGAAGGGGAATGCCGCATTAAATTGCTTTCAGCCCACTCCATCAACATCCAGGCGATGTGCGATGGTACGTGTAAGGTTACATGTATAGACTATTCGCAATTATCCTGGATCAAGCTATATTTGCCAATAGTTCCTGTAGCCTAATCTTCTGGGGGGACAATCTTCTGTTACAGGACAATGGCTATCCATTAAAAACTTTGCTGATAACACCTATATCAAGCCTAATGCGCAAATTGTCATTTACACCTAATGCGTGAATTGTCATTCAATGGAAAACTTCCTGGGAAAGTGGATTGTTTTAAAGCATTACGCTACCAATAAACCAGGTTGCTCGCATTTCCATAAGCAGGACAATATAAAACAAGGGAAATATGCGTGAACCCATGGGTTGCCAACCTGACAGCTTCATTGTATTTAGTGTCATCATTAAGGCTAAATAACATTATTTATGTTATTAATCAAAATTAGAATGCAGGTAATGAACTTCGGATGAAGCTTGAACATGAGTTCATTGCTTCATTGCATAATAATATACTGAATAATATTTATCATAGGCTACTATTGATCCATATAGCCTATTCCTTGATCGAACTAAACACGCACGAGCATGTCTTTTTCGCCATCATATAAGCAATCCGCCAAGGTGGAAAAGCAGGCTTTTAAAGGGAATGGGATATGACATTTTGATTGGTTTATTGCATGCCACACCCAAGACACACCTGTAATTAATGAAGAGACTAGGTTCAGCCCATTTGCACGTTGCGCCGTGCTTAGCACTCAAAAAACACACCGTCTAAATAGCAAAAAGTGGACTTGGACACGCCCTAAATGCACTTAACGCCATGCGCTTAGACCAAGCGCTAAGATCGCCAAGATAGAGCCCATAGTGTTTTACTTGACATTTGGCACCCCATACATGGTGCCACTGAGATTTGTTGAAGCTAGTTATTTTTCTCCTAAATCATGTTTTTCTCCATATTTCCATCCAAATGCTCTTTATTATCCACTGGGTGAGAGCCCAGCACCCCTCTATCTGCAGAAGCTGACAGAGAGCCAGTTAAGGCCACTGGAGGCAATCTAATGCCTATAACAAAGCAATATGTCTGGCAAGAAAGGATTACTTTTCCAAGATTATTACAGAGAATGCTAGAAACTCTAGAATATTATTCTCCGCTATTGACCAGCTACTCAACACTGCCCCCACCCCTCCACAGTTCTCTGCATCAAAAATGTGACGAACTCGCATTGTTCTTCAATAACAAAATAACTAATAACCGGTATTACATTAACTGAGCTTTGCAAGACTGTCCCTGAGTGTTACTCCTCCACCTCATGTATTGACCCTGTACCTACAGCATTTTTTAAGCGGATATTCGACAGTGTTTCAAGTCATGTCCTGAAGATTATAAATACATCTCTTCAAACAGGTATCTTCTCAGATGCCTTCAAAACAGCTGTTGTAAAACCCTAACTAAAGAAACGTAACCTAGATGGTAATGCACTGACCAGCTATAGGCCGATATCCAACCTTCCATTCATAAGATACTTGAAAAGATAGTTTCAGTGCAAATAAACTCCTTTCTTAAAGAAAACAATATCCTGGTAGAACTTCAGGCTTTAGAACATACCACAGCACTGAAACTGCTCTTACTAAAATAATCAGCCTTCTCAGACTAAACTCTGACTCTAAGGTCTCAATTCTTGTCCTCTTAGAGCTAAGTGCAGCGTTTGATACGATTGACCATGATATCCTAATCAATCGTCTTGAAAAGGTGGTTGGTCTCTCTGACTGTGTGTTAAATTGGTTCAGAACATACATCAAAGGGAGAAAGTTTTACGTCAGGCTTGGAGATCATGTGTCTGAGAAACATGACATCTGCTTTGGGGTTGCACAAGGGAGCTGCCTTGGTCCATTATTATTCTCACTATACATGCTGCCACTTGGGAACATCATTAGAGAGCACAATGTATTCCATAGTTATGCAATGTTTCCATTGAAATGGAAATTTACTCCTGGATTAAATCTGAGGTTACAAGTCTTGGTGTTATTTTAGATTCAGATCTAAGCTTAAGTCCCACATTAACAAGGTGATAAAAACATAATTTTTCCACCTTCGAAACATAGCTAAAGTACGACCATTTATAAGTCAAAAAGATGCTGAAAAACTGATTCATGCCTTTATTTCAAGCCACCTCAATTACTGTAATGCACTTTTTACTGGCCTCCCGAAAAAAAACACTGAGAGACTTCAGCTCATTCAAAACTCTGCAGCTCGGCTATTAACCAGAACCAAGAGGAGAGAGCCCATTAGTCCAGTTTTAGCTGCTCTGCACTGGCTTCCGGTAACATTTAGAATTGATTTTAAGGTTCTCCTCCTTATATACAAAGCCCTTAATGGGCTAGGACCAAGCTACATTGCTAACTCCCTTGTCAACTACTTGCCTTCAAAAACACTGCGATCATCTGCTGCTGGTTTATTGGTGGTTCCCAGCAACAGCCGGAAGAAGATCGCCTTTGTCAATTGCGCCCCAAAGCTATGGAACACACTACCTATAGATATCTGGGAAGCCAGCTCGCTACATCTCTTCACTTTAGCCTTTAACTAGATCTGACTTTCCTGATACAGGCCTGACAACTCTTTTTTGCACTTGCTTCGCACTGCTGCACTTCTTTTAAAATTGTTGTAATTTTTTTGTTGTATTGTTGTATTTTACTTGATTTTATGCATTCTATGTATTAGATTTTTTAACTTTTTTTAAATTTTATTATTATTATTCAGTGGGTTTTATTTTCCATCTTATGTTATGCATTTTATCTATTTTATTTTCATCTTCATTTTTAACTTATTTTTATTATTATCAAGTGGGTTTTATCTTAACTATGGCACTCTATCCCTGTTTTTATGTTCATTTTGTCTATTTTTATGTGAAGCATTCGGTGCATGTACATTTCTTTATTGTAAAGCACTTTGAGCTGCATTTTTTTTGTATGAAAGTTGCTATACAAATAATGTTTATTATATAATTATTATTAATGTATAGGAGTGTAGGGATGAGACCACAAGGAGCCTGGACTAGTTGGGGGCAGGCGGTGGGTAGAAAGATCACATGGGCTGACCTCTGGCGGGCAGAACCGTGCCGCATCACATTCCTTGTTCAGGCTGTTTGCGATGTCCTCCCCAGCCCTTCCAACCTACACCGCTGGGGCTTGGTAGAAACCCCAGAGTGCCCGCCGTGTTCCAAGAGGGGCACGCTCGAACACATCCAGAGCTGCTGTCCAAAGGCTCTGGGAGAGGGCCGCTACTGCTGGCAACACGACCAGGTACTGAAGACCGTCGCAGAGGCTATTTGCGCTGGGATTAATGCAAGCAAGCGGACGCACACCACAAAGCAGACCACCAGCTTCATCACAGCTGGAGAGCAACCCAAGTCCACACCTGAGCCAGCTCCTTGGCTTCCTACTATTGGTCAGTACCGGCAGCTCCTGCTCTAGTTACATTACATTACATTACAATCATTTGGCAGACGCTTTTATCCAAAGCGACGTACAATAAGTGCATATTGAAGGTCATTGACGCGACTACAAAGCGAATCCGACAAAGCACAGCTTTCTCACAGCGTAGGAGCTATCCCTAGTAATGAATGTGAGTAGTACACACAGTCAGCTATACATTCTGAACTAAAAAATAAATAGTTCTCCCAAAACACCGCAACCACGAGACTGAGACCTCGCATCCTCATTGTGTCTGAAGTGGCAAAGAGCATCATCACGCTGGAGCTGACCATCCCCTTGGGAAGACCGTTTGGAGGAGGCTTTTGAGAGGAAGATGACCAAGTATGAGGGGCTGGTCAGTGACTGTCACGAGCAAGGCCAGAAGGTAAGGTGTTGGTTTAAGGGGTTTTGCAGGGCGGTCTCTCTACAGAGAGACCACACTCTGCGCATCACGAGGGGGAGCAGAAGGAGAACCATACGCAGCAGCAACACAGAGGCAGGAAAAAGCCTCAAGATGGCTCTGGATCAAGAGGGCTGATTTGAGAGAGCCACTGCCACTAGAACACAAGCTGGGTTGCCTGGGCGAGGGTGTCTGATGTTGATAGACCAAAAACACCAGATGACACCAGGTAATGTCACTGATGATGTGTCCTAACACATCTAGAGATGTATCATTGCAATAGTTCATTAGATTACCTCCTCTACCAGTTATTACCTTCACTTCTTAACATTCACACAGGACTCCCATTACAAAAAGCTAGTTTTGCTAAATAAAGCTGATGTTTCGGCTGGAAAAAACAATTTATTAATGTTTTAATAGTGTTTAAATAACTTTAAATAAATTGCTCATTTCAATAACATGATTCAATTACTAAAGAGAATTGAGAGTGAAGCCACCTGTGTCAGCATAGATGTCAGATAAAATATCTGACGGAGTTGATGTCTTACGGAGTTGACAAAATGTTTTAGCAATTTTATTTTTCTCAGTTGAGGTTTCTTAATGCAAGTGAAAATACATACTTCTTATTTTGTCTCAATTTGGAAGGGAGATGAAGTATTATGTTCGAGACAATCCCGATAGCAATATTATTTTTATTTTTTTTTAAATTAGAAAACTTACCACAACACAAGTAGCCTTGCTGCCTTCTGTGAAAGCACAAAGTGAGAAATGGGTCCTAAGGACATCACTAAACCTTTTTGACTGATTAAATTAAATTTTTGTAGAAATCTGATGGTGTTGACAAAAATGTGGGACCTAGCTTTCAAGGGCCAACATTTTCATTTTAAATTGCCACTCCTATGTTATCAGTAGGAATTGTTCGTTTTTGGTTTTGAAGGCTTTTAACACATTTTATAATTGTTTGTTTTGATTCTTGTCTGGGACAAGGGTGTTTACTGCCACTTGGTAGGTATAGAAGTTTAAAAAAATATTATTATTCCAAAAAGTAAAATATATGATACTTATTTTATACATAAAACATTAAATGTAAATTTTCACCAAAAATAATTTGGATTTAATTTTTTTTTTTTTTTTTAAGTATTAATTGCAAGATTTTTTGATAGGACATGATTGTCCCGATTCTTAAGAATGGGTGATATATACAGTGCCCTCCACAATTATTGGCACCCCTGGTAAAGATGAGTAAAAAGGGTTATAAAAGATTTACCTTTTGGTGAATTAGCTTAATCTGACACTGAAAAAATGAGAAAAATCCAACCTTTAATTGAAGAAAAAACTATTTGTTCATGTTTTAATAGTATTTAAATAACTTGAAAATAAATAGCTAATTATAATAACATGATTCAATTACTAAAGAGAATTGAACTCTGTCAGCATACACAGATAAGATAATAGAGTTGGCATCTTACGGAGTTATATTTATAAGTTATATTTTCTTATATTTTTAGCCGTCGCGGTGGTACAGCGGTAAAAGCGCCGACTTTCGCTCCCCGGTCCTGCCAGATCCGAGCACGGCCGGCGCCCTGTGGAAGCAGCAATTGGCGGTTGCTTCCGGGTGGGGGGAGGGGCTCGGAGAGAATCGCTGCGCGCATAGCAGCCCTGGGCGGGCTGGAATTACGGTCAGGAGCTCGGAGGAGTTGCGCCCTGAAGAGGACGTGGCGCCCTCCCGTCCTATCGCCGGCTGACGGGGTTGTGTAGCGGTGATTCTCTAGCGGTTGCTACACGGGGGGAATTGAAATAGAATAGGGGTTCAATTGGCTACTAAATTGGGAGAAAATGTGGAAAAATCAGAAACAAACTTTAAAAAAATAAAAAGTTATATTTTCTCATTTCATAGCAGAGCCATAGTGAGTAGCCATTTTATTTTCTCAGGTGCTGAGAGGTCTCTTAATGCAAGTGAAAATGCACATTTTTACACCATAATTTTTATTTTGTTTCCAATTTAGAAAGGAGATGGAGTTGACCTGTTATGTTTGAGACACTGCTAATCGCAATATTATTTCTTTAATTTTTCAAAAAATAGAAAACTTATCAGAGGACAAGTAACCTTGCTGCCTGTGAAACTATGGAGTGAGACTGGGGTCCTTAGGATATGGCTAACCCTTTTCATGACTGAATAAATTACATTTCTATAGAAATCTGATGGTGTTGACAAAAATCTGGGACACAAATTTCAAGGGCCAACATTTTCATAAAATTAAACAAAAAGGATTATAATATTACATTTTCACACCTATGTTATCAGTAGGAATTGTTTGTTTTACGTTGAACACATTTTTTAATTGTTTGAAAATTTCAAACAAATTTCTTCAGTGAAAATGAACTTTCATGGGTAACGTATGCAAGCCTTCTCATACGTTCATTTTGTATTTTAAGTCCAGCAGTTACTGTTATTAAAGCTACTGGTCCAAGAGTGTTGGAAGTGAAGTTATAAAACTGATCTCTTGTCCTGTCAGCTCTAGACTATGTGGGTGGAACTGGATGTTCTTTGTCTTGTTTTCAAATACTTTCCTCATATGATTTGCTGGTCTACTAAAGCATTTTTTCATAGAACCAACTTAGATTGATTTTGAGATGGGCAATCTTCAAGCTCTAATTTTTCAATGGAATCTTGAGAACTAAGCCATCTTCGATTGGCTTTTCTATAGAGTCTTTGATCCAATGCACCTTATGTTAGTGGTTCAGAGAGCTCTGATCTCCTAATATTTAGCACTACCTTGTCCACTTGGGCCGTGCATGTGCTGTGCCGTTAAGCCCCCGTGCTTCACTGACAACAATACCGATTTGCGGCCTCAAATTGTTAGGCCACAGTCATGCGCATTTTAGGATTAAGGATATGAAAAGAGGCAAAGGCATTGATGGAGTACTGCACGAGCATGTGAAGTCGGCGTAATAGAATTTCTGCCCAATTTACTCTATTCAGATGGAGGTTAAGGGTGTTCCATTTCTCTTTCGCCAACTTGATTGGCGCTATAATCTGGTCCGCACAGCACTGAAGGCTCTCGGACTCCTGCGATGAGCACGAACGCAGATGCGAGCTCGCAGACGTCACCGTAAGAGCGTGACCTGCTCCGAGCGCCGCTGCCCCCCTCTTTGCTCACGCGGACTTGCAGTTGGGACGTAGAGGCGGTGGCTTGTTGAGACTGTCTAAGTACTGGACACCTCTCAAGAGTTCTGGTTCGAAATGGCAGGTGTCGTTGTGGTCTACCTTCAATCTGAAACAAGCAGCAGGAGAGTCACTCCATAGATTTTTTAAAAAGGTGCCTTCTGCCATTTATCTAAGGTCATTGGCTGTGATTAAGGACTGGCTTATATAAATACAGAACGTTCATAATGAGTTTAGTACGTGTTCAACACGTTGAATGGATTAGCCTAGAAAATTCAGGAAGGAACGACCTCCTGGCCTTTAATGAATATATATGATCATATACAACTGGAGCACTTCACACAGATGGTCATGTTATTTTGTACAAACTAAGTTTTCACAACTGCCATTCAATACATGACAAAGAACAAGGGTAAACTATATGGTGATCATGCTGACAGTCAATCACAGTGCAGCCTATAATGCACTGGTCTCCATTATTCACCATGAGAGACACTTGCTCCTCTTAATAACAAGCAAGTCTGTAGAGCAAATCACCAGCTAACCAACCATATCGTTACAAGTGAACATTAATGTAGCCTACTACTGACACATTACTATAATTATGACCGCCTAAAGCAGAATTGCGTCATGAGTAACAGCCATGAGTGTTGTTTTTAAAATTTTGTCGCCCAATCAATCATGATTTAATTACTCAATGACATGATTAAGATTGTAATCAGTGGGAGGAATGGGTAATTATTGCTCAATGTAGGCCTACAGGTGACAACTAGAAGGGTTTGCACTGCAAGCACCTTGCTACTTAATGACTGTCTGAATTACAGGCCAGAAAACTCAGCAGCGACAATGCGGGGTGATAACAAATAAAAATACATTCGATCCCTATATGCAGTAAAATGTAAGCGTTGTAAGTAACAGATACGCGAATGTGCAATGCTGGTTAAGAAGGACAGAATGGCTACAAACCATATAGGTCTTGGGTTAATGTAGCCTACTGCACTGTAGTACTAAAACAGCAGATTAATAAGAACAACATCGAATATCAGCTCTGAGTGTAAGCTCTGTTAAAATGCACTGCAAACAGAATCATTTTACACTTTCAGAACACCTATGCAGTACGCGTGCCTCTGTCCATCGCACACGTTCGAGTTGGTATCTGTACTGTGAGAGGATAGCCTACCTGTAAACGCACCCGGCGTCTCACGATGTTTACTGAGCCTTCAAGACTCGCCGTAAGTCAATAATAAGCGGGCAACACAGCAGACAGGAAAAAAAGAGAAAGAAAATGTGTAATGACTCAAAAACAATCTTGGCAAATAACAGAGCAATTTCAGCGCTAATGGAAACGCTTCACACCTGAATAATTCCGCTCACTCCATTAAACATATTCAATGCTGGTCCCGCTTGAAGATTACAACTTTGAGAATTTGTTGAAGAAACGCTCTCGTGGATACAACTCCTGTGCTTATTGCGATTAATTGCTTTAATTCATTGTAATGGTAAATAATAACGTCTACAGCTGAGAGTGCTGCGAAGATCATGTTTGACGACAGGCCCCGCATGCCAGAAATTTATACAAGGAGCGCACTGTCACTAGCCTACTATATAATAATTAGTATCAAACCATTTATTAGACGAGGCTACTCTCCTTCACTTTGACATGGCCTAATTGTATTTTTCCTAATCAGATCAGTAGGCTACACCTTAACGCTTATGAACATATGTCATCACGGTTTTATTGCTGTGAAACAGTAAGCCTAATACACGCTGTCAAAATAACAGCAGAATTTGAAATTATTGAAAAGACATACACGTTGTTGGGGGGGGGGGGGGGGGGGGGGACTGTAGGCCTAATAATAAATCTAAATAAAACCAACATTTTTTTAAAACAATTTTAGGACTCTTCTCTGCTGGAAAAGTCATAGAGCAGCATAAGCAGGTGATGCTGGTTCATTGATGGTCTAAACTGGGCAGTGCTGGTTTTATGCTGGTCAAGTTAGAAGTGTGTTGAAATTAAAATGGCTGTGCTGGTAGACCAGCTTAATCAAGCTGTAATGTGTTGGTTATGCAGGTAGATACACTTTGTCATGTTTGACCAGCTGGTGTGTTTACTCATCAGCAAGGGCTTCAAAAAGAACAAATATTTATACAGTAATCATATTATAATGTTGTAAGAAAGGTATTAAAAATGTTTTTTTTTCTGTTTGTGGACCATTCCAGTTACCATTCTTAGGACATGTAGAAAAAGTAAAATAAATCAATCACTCTGAAACCAATTGCTCAAATAAAATAAATAACTAAATAAACAAAGGAATGACATTTCATACTTTTCCAGTTGTGATAAAGTTCCCCTAAAAACATTAGGATCATTTAAAATCCACATTGCAGATAGACTGGGTGGAGGCCCCAGTCACAATTCCAACCAGATTCCCTGATTACACGAAGGCGACCCTAAATCAGTGTTATTACAATATTGTGATAACCCTGCCACTTGAGTGCATTTTAGCTACCTTGCTATGAGATTTCACTCCAGGTTCGGCTCTAGAATCCCCACAGCACACCCCTTCTGTCTCTCCAGCTGTTATTGAACCCCTCTTCACAATCAGATGCCCCACATCTTCTCAGTATGGAGTACCACTTCAGTCTGCCTTTTTATAAACTGCTACAAAAGTCTGATTAAATGTCAGACCAACATTGTTCCAGTGCCACACCGTTGCCCCTGGGTCGAGATTCAACCTAACCCCTAAAGCAATTCAGTTACAAGCCGATTCCTGAGGATGGGCGATCCTCAGAATTAGGCCATAAATGCTAGTCTAACTATTGGCTGGTTGGGTCACATGACCTTGACGTTGCGGCTCTGGCTCAATCTTAGGACGTTGTCATCAGCCAGCCAGGACCAAAGTACCTCAGACGGACACAAGTGGCTGTACCCCAACAGCTGGCCGGGGTTCCCCGGCTCATTGCGACCCTGAACCCCCCTACTGGCATAGCAGACGCCACCATGTTGCGAGGATACACTTATCTCTGATCTGCCCGAGCACCAGAGTAGTTATGCATGAACTGTAGTGGAGAAAATAGTCACTGGCTTATGGGCCAGTGCAAGCACTTCAGGTGCAGTGATCCTTGATCTGTACAGAAAAAACCATAACATTTTTTTTTTTTTTTAAATAAACTAATACAATATTAAAATTGAGTCAAAAATGTATATGGGCCTACAGGTACAATTGATATTCCAAATTGGAAGGAAAGGGGAAAAATTAGGTATCCGTTTTTTTTTTAATGACAGCCCTAATTGTAGGGGAAAACATAATAGTTAATTTACAATGTTATCAGGTCAGCCGATTACGTCTTACTAATAGTGCAAGAGAAAGAGTAGGCTATTGCGTTCATATTGAATCTGAGCCTTTGAACACAATAAATTCATTTATACTTTATACTTATGTCTCTGCATGAGCCGGTGCTAATGCAGTGATTGCTTCTTAAACTTTTTAAACCTCATTGTCGAAAATGGGTTTCTTGTGGAGCTAATCACTGCATTGTTCAATATAAATGGTTGGTTCACTGGTGTGCCATAGTTTGAAAGTTCTCCTCCAGTCCGTCTCAACATTACCGCAGTTTAGTCACTGCAGAGGGATCTTACAACTTCAGCGTCCTTGCACAAGTACACATACACAAGTACGCACACATACAGAGGCGCGCACACCCACACGCCACACACATAGATCCAGACCTGGGGTCAAACGGCCATTTGAAAACACTTTTACTCTTTAGACTCTGATAAAATTTGAAAACACTCCTCATATTAAAAGAGTCATATTAAAGAACCATCTTTTTTTCCCCCTTGAATATTGTTGACAATATGCGTCTCTTTTAAAATTGTAATAGGCAGGGATTTAATTGTTGTCAAAAGTAAGCATTTCAAATAAAGCATTTAATCCAGATGGAGAGATGCAAGGCACCGGCAGTGAAATGCCAAGATTAGTGTCGCTCATCAAGCTGAATTTTGCGAGGCGAACACGCTCAGGTTAGCGTTTCTCCGCTTTGGATTCGCCCTGCTCCCTCTTTGGGGGAGGAATGTTGTTGTCTCTGCCAGTACTGAGGGAGAGCGGGAGAAAGCAGGACTTGGCAGCCGCTCCTCCCGGAGCTCTTGGCTCGCCTGAAATCCTATTACATGGTGCGGGGCAGGCATTCCTCAGAACCTCGCTGCCACACGCCTTCTGCGGCCAAATTAAAGCCTACTCCTCGCTTCCCAAGGTTATCTCTCAGCATGCAACCCAGTTTGGTGACGGCAGTTCTCACAAAAGACGGTCGCAACATCACCCTCGGTCAGAATAAAACTGATCTCCGATTAAAATCGCCGCGGCATGCCGTCGGCTTCATGGTCTGCAATGAGAGTGGAGGATTGTGGGTAATGACCATGGGAGGACTGGCAGCTTTATTGTGTCTGCCTGTGTATAAGCTGGCTATCACAACATAATTTGTTGTAACCTCTTGGCTCTTTTAGCCATGTGCATATGGTCCCACATCGCCATGGTACCCACCGCCGATTGTATTGATTGTATGCGTTTTGACCGCTTCTACTCAAGAATTCACATTGCAAACATCTGTGTACAACTGTGGCCGCTTCAAAACCTGGTGTGGATCTGTAGATGCTTAACTAACACTGGCTAATATATCCAAATCCATAGATTCTGTCTGTCAGTATCATAGTGCAGGATCTGGACTGAACATCAAATTTACACTTGCAATGGAAATCACACAACACTATATAAACTAGACAGTTTTTAACAGATAAAAATTCAATCAAGTCCAACAGAGTCTCACCCTTCCCCAGCAATAGTTTTGGACTGACCGTCCCCAGATTGCGCTGGAAGCAGAAATAAGTTTCATCTTTAAATAAATCCATCCTCTGTAATTCAAATCTATACCTTACCGGAGTCATGCTGTTCTTAAAAAGGAAGCCCTCAAACCTTCTACAGTCACCTGGCTGCCTGTAAAGGGCTGCTTAATATATTTTTAAACTGCACTGAACAAAAACAAGGATTGGTTGATTTAAGGAGAAGCACAAGGCCTATCACGCGATAGTTCTCCAGTGAAAGAAGATTGAGCTTGTATGACTACAAATAGGAGTTTGCTGACCCCTAGTGTTCATGTTTTGCAAAACGCAGGCCAGGCTCTGCATTTCTCCATTATAACAGGCAACAGAGTGAAGAATCTCTCTTGTTCCTGTAACGGTTACCAACAGCACATTAGTTGGTAAAGTGTTTTAATGACATGCACATCGCCTACACAAAGTAATTCTACAGAACAACAATGCTACAGTGATTGTTCACATATAGCCAACCTACATTGAGAAAAGCTTTCAGATTTTCAAGCATCTTATGGTCTGAAAGTTGTGATGTTTGGTTGTTTATTTGATAAATTAATAAATGTACCCATGGTATTCATGGGCATTGCTGATTGTAGTCAACACACGTTCAAATTCTAGACACCTAGAATCAAGAGGTCTAGTGTGGCATATTACATTAGTGGCATTTAACAGATGCTCTTATCCAGAGCAACTGGCGCAGCTTTAGCATTTAAGGTTTAATACCTTGCTCAACGGCAGTCTCTACTAGCACTTGATGCAGTGATGCATTGCATGGATCAGGTTCAAGTCCTGCAGGGCTGGAGTGACTGCAGGCCTTTGTGCTTTTCTTTAAATTGGCAGCCAATAAAGGCCTGTGAAAAAAGCTTTGCAGACTTTTCAGCCAATGAATGACTTAAATGAACCACTTGCAGCCCTCCCACTGGAGTCTAACATCCCAACTGCAGGCATTCTATATGGCATATGGCCATATTAATTATTTTAAACTTTTTTTTAGTTTATATATTTAAAATAAATAACACTTAAAAATTTTTTAAAAAAGTAACACAAACACACTTTTGTTTTCTTTATTAAAAGCAAATGTACAATTTCTTGCCTCAACATTACTACTGAAAAGCTGGGGGGGAAAATGTCAGATATCTACAGATAACAGTCTGTTAAAAACTGCATTAAAAAATACAAAAAAAAACTGTACAACAACAAACATAACTATGTATATACATACATATACACACATATGTGTGTACATCTGCTAAAGTGTACAACGGTATACATTTGAAACTATTTAGAGTAAAGCAATACTGGTACTTCACACATTGGGCCACTGCATTACAAAAGCAATACGTGTTCCAAGTGTCAGATGTCTGGGTCTGGCCATCAAGAAGCCAGTACAGTTAGATATACAATTCAACATACATCTGAGACAAACATCCTACATTCTCACATACAGAAACTGTCTTTGCAAAGGTTCAGTCTAAGAACCGCATTCTCAGCGTTAGAGGGATATGTCTACATATCCCGTAAAAACAGTGCTTGTCAAAAGTCTAGCATCTAAAAAATGACAAACAGAAAGTAGCATTTTAAAGCCATTTCATATCTGTGCTCTTTTCCTGTTCATTCTACTTTTCCTCCTTCCCCTCAACCTGTACATTTGGTAATCATGAAACTGAAACACAGATATTATTCTAAATAAATATAAGTATAATAACATTCTCCTCCCCTGGATACAAAAATAGAAAACAAAGTCCTCTTAAATATTTTACAAAAGACTTATTATATTAATACTATACATTATACTCAAAAATACAGCATTCTTGAAACAAAAACAGAAAAAAAAAAAGCGATGTTGATACAGGAAGCTAGTATTTGGTGATCGTATGTGCGGTCATTTATAAAGACAAATGTAAACGCACTGATGCTATGAACTTTGTGGTTTTCAGGCTCAAATAATTCTAAGACCAAGAAAAGTTAAGCTATAGAGCAATTTATCATGATAATGATAAGAGTGTACAATATTGAAGAGTGTACAAATACATTTTAAAAAGACTTTTACATTACTGGGTTCAAATTCAATTTTGTTTCCAACCATTGTTTTACACTTCTTAGGAACAGACACATCCAGCGTTCAGAAAATGCAAATACATTCATTCCCCTGAACTTTGGGGCTGATTTACTAAGACCTTAAGCAGGTGCAAAACCTTTTAACACACACAAAAACAATAACATGACCAATGATTGGTCATGTTGTTGGTTTTGCGTGTGCTAAATGGTTTTGCCCCCGCTAAAGGTCTTTGTAAATCAGGCCTTTTGTGTTCAGAAATTCTGTGACAGAATGATCACTGTCATGGCTTCTGATTGGCTGAGCCCTGTGTAGTGTGGTGCACCTTCTCTGATGGAAGACAGGGAACATGGAACACAGAACTTTGAATGAAAGCAGGAAAGCTTTGCTTCTCTGGTATGGACTGACATTCTGAAGACAAAACTGTCACTGATTTATTTTTTTATTTTTTCTTCCAGTGTCCTACTTTAATTTTTATGGTGCACAGCACAGCATGAGGTTGGCCTGACCATAATGTGTCCCGTGGTGAACACGAAACACGAAAGTAAGTGAAATACAGGACAACATATTGTCATATGTATTCATAAACCTCTCATAAACCATTACATTCAGCTGGAATAGTATAACTGCTTTGGACCAAGGCAACAGGTTATAGAACAGACTTCTGTGCATCCATTTGCAATGACTATACTCAGTACAACAACATTTATAGAGCTTAACAAAGATGACCATTTATATGAAATATGTTTTTGGTGATTGTGGCATTGCCATATGATTAGGTTTGTTCATTCAAGATTTAAAAGAGCCAGTGCCCCTCCCCACCCCCACCCAAAAAAAAAAAACCCACACCGCATAGAAAATACATCCATTCATTTTAAATATGAAATCGCCTCTCTTATTCCACTATCAAGCACCTGAAATTTGATAGGACTGGCCAATTGTTATGTTTTTTTGTTTTTTTCCCCCGAGTACCCATGACGTCTTGCATGGAAAAGTACAGGGAGTAAAAGGGTTCATATATCATATTATTCACAAGGATCTTCTCAAAAAAACGATATATACTGTATATATATTATTATATATTTTTTGAAAGAATAAAGAAACAGTGCAGGACAACTCGGTAACTTACAAGTTACTTACATACAATACACACAGTGCCAGAAGGCACCTACCCTTCGTCCACTAAGGGCGTCTAAAAAAAATTAAAAAATTGGTCTCCTGTTCTGTTCACCATCATTCTTGAAACCTGTTGTACATTCCGTTCCAATGTGCTGCAGTGGCACTCTGGGCCACTAGAGGGTGCAAGTGAGCAGATGGTCAGAGGGTGGCCAGCAGCAAGGAGGGACACAGGTCTCAATGTCCACGCAAAGTGGCCCTCGCAAGCATGAGCTTATGAGGTGAGCGGGGGGAGGGTGGGCATGAGTGAGAAATAAAAAAAAGAATGGAGGTGAGAGTGTGACTAACAGACAAACAGGCTCAACTAGAAGTTGGCATAGGAGGTGTTGTAGGAGACAGCTCCTCTAGGGGGCGCTCAGGGTAAAGGAGCTAGGTATGGTTCCATTAGCATCAATTTATGCAAGTGATTAATGCCCCAAATCTTGCTCAACTTTCCAAATGGAAATGCCAGGTGTGCATTTAAACGCTAAATTTAAATGACCTTAGGTAGATGCAAGATCTTAGCATTAGAAGAGATGGGATATGCTAGACCTTGCAAATATTTCCACTTGCAAAAAAAATGGCCTAAATGCATATTAAGGCTAATGGAAGCAATTGTAACTTGCAAAAAAACTTACCTTGGTTTTGTTTATTAAAAAAAAAGTAAAATATTGTCTTAATTCTCGTAAATTATTAGGTCTTCACTAACAGAACATACAGAGCTTGAAAAGCCTAGTTGGGTGAGTGTTTTGTTATAAGCGAAAGCTACTGTTCTTAGTGCCACAACATACATTTTGCTGTAATGTTCCAATGGAACAATATCTGCAGTTTCCATCATAACTCCAGGGGTTGAAGATCTGCACGCTTAAATGTGATTGCATTAGATTACAGCTCAGAACTGTAAAAGACACCATAAGAGACAGCCATCTATCTAATAATGCTGCTGAGTTAATTTGATAAATCTAATAATACTGCTGAGTTAATTTTCTAACTCTAATAATGCTGCTGAGTTAATTTTATAAATCTAATAATGCTGCTGATTTAATTTTATAAATCTACTAATGCTGCTAAATTTTTATAAAAATGAGAATTGCACATCTATTTCTCTGTGATTGTTCACAAAACCTTGGTCCTTGTACCTGTGTTAAACAGCCACAGGTATGGGGGTTACCACTTCCTCCTTTGCACATGTGAGATGTGAACTCGTATTATGTAAGTAAGTCGCTCTTAAAGTGGATAAATGTGCGTGCGTGTGTGTGTGTGTGTGTGTGTGTGTGTGTGTGTGTCAGTCTGTCTGTCTCTGTCTGTCTGACAGTGTCAGTGTGTGTGTGTGTGTGTGTGTGTGTGTGTGTGTGTGTGTGTGTGTGTGTGTGTGTCTATCTGTCAGTGTGTGTGTGCGTGTGTTTATCTGTTTAATCAAATGGTCTTACAGGCTTTGGAGAGAAGTAAAGACTGAGCTTGGGACCAATGGCAGCTGGGTAATGGAGTACATGAACACACTGTACACTGGTGGAGCGGTGTACATGTAGAGGACGTGCAACACGCTAAGAATGATCCCTTTAGACATGAGCACAGAGGGAAATGAGAAGAGGGAGGCTCCTCAGAGCCCACATTCAGATGAATCACAATGCACATTCACTCTCCGAAAAACTAATTCAGTCAAGCGTTCATTTTATTCCCACCCACCTACCCCCAAATAAAATTGAACTTGACTAAATTCTTCATTCAGAGTTTCGTACAAAGTGCATTCTGGTCGATCTGGAGAAGGGTTACGCTAATAGGGGGCTGCGTCCCAATATTCTTCACTCCTCACCTCCTTTCCTCCACTCGTCTCCTACCCGGAAGTATACAAAACCGCCCCTACGTTTCAAGTACAAGTAGTTGAATGTATAGTATACAATGTACCTGACATTGCAGTTTGCGTCGAGACACTAATTAATATGTACGCATTACTATGTATTTAATATGTGATCTACAACATTAGAATAGGACACTACGATCGGTTTCCGGGAGGCGGAGGAGAGGAGGATGCATTTTTCGAGCATTGGGACGCACCCCAGGGTGGGTCTGAGGTTCACATTCTGAGGTAACCGAGAGTCATGTGACTCCCCCCCCCCGATGAGACTCGGTTATTTTTTAAACGGTGGAGGCATAGCTTGTTTAAGGCATGATGGGTGGACCCTGCAGGGTCTCACGTCCCTCTTTCTTTACCCCTCCCAGCGTAAGGCAAAAAAACACAAAGCGTGACTCCTACATTTTCCCTCCTTTGGCTTACAGAGGACTCGTTAACACAGAGGAACTGTTGTTGCGTTAAGGCAGACTTCTTCAGACCAATCTCAGCGTTCTACCACGCCACAGGCATCGCTAAGCACTGGTGGAAAATAAATAAATTTTAAAAAATAAAGATTTAAAAAATTATAAATGTCCGGTTGGCTATAGCTTGGGGAAGAAGACACACACAATGTTCCCCGTACACGCAAACACATTGAACCAATGACGCGGCGCAAACTGGTTGCCATGACCACATGCAGTTCTGGAGCTTTTGTCCTGAAACTGTCTCACAATCCAAATTGTGAAAAGCTTTTTATTTTTAGAAGACCTCCTAAGAGTAGTTTAACAGCAGCGAGAGTCTGCATGTCTGCACGTATTTTTCTTTTGAACCCAAAAGTAATTCTAATGATCCTGATTCATCAGTTTATGTTAATTAATAGGCATTCATTGGGAAACAGGAAATGCACCCTTTTGTCAATAATCACCTAAATTGCTGGATCCAGTCAGTTACAATCAAAAGCGAGCAAAGCGATTGTGATCTGGCACCCAGTGGCAGCACCGGTCCCCACTCCAACTACATGGGCATTCTGCGTCTATTAAAGCACAGTCTAGCACAAGGGTCCACTGGCTAGGCCTGGCCACTTACAATGAGAGCTTCCTATGGAGTGTTTCTCCACAAGAGATTTGCACAGAGACAACACCAGTTTGTTCTATAGAAAAAGAAAAGGAGAGGCGGAGAGAGAAAGTGGGGAAAAAACAGAGAGAAAAAAAAAAGAGGCCAGTCAGTGAACGTCGCAGAGCAGGAAGTGACGGGCAGCTCTCAGACCCGTCAGCACTTCCCCCCTGATCGAAAAGCTCCCGTCTTCCCCCAAAGCCAGTTTCAAGTACCATCATCCGGAGAGGAAAGGGTGGAGCAAATGGGGTCCGGGTCGGGGTGGTGGTGGTGGGAAGTGATGGGAGTCACATTTTGTGAGGGGATGGGGCAGATGGAGTCAGAGGTCAGAGGTCACACAGTTGCACACCCCCGCACGTCGCCCTCCCCCCCAGAGCGTCTACAGGAAAGGCTTTACACCCCACTGGGAGCAGCGTGACGTGTAACGTGACCGGGGGGGGGGGGTTGAATTTGTGAGTGTGTTCTTTTATCGTATTATTTAAAGGCATTGGTAGGAGTGAGCAGAACATCTAAAGAGATTTTAAACGCAGGTTTCGGGCCCCGCCTCGGCGTAGGTGTACCCCACCCCGGAGTGGCGGCCGTTCACCCCGAATCCCAGGAAGGAGCTGAAAGAGCAGTAGTATTCTGCACCGCCCGCCCAGTGGGAGTACATCCGCTTTTTGGAAAGGCGCTCAGACCTTCTGTGGCTGTCGCTGGGGGCGTGGCCTCTCTTGCGGTCCGGGGCATGGACCTCGGCCAGGGGCGTGAACTCGGACAGGTGGCCCTGGTACAGCCTGTCAGCATTCTGCAGGGGAGGGGGGCGGGGCCACAGGTAGGAGGAGAGAGAAGGTACACAATGTTATTGGTCAGGCTACACACAAGCACACACACGCGCACACACACATGCACATACACACGCATGCCCATGCACACACACACACACACTCAAATACAGACAGAGTACAAGACAGCACAAGTCCAGAGAAAAGGCCTCAGGAGGCAGATCAGAGCGGAACACACGTCCAGACCAGCATGCACCTCTTCACAAACATGCACAAGGTGAGCTGTTCATTCCCAGAGCTGTATGGCCTTTGCCTCAGTCTTGACTATACAATATTTCCGCTTTCCTCATTAATACCCACAGCTATTTAACATCACCCTGCAGTGATGCATCTAACACTAGAGTGCATCATCTCATTTTGATGCACATTCTGTCAAGTCTCTTCAATGCTCAAAGACCCTCTTCTGTGCCTAATATGGCCTACTGAATTATTTTGTTTTCATTTTGGTTTTTTTCCCAATACACCTTATCTGTTTCGCTCTGTGAAAATCTTTTAAATCACTTATTTTTTCAGTGAGACAGGCAGTATTGACTAGAAGATTCATCTGGGACTGAACAGCCTTTGAGTTGCATTGTTTCTCATACACACTCCTCCCCTCCAGTGCTAATGCATCTTTCCCTCCGACAGGACATGGTCCCCAAAACCACAGACCGAGCACGGTCCCCAAAACCACAGACCAAGCACGGTCCCCGAAACCACAGACCGAGCACGGTCCCCGAAACCACAGTCCGAGCACGGTCCCCAAAACCACAGACCGAGCACGGTCCCCGAAACCACAGACCGAGCACGGTCCCCAAAACCACAGACTGGTCAAACACCCCCAGAGAGAGCACCGCAGAGAGGAAGAGGTACGAGGAGGTCACAGGTAGTCCTCAGAAAAATGTCTGTGTGTCTGTGTATATATGCAAATATGGATTTCTGTGTGTGTGTGTGTGTGTGTGTGTGTGTGTGTGTGTGTGTGTGTGTGTGTGTGTGTGTGTGTGTGTGTGTGTGTGTGTGTGTGTGTGTGTGTGTGTGTGTGTGTGTGTGTGTTTGTGTCTGTGTATGTGTAAATATGCATTTCTGTTTGTCAGTGTGTGTGTGTGTGTGTAAATATGCATTTCTGTTTGTCAGTGGGTGTGTGTGTGTGTGTGTGTGTGTGTGTGTGTATGTGTAAATATGCATTACTGTTTGTCAGTGGGCGTGTGTGTGTGTGTCCACATCTTTTCTGTTCATCCCTGTAACAGAAAATGAAATAAACCAGCAACCAACTGAACAAAACCAGTTGCTTGTCACCCCAAGTCTCAAGAACACAGCAAGCCAGGACCATGGTCACAGGGAGCGGAACCCCTTTCCTCCTACGTGAGATTTACCATGGCGCAGCTAGGCGTCCGAAATGGACTGACCTCCGTCCAGGAGTGAATCCTGGCTGTAAATCAGGACCATTTCCATGGTCCTACCTGTCCCGGCCCTCTGTGAACAGCAAGATTATACACACTGAGACCACAGTCACAGTCACAGTCACAGCCCAGTCACAGCCCAGTCACAGTCACCCCCTGCAGAAGCCCTGGTAGGCCCCGGTGTGTCTTCGTGACATCAGAGCACACGCTGCTTCTTTAAACGTCCGGCTCCACCAGTAGCTATAACCCATAACCACAATGAGGGAGCTAAGCGGTTTGCTAGCGCCTACACCAGAGCTCCCCAATGCTGGTCTTTGAGGAGCCCAGGGTCTATTGGTTCCAGGGTCTATTGGTTTTTGTTTTCACCTTGAAAATCAGCAAGTCGTTCAGAATTTCAGACCTAGAAAGCAGGTGAGGTTACAGATCAATTAAGCGCTCAGTCAATATCAATGAGGATCAGCAGAGACTGTAGCCATTGCTTGGATTTGGGAGCCAAGGGCTGCACTAGTAATGTTTTACCATTGTACACACTGATTTACGAAGACCTTCAGTGGGTGCGAAACCATTTAGCACATGCAAAACCAATAACATGACCAATGATTGGTGCAAAACAAATTCCATGGCCAATCATTGGTCATGTTATTGGTTTTGCGTGTGCTAAATGGTTTTGCACCCGCTAAAGGTCTTAGTAAATAAGGCCCTGTGAGTATTCAGTCAAAGGCTTTTCTTTGTTTTGTTATTGAATAACCTAATATCTCTGAGACATGCTTCCATCCACAGAGCCCACAGATTTCAACCTTTATACATTTAAAACAAAAATAATAATGTTTGCACACCTGAAATAGCATGTTGTTACAAGTGTGTATGAGAAATTGAAAAAATAGTGTAGAATGGGACTCCTATTCTGAACACTGATACTGAAACGATGAAGTTCAAAGGTTTTGGTCACAAAGACCATTGTCAGCCACGAAAACAAGGACAAAGCAGATGGAACATAAAAAGGTTGTGTGTCATAATCTGTTACCTGCTGGTAAAACACAGTGTGCCGCAGACCTTAGTCAACCTTCCTAGCTTCAGAAACAAGCGCACGGACGAGAGTCTCCCACAGAACACCTGCTGAGGGTGACACCGACGGGTCTGAGAGATCAAACGACCGGCAGAACATCCCGATCGGCTGGCGCATACCGTAGCCAATGCCGCCTGTTTACACGGCTACCCAGGTTCCCTTATTACAAAAGACCTGACACCAACAAAGCTGTTCCAGGCAATCTATCTGCCTTCCTCAAACACCGTCTCCATGACTCCATGCAGCCTGAACTGCTCTCTCCTGGGAAAAACAACTATTCCAGCAAAGCCTGTTCTGACAGACGCAGTTATGCTAACGCTAATATACCAGCGCAGGAAGCAGTGCTGGTGCTCAATACTGACGCACAGTATGGAGTGCCGGAGTACCAGGGCAGGAATTAGACAGATAAGCCTTAGGACAAGATTGCAAAAAATAAATAAATAAATAAAAAGCAATGATAGCAAGTGTTGCGCGAGTGGCATTGTGCACCTGGAAAAACCGCAAAACACAATTACGGTTATATAAATCTCAATTATGATTATAAACAGCCTGTAAATGGTCACACATCGATCCAACCAGGTCTTCACAAACACAACAATGAAATCTGCTCACAGAACACAATCTCATGTTGGACCTACCTAATAGAAACAGAACTGTTATGTCTGACTGAACTGCCCCTCTCGGCCTTGCAGTAACCCGCACTGCAGGGGTGGGGGTGGGGGTGGGGGTGGGGGGTGGGGGGGGGTTGACTATTGGCAGCCATGAGTAATTGCAGAACCAGCTAAAGGCTTCTGGATTGTTCCGTGATGTTCCTCTTGCTCTGAAGGAGCTGCCCTTAGTTTTCTCTTCGTTTCTCTGCAGCAGTTTAAAAAGGCACCAGCCTCCCGTAATGGGACATGCCCCGCTCGCTCACATGATAAATCCCACTTTCTCTCAGGACACTCTGTCCCATTGTTCAGAGTGGGCAGGAACGCACTGGCAAACAGCCACTTGGCTGCCAGCGATCCCATTTACCTAATAATTGCTTCTCGGCACTAAATGTCCTGACGAGACCTTGAGAGGCGACCGGAGAAAACGGAGAGTGAGAGAGTGAGAGAGTGAGAGAGTGAGAGACACAGAGAGAGTGACACGAAGAGAGTGACACAGAGAAAATGACACAGAGAGAGTGACAGAGAGAGAGAGAGAGAGACACAGAGAGAGAGGGACAGAGAGTGACACAGAGAAAATGACACAGAGAGAGTGACAGAGAGAGAGAGACACAGAGAGAGAGGGACAGAGAGTGACAGAGAGAGAGGGACAGAGAGTGACAGAGAGAGAGAGAGAGAGAGAGAGACACAGAGAGAGATGGACAGAGAATGACACAGAGAGAGAGAGAGAGACACACAGAGAGAGAAAATTAAATAAATATACCTTTAACAATATACATGCAATATACATGCACATACAGACACATACACAAACAGGTGTACCCAAATAATTTCCCAGCATGCAACATTACTGGACACGACTGTGATGAGAATGAAGGACACCATAGGGCACTGGCATAAACTGGCACAACTACAGTCAACCCAAAATGGTCAATGTTATAATCATTAGTATCAATACTAAAAGCCTCATTATGTGGCTAGACTTTTTTTTTTCGTTGCATTGTTTGACTGTGATGTTAATTATCATTGCTTTTATGTTGTTTTTTTGTGCATTTCCTGTAATGTCTCCGGTATTTTTATGAACTTGTGAGTCATAAAGCGGCCAAAATATCTCAAAGTAATTCACAGAAGTTCTCACATGAAACCTTTATTAAAATTCATGCAGAATTTTTACTTTATGTATCTTACTAAAGAATACTATAAATTTGACTTTTTGCATAATCAATCATTTGGCTCGAGATAGTAAAATGTAATTGTCTCCAATTTATGTGTTTCCAGAGACGACTACAATCAGCCGCAGTGACATCTGCGAGAGAAGAAGTCCCGCATAATCAATGCGCTGATTAATGCACCTGTGCAGCGATAAAGGCATTCAGCTCCTCCTAACAAATCTAAACGCAGCAATGCATTAATGCCACGTATTATTACTCACGGTTACAATGAGAAACTTTGAAAAGAAAAGATTCTTTCCGAACGCTAACGAGCGTCTCTGGAACACGGCTATTCAGGAACGGACAGTGACAAAACTACGCGTCGTCCGTGAAAGATGCTTATCTAATAAATGGGCTGCCGGTGTAGTGTCCCATGGTGACCGGTAATCACAGGCGTGCCGGCATGCAGAAAGGATCGAAGATTCACCTCCTGTCCAGCTAGAAACTTAGACTGCTGGAGGTCTGGGAGAGCATAAAGATGGTGGACTGCTCGGCAGTGAGACACCGGCGCTTTGTCTGCCGTTTCCCCAGAGAGAGAGAGAGAGAGCCAGAGCCAGGCATTGACGGGAGGAGAGGTCAGAGGTTAACGGGTGCAGCAGGGAAAGGAGCAGTGGGTAATTTCAGGTCAGCCGAAGGGAGCAGAGGGACGAGGGAGAGAGGAGAGAGACAGGCGGTCACAGTCAAAAAAAGCTTAAAAAACACAGGGTATGAAATTAACACCCACCCCCAGTCAAATGCTGGTAAAATCTTGATTGTGGCTTGTCAGATTTTTACTCTAGCAGCCACTTTGGAAGGTGACAAACCAGGTTGTATTCTATTGAAAAATACAATACTGTAGGCGGCAGTGTAGTATAATGGTTAAGGAACTAGCCTTGTAACTGAAAGGTTGCAGGTTCGATTCCCAGGTAGGACACTGCCGTTGTACCCTTGAGCAAGGTACTTAACCTGAATTGCTTCAGTATATATCCAGCTGTATGAATGGATAAATGTAATAGCTAAGAAGTTGTGTAAGTCGCTCTGGATAAGAGCGTCTGCTAAATGCCTGTAATGTAAAAAGGTAATGTAGCTGGTAAAATGCTGGTGATTTTTAGAATCCACAAGCCACTCTGGCCAGTGGGTGAAAAAGTTAATTTTATACCCTGCACACACACCTTCCATGGCTCTAAGAAATGGGAATCAAAGGACGTCTCAAAAGGAAGTGATGTTTGATAATTAGTATTCAAATAGATTTGTCTACTTCATAGACATTTTTTCTGTACTCTGACACAGCTTAAATTTACATTTGTTTTTCTTATGATTTTACATCCTCTGACATATCAGTGTTCCCTTGTGCTGCTCACTGTTCCACAGAGTGGGACACCAAAAACTTTCAATGGGAATTTCCTCTCATGGGATTGGTTCATAAAAATAGGGAGGAACCTTTATCCCAAAACCAGGTAAAACAATAATAAAATAAATGTACATAAATAAAATAATTAAATAACGTAAGCCAAAAATAAATAAAAATGGACAACAAAATACAATGACAATCAGACACAAAACCAGGAACATGACAAGAAAGTAAAATGAGGTAACACAGGTCCTGAGCCTGTATTTTTACCGGGGGGTATTTCACAATGCAGGATTACTGAGTTAACTGGATAACTGCACTGAGTAAAACCCGGAACCCTCCCAAATCTGGAACATAAACCGAAGTAAAAAGAACTGTTTCTGGGTTTTACTCAGTGCAGTTATCCAGCTAACTCAGTAATACTGCTTTGTGAAATACTCTGCTGGTTTTATTTAAAGATGTAAGGTTTAGATTTTCCCAGAGCAGTATTATGACAAATATGAAGAGGAACAAAAGAGTAAATGCATACAATGACTTACAATGACTTACAATGACTTAAAACATCAGTCAAGATTACTCAAACAACAGGCAGAATAAACCTCTCAGAAGTCACAGACCTCCAGGAGGCCCCCGACTGATAGTATCTGTGCAAACATCTGAAAAAAATAAACAAACATTTTGTCTCCACATCGGCCTCACAAAAAAACCAAACAAATGAAAAACAAACAAAAGGCCCCAGCACATCTTCCATGTAGCAGTCATCCCACAAAAGAAAACAAATCTAGTGTTAGTGTGTGTGTACCGAGGGCACGTGGCTGTAATAGGCTGATGTGAAAGATGAAACCTGAACCAGGGAAGGGAAACGTAATGGCCGCCGTTACCTGGATACGCTCGGTGGTGGTGGGCCACAGGGCGCGCCATAGGACCTTCTTGAGCACGTCGGGCAGCAGACATACGGTGATCAGCATGATGATGCTGAGCCAGGCCGGGCCGCTGGACAGCATCTGCATGAACACGTAGTACATCCTCTGGTAGTTCAGGAACGGCCTGTTGGACGGACGGATCGAGCCCCGTCAGAACCGCATTCTCCACCATTTACAACAAGAGGGGCACAGAGTGTGGGAGCTACGTCACTACTAACAACTCATTAAATTACAAAGCGCTATTGCTATCGCTGTTACCGCACTAGCTTGGACACTTGATTTGATTTACTGACAAAAACATCTGTTACTGTGTGAGAAGCTGTAAGCACTGCAAATTAGGGAAGTGAATTTGTCAAGCAAACAAATATTGTCAATTAATGGACAGTTTCCTGACCTTACAATGTGATGCGATTCTTTACAGTCTAATAATTATCACTGTACATGTAAGAGCTGCCTAAAAGTCACATAATGAAAGATGTACCAAATGATTCCTCCCCACAGCAGAGAGAAAATCACATAGAAAAGCAACGAGCCCCAGATGACGAAGTGGTTGATCCACGTCCAGTAGTGCGTGTCCAAGGCGAGCTGAAAATGGACGAACCAAGCACAAGGTCAAAGGCCAACCTCAACAGACACCGCTAACACACACTGACATGCAACAGTGTGCAGAGAGCAAGATTTTGAGTCGTTATTCTTGATCCGATCGGCTTTGATTTACCTTAAGCGTGACTGTGAATACCAGCACAGTGAAGACAAGACTGCCAAAGGTCCAATTCCCAAACATCTGCAAGAATGGAGACATTGTGAGTCACATGCACAATGGCGCCACCTGGCTGCTGCCATCATCACGTATGTTTTTTTGGCACGGGCATCTTAGTCACGAGACGGCCATTAAAACACAGAAAACCGCCAAACCCAAAGCTAAGCACTGACTGGTTTGACATTCAGTTTTATCTCTTCCTTCCCGGCGGTAGCAGAAAATCCGGTAAACACCAGTAAGAAGCTGCTCTTTAAATGTCTTTTTGCCGAAGGCCACACTCAACCCCACTCCTGCAGGTCATTCTACTGCAGTGCCTTAAATTCGAATTTTTTGCCAGCCTTGGACTCATTGTGTGTGACAATTCCAATGGTAAGCTGGTCAAAGCGGCCACAGGTCGACCATCTCTCGCTGGCAGAGGGTGGAATGTACGCCTGTGGTTTACACGTCGGGAGTCACGCGTCGTCTTGCCGCCGATAACTACCGCAGCATGCGTCAGGCGTTGACGTTGCAGCTCTTGCGTGATTGTGATGAAGGGGATGGGAGTGCAGCTGTAAGAAAACCGTTCAGTTGCAGACGCAGAGGTGACGGCTCCCCCTACACACCCAGCATTATTCACACGGAACGAGCACGCGCGTTATACCAAGCTACATATAGCGTCAGAGGAGAAAACGCCGTTCTCCAGAAAAGCAGGATTGACTGACGCACACAACTTGTCTAGCGTCGTTCTTTGATGCTGCTGGGCTCCTTGCCGAGATTTCAGGACCCAACAGACACCTGGAGAGGTAGGTAGACAGAACTGAAAAGCTAGTTTGTCTGGTCTGAACTGGCTTAGCATGTTTTCATTTATATCAGCTCATCATATAACTGAAGTACCAGATGTTACTCTACCAAAAGTAATTGAGGGCCAACTATAAAACCGCCATGTTTAGTCTGGTAGATATGGCTTAGCTAGAGATACAACAAGCTAAGGGATGTAATTGCACTCTTGTTCATAGTCTATGGTAAGAGCGGCCAACCTGAGACCCTGAGAGTCCGCAATACATGCAGGTTTTCATGGTTATGCAGTGCTAAACAGTGTAAGTTGATTAACAGTTTTACTTGATTAGTTCACTCACTTCACCTTGTTTCCTGAGTCTAAATGGCTGCTGATATTAAGGTGAAAACTGAAAGCAGCAGACCCTATGGCTCAACAGGACAAGGGCTAGCCTCCCCCACCCTAGGGGGCACCATCAATACTTCCATCAGTAGGGTCAATCACACTTCTGAGCTCTGATTTCACAGCAAGCTGGCGAATCCCCTCCATCTCCCATTTTGTTTTGAACATTCTCAACATTCCCGAGTTATTTCAGTGTACTAGAATTCCTCAGCCCCCCAGCATGCCTGCAGTAGGCAGTGGTCTTGTTTGGTCTCCCCATTCTTGATTTCTACAACAGAGCTTGAATGAAAGGAAAGGCGAGCCGCACTGACGGCAGCTATTAGCACGATGTTGCATGAGTTGTATGAAATTCATGGTCACCTTTCATGCGATACACTTATATTTAAACAGCAGAATTCTCGTAGGTGACGAAACACCACGAAGGTCAGCACATTTCTCTTGAAAATTTCTCTTGTACCGTTCATAAATAATAAGGCATTTGGCAACTTATCTGTCCTGTCAATTCATAGGTTATTCACTGTGCCATACAATGAGGAATCTGCCTCTATGTAATCGGCCTTCTCTGTAACACCAAATAACATTTCCAGTCTTGGAGTTGAATACGGGTTGCTTGGCAGTAAGGGGGGGAAACTGTGAGAATCTGTCCTGATTGTGCAGGTTTGCTGCCAAAGCAAGACTTCAGTACTGCGGCCAGGGTTTCAGATGCTGAAACAAGCTTCTATTTTAGGAAACTGCAGCGTGAGTAAAAAAACAAATAAAAATAAGAATGACCCACCTTTATGAGATTTCTGAAAGATTCCAGATTTCAGTTTGTTTTTTATATATATACAAACATATGGTTTCTATTTCAACATAAGTTCAAGGGCAAATGAAATTCAACTGAAGGAATTATAAATTGGTACAGTGATGGTTAAAATGTTTCTTACTTTTGTAGTAAGCTGTTTTTTGTTCATCTGGCTTTTTTCTCTCATCTCATTTGAAAACAAACCCTTGAGACTGGATCCTATTATTTCAATTATGCTTCAGCTGCAAATGTTAATATTTTGAGCCATTTTAGAAAAATTTCAATTAAATAGAAAAAAGAATGGTTCTTGGTGGTTTTTTTGAGTCCAAATAAACCCATTTTACAACACTAATTTTACAAGATTTCATTTGTAACTCTCCTTTGGAAGGATTTGCTTTATGCATGCTTCCGGTGTTCAGTTTTAAAAAATATATATTTCAAATCAATTAGTTGTACATGTGAAGTAATAAACTCTTGTGAAGCCAGACAAAATCACTGAAATGTTGGAAACTGAGGTGGTTTTCAAAGATGAACGAACCAAGTGGTACAATTCACCAAAATTGCCACCGAACAGTGAAAAGCATCACATTCCTGACTGGAATTGTCATTTGCCCTTGAGTACTGGGGGGTAATGAAGATGTTTCCGAGCTCTATGAGATCAGCCATCGCCGCTGACGAAATGCATGGCCACAGCCGCGGCGCTCAAAAAACAACATGGACAACATGTAGCTCTAGGTTACGTATGCTATCACCATGGAACACGGTATGGAGGGAGTGGTTACTTATGTTGACCTGTGGGAGGGGCGGAGAGGGTGCCGTGGGCAGGCGGAGAGAGTAAAAAGGCCTACAGAGTGATCGAGTTATGCACTGCAGGAGGGGGGGGGGGCGGGGGGGGAGGCGGCGGGGCGCGAGCGGTGAGGGGGGAAACGGTGAAACGAAAAACAAAACCAGGGTGACAGACAGAGAGGGACAGACAGGCTTACCATCTGTGTGTTTGTAGTCATTAGCTGAGGAAAGGAACAGGAGCAGAAAAAAAGCAAAATAAAAAAAGGAGAGAGGAAGGAAGAAGAGGGAGAAGAAGAAGAAAAATTGGGACAAAAAAGTAAAGAAAATTAGGATGTTAAACTGAAAAAACAGACAAAAAAAAGCAATCAAAAAGGTTAATATGATAAAAAAGAAAATAAATAAACAGTACAACAAAAGATGTCTGTAGCTTAACAGCTCAAAGCTACCGCGCAGTAAACACTGGGTGAATGGACAGCCTCTGTAATGGTTTTTAGGCACTGGCACACCCTAAGGGAGTCTCCAGGTTTTGAGGTCTTGACTTCATTGTACAGTCACCAAAGAAAAGATGTGAATTTCCAAGATTTTCCAAAACTTTTCCCAAAAACACAACAATTTGAGGTCCTCCCCATTGATAGAGGCAACCACATAAAATATTTGCTTAATATGGATCGGAATTCCAGAAAGTACCATTAATATGCACTAAACATTGAAGGGAAGCCTTCAATAGCACTCAGGGTGCTTGCCATGGCGATGAAAGCCTCACCTGACCGTTGCTGGTGAAGGTGGTGTTGTCGAACAGGAAGTAAGCACCAAAGAAGAACACTATCGCATCGAAGACTCCCAGGAACGTCCAATAGATGAAAATCCGCCAGCGCAGGAGGGAGTTTTTGGCGATGTCCCTACGGAGACATGAGAGAAAACCAGCCAATCAGCAAGGACACGCCCTTCTTACTGCATGCCCCGCCACGCCCCCATCTCTACGACACCAGCGCTATCAGCCTCATCAACAATCAGCGCCAACAAAGATGTCAAAGAGACGATACAAGAGCGGAATACCCAGCTACAAGAAACCTGTGAGCTTATTGACCATGCTGCATGCCTGCTCTTTGCTCTATCCTTCAGTCCTATCTTTCTCATTTGAGAAAAGTCTTATTTTGCTTAACTCCATTTAACTATTATTAAAGTAGTATATTTTCTATGCTTGAGAGTCAAAATACAGCCCATTCTCGAGGGCAGAGGGCACTGTGTATAGGGGCGAGCGGTGATCGCAGGCACGGCCCCCGTCTCGCTGAGGCTTGACGGGCGTCGGTCAGAGCCGCTCTGTCCGCGCACCGGCCCGTCTCCACGGCCCTGCGTTCACTCACAGAAGTGAGAGCTGTGAAGGACAGTGCAGTAACCCTCAGGCCCCTCAGCTCATCACTGCTTCCACAGCTGGGTAAAAATAGGCGGGCAGTCAGGCAGGGATTTCAATTTATCCTGGGGGGGCCGGGGCCAAACTTTATGACCTTGAAAATGATGATATGGGGCAGAATATAATGGACCCTGCTCCACCTGATACAAAAAGCAGGATAGTTCAAAGCTCTGGGTTACTGTGCAGCGATGAATTCAGGAAACCGGGTACATTACATATGCAGCTATGCATGATGGGACATGTATACTATACACACCGTGATGCATCGTGGGATATGTATACTGTACACGCAGCGATGCACACTGGGAAATGGGGTACTGCACATTTGCAGTATTGCATGCTGGGAAATCCCAGAGCCTCACCTGTACAGAGACGGGTCTCTCTTGAGGACGTCCACGCTGATGTGCTGCTCTATGAGGCTGTACAGCAGGATGGGCAGAGACGTGAAGCTGATATTGTACAGGGTGAGATACGCCGTGTCGTACAGAGGCTGGAGAGGATGACACAAGGAGAGGGGTGCGGTTATCAAATGCATTCCAGCGCCATATTGCGCAATGTAGGCCTGTATACAGTAAGCTGCAGAAAGGTAGTATCGGGGTTACATTCCTCCTGCAAGGGAGGCTAAGCAGGCAGTGCATTTATAAGCGTTTATGCACACTTATGACTGTGTGCGCAGGCATGATGTACCTGCTGGGAGAAGCCGCAGAAGAACTGGTATAGAAACTGGGGGAAGATGAAGCAGACATTCTGCAACACAGGAAAACAAGGGTCAGCTCTTCACAAGAGACACACCGTCAACCGTCGTCAGTCCTTGCAGAACAATGGTGTGCTTCTGCCCATATCAATACCTCCGCTTAGGTTGATGGATCTTCGTAGTGCCTATTCACACTTCTGGCATGCAGCACGTCATCACACTGTCATGTTTTTAGGGTTAGCCAGAATGCAGTGCGTTTTTTTGACAGCCAATGAGAGAAGCGCACTCACCTTGTAGAAGAAGTACTGTACCAGCTCAGAAATGCGGATGTAGTAGTAGTGGCCGTGGACAAGCAGGATCTTCTTCAAGTGTTTGAACTTTGGGATTGCGTAGTCGCTATTCCGCGCAGCCTGACGGCCCTCTTTGCCCATAATTCCTAGGGATGGGAAGCCAGACATTAATGGGGCTGAAATGGCCGCATGTCTTTGAGACACCATTTGCACCAGTAGAATTTAGTGTTAAAGTTTTTTTCTTTTTTATTTTATTCCTAAATGTAAGGCCAAGTATAACAAACTTTTCCCAGAAATGTTAAATTAAAAAAGGAAATACATGAAAAATGAGCAAAGCAAAATGACAGAAGAGGAAGTGAGGTGACAGGAAGAGGAAGTGAGACTGAAAGAGTTGAATGTCAGGAATCATCCAGGGTGCGTCCCAATATTCTTCACTCCCCACCCCCTTTCCCCCCACTCCCCCACTACCACTCCTCTCTTACCCGGAAGTATGCAAAACTGCATACGTTTCAAGACAGTACAAGTATTTGCATGTACAGTATACAATGTACCTGACATTGCGGCTTGCGTCGAGACATTAATATGTAACCGTAATTAAGATGTAATCAGCCACATTAGATTAAAACACAAAAATCCGTTTCCGGGGCACGGAGTAGAGGAGGTGGTAGTGGAGGAAAGGAGGGTGCATTTTTTGAGTATTGGGACGCACCCCTGGTGCAGTGCAGAGCTCACCTATGCCCACATGGGCCTCCAGGATCATGCTGACATCATTGGCTCCATCCCCAACGGCAAGGGTGATAGGGTGCTCCTTTGACGTCTTGATCAATTTCACAATCTGAAAGGACAGCCATTTCAGTGACATCATCCTCGGTTGAACCAACATTTGTCAATATTTATCCTTCTTCTGAAATACGGTTTGATGAGTTTAGGACACCCTGGACCAACACACACTTTATCAACAGTGGCGATAAGTGTGTAGGTAAAATGCACTCTGGGAGTGCTGGCAGTAATATATTTTGACAGCCCAAAACCAAAAATAACTTGGGGTGACACTGTCTCTGGGGCTCCTGACTCTAGGACATAGTGGACCTGAGGCCTGACTTTGCAGACAGATCCAGAATATAGCATGCAGTACATGGAGAGAGAGAGAGATGGCTCCAGCAAGCTCAGGATGTCCCACGAAATAACCGGGAAAAAAAACATAACACACGTGATCTGGTCACGGGTAGTCATGCGGTTCACGGTCAGGTTTTTTGGTCGTAATGAGAAGAGGGTTATCCATGTGGATGAGAATCTGCGGTATTAGTGGTGGCGACCTTTTCTTTTTTTTCTTGAATAAAAAAAACAAAAAAACAAAAAAACAGCTGCTAGACAGCACTGCTGTCTGAGGAAGTTATGTCACAGTAGTGATGTCACACCTGTGCTTTCTGCAGGGGCGCCATGCGGCAGCAGAGCACGGCGCTGCAGTTGCGGCAGATCTCCAGGAAGATCTCCTTGTAGTTCCCCGAGCTGTCGTCCTGCACAGGCTTCATCACCGCCGACAGCGTGGCTCCGTCGATGATCAGGCCGAAGTCGTAGAAGTTGTTTGAGAGGCTGCACAATAACACACCGGACAGCAGAGATGAGCAATGTGCATTTGAAATATGTATTTAGCACGAATTCATTTTGTATGCAATTTTAATTTCTTGTATGCTTGTCGCATTACGCTTGTGTTGTTCAGTTTAACCGGTGACATACGGTGCATGAGCCTACACCGGTGAAGTTATCTCCACACCGTCAAAACCGGTATTTTTGTAATTACAACTTTTAAATTAAATAAAAGTAAAAATTAAGTGCTGAGCGCTGATGTTGCGAGCAGGGTACCACATGTATAAACAATGCTGAGCAGAAAAATGCCCTCAGAAAGCTGCGTAAGCGAGTTTCCACGCAGAAATTCAGATGTATAACATAAGAGAACCTGCGTAGCACTGCGCACGCTGGACACTATACGTACGCAATGTTTGGAGTCAATGTGATATAGTGACACCATGATGAAAAGGCAGAAGGAGAAAATGCTAAACTTTGCGAAAGCAGATTTCTCACTTTATCCCTGAGCATTCTTTTACGCATTATTTTACTCAGAGTTTTATACATGTGGCCCCAGAGTTGTAAATTAAGATTGTAGATTACTATGGTGTAGTATTGTCACAGATAGGCTGCAGTTTTGTAACCGTATCGTTTTACAGGTTTTGTCAGTTGTGAGTGTTAGAGCGGTGCTGAGGAGGCGTGAGTGTCAGAGCGTTCGGACCCTGAGAAGGTGTCGCGGGTCATGCCACCCTGCTGTCTCAGGACGGTCCGGCTCAGCTCAAACAGCACGTCGTGCAGGGTCTGCTCCTCCGTGCGCTTGGTGGTCAGCTCCAGGATCTGCGTGCTACGGCGGAACAGCTTGCTGGCGTAGCAGGTGGCCGCAGCCGTCTCCATCTTGTCCCCGGTCAGGACCCACACCTTCATCCCGGCCTTGTGCATCGACTCGATGGTGTCCGCCGCCTTGTCCTGGAGCCTGGAGAGATCGAGTGAGTCAATTAACCAATCGAATCCATCAAATACGCAATCGGGCGCCGCACTGTGGCGGCTCACTGCTCCCAAAGTAGTTAGGATAGGTCAAATGCAGAGGACAAATTACCCCACGGGGTCAAGAAAGTATAACCTTTAACCTTTAATCTGCAACTCATTCAATAAATTAATCCAGCAGTTTTCTTCCCCTTGAGAGTGATCCTTTTGAGTAAATGTGCACACAGGTAAATAGACACACACAGGTGCGTCTAGGAGCGAATCACAGAGGTGCAGGGCCCCGCCCCGCCCCACCCCGCCCGGCCTGGGGCGTACCTGTCCTCCACAGCGGTGGCTCCCAGCAGGGTGAAGTCTTTCTCGATGATGTCGTAGGCCTCGGCCAGCCTGCGGTCGCGGTCCTGCAGGGCCAGCTTAGCGCTGTTCAGCCGGTGGCAAACGTCCTCGTACTCCGCCTGCGTCAGGGTCTTATAGGCCACGCAGAGCGTCCGCAAGCCCTCCTGTGTGTCACGCGTCACGTAATCAGCGCAGCAAATCGTCACTTTAACCAAGGCCAGCGATTCTCAACCCTGCCACTGGTGGGGTATAGGGTATGCTGCTTTTTGCTTTCACCTTTAAAAAGTAAATAATTTTGATTTCGATCCCAGAAACCAGGTGAGGCGAGTTAACAGTGTAATGAATTGTGTTCATTTGGCGATTAAGAACTAAGCAGCAACAAAAAGCAGCACACCCCCCCCCCCCCCCCCCCCAGACATTTCAATTCAGCCAATTCAGGAACTGAATGAACTGAAAATGCAGTCAATTAATTGCGAAACCCTCATAGAACATTGCAAGCATTTATGAATTGAATTGAATGTTTGCTTGGTTTGTTATAATCGTAAGTACTCTGCGATTAATCCCATTGATCAAAAGACATTTTTATGAAACCATATAGGTGTGACACCTGCCCTTTATTTTATTTTTTTTACACACTTCTTAGATGTAAAAGCTTAATACAAAAGCTACAGAGGCATCGTTCCTGAAGAATTACATGGTTTTACTCCAACAAACTATTCAGCCTTCCTCTATCACTCTGCTCCCTCCATCAGGTTGTAGACAACACATTGTACTGTGCTGTTGTGCAGGAATTATCTATCTGTGTCAGACACAAAAGTGGGTCAGTACTGGTGCCAATGGCAACCGGAGAGCAGCCAACATGATGTCACCTGGCCGCTTGCTTGCCGCCAAACCCGTTCCCACAGAGTTCACGAGGATAGACTCCGTACGGCCTAGGGGTTGCAACACGCAGCACAAATACTGGGGCCAGCAGTTTACGCTAGACCACAAGCTTACAGTCTTCAACACTGAAACAGGCCTCAAAGCAATACATTAGCAACTGAAGATGGCTTTAGCAAAACCGCATTTCAGCAACTGAACGGAATGTGCTGCACGTGATTATTTTTATGGGTTTTTTTTGCAGGAGCCTGTTTGGGCACATTACAACGGGTAGATTTGACGTGAGACTGCTTTTCGGGGAATTCTGACACGTGCCAATCTGTACGACAGCCACCAGTCTTTAGCAAACCTACGCTAGTCTAAGCAAACTGAGAGAACAGAGTAGAACAGATAGAAAAGGACAAACAGAAAAGAAGAGAACTGAATTCTAGTCTCCACTGCCAGCACAACCCATAAGAACACGCAATAGGACAGCGTCTGCGTTTTTATTTTTTTTGTTACCATTGTTTGTACCTTGTTAATATGAAACCACTGTCAGTTCCTATGTGCGGAGTAACATATCAAATGCCTACAGCAGACTGTACAGAGCAAGGGTGGGACCTGTACCTGTAGGCCTTTCTCCATTTCTGGCTTGTGCGTTTGCACTAATTAACCTCGCTCAATTAGCCAATGGGTTGCATACGCCACTGAATGTTCATTCATAGATTAGACCACAGTAACATGTTTCACAAAGGGACACAAGAACCTTTAGACATAGTTCATGAGTTTATCAATAAATGTAGCTCGGATCATGTAAAGGATTGGGCTGCATAAATAATTAGATGCCTGCATGAATTTCACAAACAGGAATGGGCTTCCCCTCAACAGCGTAACGGACTATCCGCAGCCCGGACTCACCACAGCGTTATGCTCCACCCGGGCCCGGATCTGCTCCACCTTTCCGGCAATCACCCTGGGGAAGATGGCCGAGTCGGCCCCTTTGCAGAACAGGTAATACTCGCCTGCAACAAGAAGACCTCAGATCACGCACAGGCCTCGTCGTGCCAGAGTCGTTTCTGTAGGGCCAGATTCCAGGTGAATTACCTGTGCAGGATCGCACTATCACGCTCATTCTTCTCCGGACCGAGTCGAAGTTCAGCACCTCAAGCAGCTCAAACCTGGGAACGGAAATCAGAACCTGGGTCACGGACCTGTGGAAAAATAGGCCCCAACCACAATACGAGACGCATCTTTCGTTTTCAATAGTTATGCATCAAACAATGTACACATGAATATGGTTGTACAGCCGTATACCATAGATGTTTTGAAGGCATATTGAGGCTTGATTGCTCACTCTAGATTCCTCTACCCTTCTTGTCACCAAGGTAATACAAGGAGCTATCTGTCTGCGTGTGAAATTTACACTAATATATCAATGGATTCATTCATTAAGAAGGACTCCATCCACTCAGCAAAGAGGGGGAAGAGGGGGTGCGGTGACCCCGCCCACAGAGAGAGCCTTTTCTCTTTTAAGTGCTTTTGAGAACAGAGAGCCATTATCAATCCATTGACATTTCAGATAAATCCTCTGCCGAGTGCAAGTCAGGGATTTATTGGCTCGTTTTGCATGGCTGTCTTCATTTCAGGAGGCGTAGGTGTACCTGTGTGTTCTGGGCCGTTGTTCTGGGTGATTCCAGCTCTCACATAAATGATAGCATGACAAGTACTGCTCGGATAGCTACGTCCAGAATGAATTACAGAGCGATTTTAGAGGTGGCGCCCAATTTTCACTTTCATCTCAGAACTTCAGGAACTGAAGTTGTGCAGCAGTCAAACCTTGTTTTAACCCCTATTCTAAACCCTATCAGCTCACAGATGGTCCAAATGCACACGCCCATCAGTCCTCGCACCCTGCCCGTGATGTCATTCAGAAGGTTAAGCTTTAGACACTTTTTCAGATTTTTCCTTTTCTACCAATTTGGTAAGCTTTAGACACTTGAACCATAAACTAAGCTAAGCCCTTAGGTCACGAGTCACGTGACTGCCCTCTACCTGCAGCTGGCATCAGGTTGTAGAACTGCGTTTCCACTTTTAGACGCTGACATTCAGTCATGCATCAGCAAGGTGCCAATGTATAGCTTCTTCAAGAAGCCACCTGTTGAGGATTCATTAGTCACATGTTTCTCAAAAGCCGGCTGCGCCTAGCATCGCAGGGCGGGGGGGCGGGGGGCGGGGCGGACTCACCTCTCCATCTCGTCCTCCCTGTTGAGGATCTCCATGTGATTGTCCTTCAGACGCAGGTAGGTGAAACCGAGCCTGGAGAGAACGCACAGGAGACGCCCGGCATCAAACACAACGCGTGGAGCAGGGGAGGCGCAGTGTATCACTGGAGTAGGGAGTGGAGCCAGAGTAGTGGAGGAGGAGGGGGGGCTTACCTCTTCATGCCCTCCACCAGCGCCACCTCGTCAGGGGAGGAGGAGATGTAGAAGGAGGTGGCCTTGCCCTGGTGGAGGCCCCTCTTAATCCCGTCAACCGTCTCCTCCTCCTTCACCTGCACCGTGTGGCAGAGGCAGAGAGCGCGGAAGAACAGCTCCTCCTGCTCCTAGTGAGGGAGACGCAGAGGATGTTAGATACACACACACACATACAGATACACATACACACACACACACGCACACGTATTCACACGCACACGCACACACACACACACACACACACACACACACACTGCCAACAGACAGACACACAAAACACTCACACTGTGTGCATCAGCCTTATTCACCCAATGTATACAGTAGGGTAAAGCATGCACACACACTGCCATGCAGAGAGAAGACATTCACATTGCTAACACACACACACACACACACACACACACACACAACATTAAAACAATGCTAAGTGACACACAGTGCGGCGGCATTACACACATTCTCATCAGAGAGACAGAGAATATATTACACACATCAGCATCAGATGCTGAGAAATGTGGATTTCTAATGGGCAGGATCTCTGCACTAATTTGTCATCCATCCGGCCCGATTCAATTTTCCAGTCACATGCTGGATTAAACCTTTCCCTGAGGCTCACGAGAACACATACAAGTCACAGAGGATTAAGGCTTCTCAACCACAGTGTAACCTCACTTAAACCTACAAAGAAACTTTTGACCTAAACAGAACAATGGCACATTGACCATGCCAGGTTAATAAGTCAGGTGATGGCAACAGCAGTCTTGGTAGTCTCTTAACTTAACATCTTTTGTTTCTGATTCATGTCTTGTATTATAAACGGAATTTTAACTGTATAGTTCATTTAACTTTATATTTCCTTAATTAATTTTTATACTGTCTTTAAATAAGCCTTGATTTACAAAATCTTACATGAATTGGTTGGCGATGTTACATAAATTCTTAATATAGCTTTGTTTTTACTGTTCTCCACTTTTATTTTCTTTAATGTATAGATTTACTATATTATTATTATTATTATTATTATTATTATTATTATTTATAATAATAATAATAATAATACTTAAAATGTGGCTTCTGTAAATGATTGCTACTTATATTTCATATCCCCATCTCATATGTTACTGCATGCAGTAGACATCCAGTCCATGGTGTGGCGCTGTCCCTGACCTTCCCACTTGGTCCGGGTGAGGTGTCGATCATATCGATGCCGCAGGAATCGGGCATGATCTGCCCATTGCAGATGGCGTGGGGGACATAGATGTGCCCGTCCACGCAGCACTCGATGAACTCCATGTTGTTTTCCGTCAACGTGCCCGTCTTGTCCGTGAAAACATACTCCACCTGAGGGAGATCGGTGGAGGGAATTATGGGAAATGAAGGCAAAGCATGGCCTTGAAGTGCTTTCACATACCCTGTGATAATCTGATTCCAGCTTATTGCAGCGCACTGCTAATGGATGGTAAAACCCTTTCAATACGTCATTGACATTGATAACATGAATGTTTAGACTAAACATGCCTTATGCTTTTATCTGTTTAAGCACTTATGTGCTGAATGAATGTAATGTCTGCTAAATGAATGTAATGTAATGTAATGTAATGTATGTGAAAGCATGAGTCAACATGCTTCTCCTTTATCTGAGCATCCCATCCCTGTAGGAATGAAGACGCTTTTTCTCAAATCCGGACTGGCACATTTCCGGTTTTCACATTTCCCTACAGTTCCACTGCTCTACTGCTGGGTATGTAGCGCTCGTTCACCTGTCCCAGCTCTTCATTGAGGTCTGATGTGTTGACCAGTGCCCCCTCCCCAAGCTCCTCGTCGAACATCTCGTCGTCCCAGGTGATGAAGTAGGAGCCCAGGAACTTCTGCATCTCCACGGTGACGTACATGGACACGGGGATGATGTAGTTGAACAGCACCATGAAGGCCAGGAAGTCCGTGAAAGCTCTGATCAGCTGGAAGGAAGCAAGCGCGGTCAGAGAGGCGGTCGGGACTGGAAATGCAGCTGCCAGGCATCATGGGAAACGTAGGCAAAACTCACCACGTGCCGCTGCTTTTCCGTTTCCGTCCTGTCGTTGTACCAGGGCTCGTCTCGGTTGGGGTCGGCCTGCCACACGTACTTCAGCACGGTGTTGATCAGAGCCTTGCTGATCAGGATGCACAGGTAGACTACCAAGTAGGCATTCATTGACCTGTGGGGGCAGCAGAGAGCAATGTGAGTGGCATCAGATGAACTGTAGGGCGAAAATCGGTGAATGGGCGAGAAACTACAGAGCCCTTCCTGGTGAGACGGGACCAGGTGGGAAACCATTGCATGTGAGGCTCATTATACAGAATAATTATACAGCACCTGATTCAAACAGCCTATGTGAAGGGGCAAGCTAAAGGAAGAAACAGGAAGCGACAACACACACACACAGATACACCTTTGCCTGCCATGAAAAACAAGCCGATAAATCCCTGACTTGCACCCAGAACAGTTACATGACAGAGGTAGTTTGAGTTCAAGTGTGGGGTTGCACAGCACAGCGAAAAGAATGTGCTGACACAGCGTTGGTGAGACAGGGACTTACTTTTCCACAGCGGAGCGCTTCTGGGATTTGGACTGGTAGTTGAGCGCCATCTTGGTCTCCATGCCCGTATAGATGGCGACAGCTACGAAGAACAAGCGGGAATCGCACACTCGCACTCACTTTCTCAGCCTTTTAAGTTCAACTTAAGGACAAACATATTGACTGAAGCCGAAGTTCAGCAGAGACAAAACCTGCAGTCTGACGAGCGGCATGAAAATATCTCCCTTTTGCATCATCTGTCTGAGAATAAGAGTCACAGTTTTCATCCCTTGAGATGTTTTATAATAGAAGTGAAAAATGGAGGGAATTACCGTAAATACATTCAGTGTTTTTCAGTGTGGCTCCTCGGAGTAGCAGGTTCTCTGATCCTAAAGGCCTGAAATCATAAACATAAGGGGCTTATTTCCACACGGGAATGCAGGAATGCGTTCCTGGGCATTCACAGCCGTAATTGTGCAATATAATGAGATCAGTGCTGCACTGTGGGAGAGTTTCAGAATGGCAGAGAACTAAGATTCATTAGCACTGAAGAAGAGACGTCTAGGGTTCACACTGAAGCAGGCATCTGGTTCATACACACCCTAGCCTAGCAGATTTTTACCATCTCAATTAGGGTTGAGCTCATCCTATTGTAAAAATCAAGTTATATTTCCACCACAGCTTCATTAACACCAATTATAAATGTTTGGGGAGAAATTAATCGTTTCCTAGAGCAGAACTTAATTCAGTCAGATAAATGCATAAATATATAGAATATAAACATACATGCACTTACAGTATGTATTGAATTTGAACATTAAAAACGTGAACAAGCAAATTGAGTTTGAATGTCCAGTAAAATCGAAGTATATCTTGGCCGGACTAAAAGGGCAAATATGAGCAGGTTTTACCTCACAGCGGGTTCGTTTCTGTCTTGATAAATATTGACGCGCCCCACAAATCTGAAATCAGATAGGAAGAGAGCCTTTAGCTGGACGCCCGCAAATCCATAACAAAAACAAACAGCATCATTTATTCAACACATCAATCCAAAACACTCTCAAACTGTGCATCTACATCATTCTCCCAAAGCATACAGTGGGATAAAGCACCTGAACACACACGCGTATACACGCACTCACACACACACACACACACACACACACACACACACACTCACACACACACACAGCTCCTCCTGCTCCTAGGGAAGGAAACGCAGAGAGGATGTTTTACACACACACACACACACACACACACACAGCCTGCTCACTCACTTGTAGAGGTCGGGCTGCGGCTGCTCGCACTCTATGGTGGCCTGCAAGCTGTCCATGTCCTCCTCTGTTTTAAAGGCCTGGGTGTCCTGCACTGCGTAGTACGTCTGTGCACAGGGGCACGCAAGAAAGAGAAGGGAGAAACGATCATATTCATATCCGATATATGTCTTCAGTACATATGACCCACATTCAACCTGCATTCACGTCAGCTTGAATGTGGTGGAAAAGAGAAAAATAAAAACTCCGGCAAAGAAAAGAGGAGGACAGAGAGAAGAGGAGAACCAGAGGAAGGAAGGATAGAGGAGAGGAGGAAACATATTGTCTCTCTCCTTCATTCTCTCTCAGTTGTATCTCTGTCTCTCTCTAATTCCAATCATGCATTCCTGTCAGGAAATGACAATGTAGCATTGTCAAAGCATGTTAACAAGTAGAAATACTTAAAATTGTTCTCCCTCTCCACCAATTCATCTCCCTCTCTCTTTCTCCTCTACGTCTCGTCATGTCTCACTGTGTGCTCGGCTCTCTCACGGAGTACGACACTGTGTTTCAGTGTTATCTCTGCACTATTCAATTTGATTCAATTAAATTTATTTTGTATAGCTTTTTACAGAGAACTGTCACAAAGACGCTGCACAGAGAAACAGGAGGAGAATTGGGCAAAAACCAGGCCTGAACCCCCAAACAGTAAACGAGGTGAAAACTCCCCAGTGGGAAGAAAAACACTCAAACGTTGGCGAGAAAAAACTCCCCAATGGGAAGAAATTTCGGAAGGAACTTGGCTAGAGAGGGGGAGCCCATCCTTCGCTGGCCGGCCCGGTTTAAACTAAAGGTAGAATGGATGGTAACAGAATGTAATGTGGGATCTAACACAGCAAATAATCAAGTGGATTGAACATTTTACAGTCTGAGATAGTGAACTAGCAGGTAGAAAAATAAAGTTTTCCCTGTCCAAACTGAGCAATGACAGGCTAGATCTCCAGTGGGACAGTGGGACACATCCCCTCACACATCTCCCCCACTGTCCCAATGGAGATCCAGCCTGCCATTGCTCAGTGTGGACAGGGACAAGTTTGATAGGGCACGACCTGCAAACTGTCCCGCCCACCCCTTCCCCGGAACACAGGAACAGGGTGACTCACAGTGACTCACTCAAACTCAGTTTTTTCATTAGCTACACTGTAACGCTATGATAGAAAGGAAATTACCCCGCTACAGGATATGAATAATTGACGGATCATTTATCTAAAAGTGCCGTTTCCTTTCACTCCTGTAACCACAAAATCAACCTCGAAAGATCAAAGATCAGAACGCAACGGCTTCAAATAAACTGACAGAGAATAAAACATACAGCTATTCGCAGGCTCTGCCCTCCTCTACACAAGAGCCAATGGAAACGCAGGGGACCGGGATGATGTACCTTGTGACTGGACTCCCCGTCCAAACTGGCTGTTGTGACGAAACACGTTCCGTCCTCTCGGCTGGTGGACAGGAGGATGAGGTCACAGGGGAACGTTTCATCTTCCTTCATCACGACGATATCGCCAACCTGAGGGACGAGAAACGCAGTAAAGGAGAGGTGAATGAGTTTACACTGAGGCGACCGGCCTCTCACATCGCACACTGAGACTGCTCTGATTTACTGGTCTCAGTCTCCCACATCACACACTGAGACTGCTCTGATTTACTGGTCTCAGTCTCCAACATCACACACATTGACTGCTCTGATTTACTGGTCTCAGTCTCCCACATCACACACTGAGACTGCTCTGATTTACTGGTCTCAGTCTCCCACATCACACACTGAGACTGCTCTGATTTACTGGTCTCAGTCTCCCACATCACGCACTGAGACTGCTCTGATTTACTGGTCTCAGTCTCTCACATCACACACGGAGACTGCTCTGATTTACTGGTCTCAGTCTCTCACATCACACACTGAGACTGCTCTGATTTACTGGTCTCAGTCTCCCACATCACACACTGAGACTGCTCTGATTTACTGGTCTCAGTTTCTAACATCACACACTGAGACTGCTCTGATTTACTGGTCTCAGTCTCCCACATCACACTCTGAGACTGCTCTGATTTGCAGGTCTCAGTCTCTGGCGTTACTTTTTCCCCGATATGCAAGACCGCTGCAGACCTCCACCAGAGGTCTCTCTGGCTTTGCCCTGCCCGGCCATAGTTCACTGTATTTCTGGTTCGCTTGCGGTCCCGCTCCACCTCCCCGATTGATTTACAGTTCTCAGTCTGTCACATTACTCACTGAGAGTACACTGATGTACTGGTCTCAGTCTGTCACATTACTCACTGAGAGTACACTGATGTACTGGTCTCAGTCTGTCACATTACTCACTGAGAGTACACTGATGTACTGGTCCCAGTCTGTCACATTACTCACTGAGAGTACACTGATTTACTGGTCTCAGTCTGTCATGTCACTCACTGAGACTGCACTTTCTAACTTGTCTCAGTCTCTCATATTATCTCAGCCTGCACTGCTTTCTAAGTTATCAGTTGCATAATGTTTGATCCCTACAATCTTTTATACTACATTAAATGATATGACGTTGTGACAGCGTCACATTAAATGTGTCTTTTAATGAGAAAAAAAAAGAAGAGAGAATCTAATGCCTTGTGTTATTATGTATATCTAGGTCATTGTTGGGTGTGGGTAAATATGGGGTAACGGATTCTGACGGTAAGAGACCCGATGACGCACCTGAGGGCTGTCTACGAAGTTGGTGCGGAAAAAAAAGGAGTGTGGGGGGGGGGGGGGGGGGGGGGGATGGCTGAAGGAGAGCGGCCGCCAGGTTTAAAAACATCTGCAGCCAAATATAAACGAAAAAAGATTCCAAGCAAAAGAAAAAGAGAGAAAGAAGAACTCAGCACATGGAATATAATTAATTACGTTATTTTGGGATCTCGTTTGGAATTAAAGGAATCCAAATCGCGTCCTTCGGAATTTGCTGGAATTATCGAACTTCGAACAAGCCAATCCCCATTCAGAATCTCCTTCATCAAAAATTAATCGAGTGAGTGTGTTCCTTTTTTCTTTTTATTAGTGGTTAACCACTCATATTTTTCACTGTCATTGCATATTGTTTCGTTCGGGGAAAGGTTTAAAGAAAAGTTGCGTGCGGCCTGGGATGGGAAGTCTGATGACAAACGCGCACAATTGCAAGCGCGATTGAATTGAATGCAAATTAACCGCAAATTAACATCGGGGAAATAAAAAGCGACTTTTTGAATTGGTTTTGATGTATTGTACTGTTGTTCTGCTTTAATTGGGGTTTAATATATTTAAAACCGGAAAGGATGTAGGCTATTCGTGTGTCTGACGAATTTCGATTTATTGAGTGTTTAATATTGCATTACAAAGTAAAATGGACATATTGCATTGGGAATTGGAAACTTTCTTATTGTTATCAGTGCACATTTAAAGGTTGCAAGTCAGTAGATATTTTTAAAAAAAAACGTTTTGCTATAGCTCAAACTTCATATATTGTATCATTATAGTTTAATTTAAAAGAAACCAGGTGCAATCAGATATCCTCGTATTTGCCACATGCTTTGATTTCCTGGGGATGTTGTGTTGCGTAACAGATTATGCAAACGCAGTGGCTTAACAGAGAGGACATCAATAACCCGTAGTGACCAATCATATGGCTCACACATACTATCACACAATTCAATTTGGTTCCTGCACACACTCGATCTCTAAAATTTTCAAGCGGATCATCTTCAATCAGATCACTTAGCATTATCATCGGCTTTACAGGTTAGGAAGAATTTTCCACCGATGGCACTGAAATAAAACGGGACATACTGTAGACGTCGCAATACGGATACATTTTCCATGCAGATGTATATGTATTGATATATATATATATATACAGTCATGGACGAAAGTGTTGGCACCCCCTGTAAAGATGAGCAAAAAGGGTTATAAAAAATTCACCGTTTGGTGAATTAGCTTAATCTCACACTGAAAAAACAAGAAGAATCCAACCTTTAATTGACGTTAATTTATTATGAGAAAAAAAAATCCCACATCAAGAAATAATGATTTTTAACAAAACCACGTTGGCCACAATTATTGGCACCCCTGCATTTATATATAGAATAAAGTAATAATTTTTAATATTTGGTCACATATCCTTTGCATGCCATGACTTCCTGATGTCTGTGACCCAACAACATCAAAAGACTCTTGATATCTTATTTTCTGGTACTCTTACAAGCGATACTATAACATCTCTGCATTTGAATGGATCTCTATGGGAATTGGGGGGTGGGTCTAGATTTAGCTGTAAATTACACTGGAACAGTATGGAACACATGGTTGGCTAAATGGCTCTAAGTCATCAAGGGTCTGACGTATCAAACAAGCTTTAATCCATCACTCTGTTGCCAGATATGCAGTAGATATGGATGAATAACTTGAAGGGTTTCTTCTCCTGACTTATTTTTCCATAGAGTTCAATAGGAAAATTTGTCAGGAGAAACAACCCTTAAAGTGATCCATCCATATCTACTGCATATCTGGCAGCAGAGTGATTGTTTAAGGCTTGTTTGATACCTCAGACCCTTGTTGACTTACAGCCATTTTACCAACCATGTATTCCATACTGTTCCAGCATAATTTACAGCTAAATCTAGTCCCACCCCCCAATTCCCATAGAGATCCATTCAAATGCAGAGATGTTATAGTATCGCTTGTAAGAGTACCAGAAAATAAGATATCAAGAGTCTTTTGATGTTGTTGGGTCACAGACATCAGGAAGTCATGGCATGCAAAGGATATGTGACCAAATATTAAAAATTATTACTTTATTCTATATATAAATGCAGGGGTGCCAATAATTGTGGCCAATGTGGTTTTGTTAAAAATAATTATTTCTTGATGTGGGATTTTTTTTTCTCATAATAAATTAACGTCAATTAAAGGTTGGATTCTTCTTGTTTTTTCAGTGTGAGATTAAGCTAATTCACCAAACGGTGAATTTTTTATAACCCTTTTTGCTCATCTTTACAGGGGGTGCCAACACTTTCGTCCATGACTGTATATATATATATATGCCTCTAAATACTTTTATTTATTAACCAAAGATTGTGACTGGACCAAAGATAAAGCTGTAATATTGGCTCTAGATTCTATGGTTAATAGCTCAGGTATTTCAATTGTAATGCTGACCAATTATCTTTGATGGTCATCTATTTTCTTCACATATACACAACCATACTAATATGACATGTTCTACTGGATCAGTAAAATACTGCAGACTAGAGAAGTGTGGGGAAAAGAGGTGCCAGGTAGGGTGATGGGCATCATATTGTGTCCCTCCCAAAAGCTAAGGGGTCATGTTTAGGGTTTAGAGTTACAGTAAAGGGATGGGGACTTGATGGGGACTCAAACTCAGGAACAGACTCAGCAAGATCTAGGAGATGGCTTTTGAAATGGTTTGTCACTGTCAACTGTACAGCATTTCAGCTAGCAGCCTTTAATACCACCAAGAAAGAAAGGTCATCCTCCCTGCCACTTGTGTGTCATGCGGTGTGCTTTCCCAAGTAAGCCACAGACCTGTGATCAGGGAAATTGGTGAGTTTATTTGAGTGACCGATGAGAAGAGATGATTTTCTTTATTAGCTTATGAGAGTTTGCGTTGCATTGTGGGTAACAAGCACGCGCTCACTAATTCCCTAAGCGCTCTCGCTAAATGCTCTTTGGCCTAACTCCAAGTGGGACAGAAGTATGACTGGGGTCATAGGATTTATGGTATACAACAGGAATTGTCGCCATGGCGACAGAGGACACGAATGTGTCTGGACAGTAAAGCTGGACGGAGATCTAGGACACTGGAGTCACAGCATAAATCCATTTCCTGACCTATCGGCTGTACAGATGGGCAGTTCTGCTCATGGGCGAATTGACACTGAAAATCACATTCATAAATATTATGTAATAAAAACTGGCCTCAAATTGATTTATGCTACAGGAATTAATGATTAAATTCACCGCATCGTCAGATATATAAAGATGTGATGCCTTGTTCATCCATTTAACATTGTAATTCTCAGTCATGGGGACATTGGAGACATAGCCCCTCAGATGAGACACCAAGCCTCTCTCACATTTACCCTGAGTTAGCGGCTCTGTTTCAGTCTAACCCTGAGTTAGCGGCTCTGTTTCAGTCTAACCCTGAGTTAGCGGCTCTGTTTCAGTCTAACCCAGAGTTAGCGGCTCTGTTTCAGTCTAACCCAGAGTTAGCGGCTCTGTTTCAGTCTGACCCTGAGTTAGCGGCTCTGTTTCAGTCTGACCCAGAGTTAGCGGCTCTGTTTCAGTCTGACCCTGAGTTAGCGGCTCTGTTTCAGTCTGACCCTGAGTTAGCGGCTCTGTTTCAGTCTAACCCTGAGTTAGCGGCTCTGTTTCAGTCTAACCCGAGTTAGCGGCTCTATTTCAGTCTTACCCTGAGTTAGCGGCTCTGTTTCATTCTAACCCTGAGTTAGCGGCTCTGTTTCAGTCTTACCCTGAGTTAGCGGCTCTGTTTCAGTCTTACCCTGAGTGAGCGGCTCTGTTTCCTCACCACCTTGCCATGCTGGATGACATGGACAGGACATTGGTTGATGGCGTTGTCTGCCTTGTGCCTGAGCCAGTCCTCATAGCCCTGGAAACAGTGAGAGGGGGAGGAGAGAAGAGGAGGGCGAGAGCGGAAGTGAGGGATGGGACACAATGAGAGAAGAGGAGAGAAGAGGAGGGCGAGAGCGGAAGTGAGGGATGGGACACAATGAGAGAAGAGGAGAGAAGAGGAGGGCGAGAGCGGAAGTGAGGGATGGGACACAATGAGAGAAGAGGAGGGCGAGAGCGGAAGTGAGGGATGGGACACAATGAGAGAAGAGGAGAGAAGAGGAGGGCGAGAGCGGAAGTGAGGGATGGGACACAATGAGAGAAGAGGAGGGCGAGAGCGGAAGTGAGGGATGGGACACAATGAGAGAAGAGGAGGGCGAGAGCGGAAGTGAGGGATGGGACACAATGAGAGAAGAGGAGGGCGAGAGCGGAAGTGAGGGATGGGACACAATGAGAGAAGAGGAGAGAAGAGGAGGGCGAGAGCGGAAGTGAGGGATGGGACACAATGAGAGAAGAGGAGAGAAGAGGAGGGCGAGAGCGGAAGTGAGGGATGGGACACAATGAGAGAAGAGGAGAGAAGATGCATTAATGGGGACAGTAGTTAGCTGCTGTCATCTCTGTGATGTAGCTTGGTAGAGTTAACCCATTTTTGCAGAAAACCTCTGATTTATATCTCTGAAGGTATAGTGTGATTCTTCATTTTCAGCTGCAACACAGTGACCCATTTGTTCCTGATTATGATTAATGAGTATAAAGCTGTGCCCTGGTTGCCCAGGAGTGCTTGCCCTTTGCTGATATTATTACACCTGATAAAACTGGCAGGCCGTTACTTGCAGAGTTGGATTATTACATTCTATGTGAAATACTAAAATGACAATTCTTTCAAATGCAAACATTAACCTTCTTTTGAAAAAAAAGGTAGAGAATATCTTCTCTTGGGTTTGTTAAAATGAGATCTTGAAATATTCACTAAAATCCTCAAAAATACACTAAATAAACATACAGCCTCCATCAAATTGGGTTTATTACCAGAAGGTTTTGTGTTTTTTAATGTCGGGAGATTGTTTACTGCATTGCATGGTAACGATGATAAAGATTCAAAAGTAGCAGTTCCTTCTCTGAATGCTGAAAAGGCTTTTGATCAGATGGAGTGGAGATATACGTATTTTAGCAGTACTGGGAGTATTTGAACAAGGAGATTCTTTTGTTTCTAAGATTAACATGTTATACATCTGCCCAATGGCATCAGAGCTATCCAATCAAATTATGTCTAATCCATTCCCGTTGGAACATGGATGTCATCTACTCTCCATTATTTAAATTTTTTGGCACGTTCTTTTTTTTTTTTTTGTCCTAGTCACTTCATAATTGAAAGCATCTTGAAGTATTAGACAAAAAGAAAATGTATATTTTTCCGGTCCGACATCAGACTTAGCAGGTCTAAGTGTGTGCACATTTGTATGTGCATTTTTCTGTGTGTGTGTGTGTGTGTGTGTGTGTGCGCACGCGCATCTGTGTGTGTGTGTGTGTGTGTGTGTGTGTTTGTGCGTGCGTGCGTGCACGAGTGTGACTGAGCGTTCACCTGTTTGATGGCGGTGACGGTGATGACGAAGAACAGGGGCAGGCCGCTGGTGATGGGGCTGGTAGGCGTGTCGATGATCAGCTGCGGGCGGGAGAGAAAAGCCGCATCAGTGACATCAGTGAAAAACGCCGCAGAGACGAGCAAGTCCAAATGAATGCGCTGGAGCGAGAACGCAAAACCTCACCTGAACCAAAAATATGATGAGGAAGTAGAAGTTGGCAATTCTTCTGAACTGTTCAAACAGGTTCTTCGGAACAAAATTCCAGAAGGTGTACTGGGAGCGGGAAAATGTAAAACAAGATTTGCCTGAGGGGTTTCTCACGGTCCAAACTCACAAACACACACACACACGCACACACACACACGTGCACACACACGTACGTACGTACGTACGTACACACACACACACACACGTACACACACGCACACACACACACACGTACGTACGTACGTACACACACACACACGCACACACACACACACGTGCACACAGGCATCCACGTGAAATCACGTGCTTCTAAGCGTTTTTGTGGGAACTCACTTCACACTGGTGTTTGTGGTTCTACTGGTCTGACTTTGGATGTGTTGAACAGCAAGATAAAAATTTCCTGTGGTCATGTTGCCTACAGTATCCGTCCTTATCGGACTCGAACGGAATAGATTGTATAACAGCCACGCTGCAACGTCAGCGCCTATAGTTAATTTTACACAGCCATGGAGGGAAATATATAATGTACAAGATATACTTACCATAATGTATATTTCATCCATGTAGTTAATGCTATATAAGGAGATATAGCATTGCTAAATAAACAAATTGTGACTTATTAAAGCACCAAGGGGTATGGAAAAATCTATGAACTCATCTATGGTAATTATTTATCCATCAGTGTACACTACTGAAATCATTACAATACTGAAGACTGTATTTTACAGCACTACTGAGGACTGTACTTTTTGGATATATTTTCAGAAATGTATACTGAGGCTGTAATGGATAGGTCTGTACTAGTGTTTGTGACCTTATGGCAGAATAAACTGTTTGTGCACAAGCCACCAGTGTGCATCTGAGCAGGATATCCTTAACACCTGTGAAGCCCCATTCATATATATGTATGTTTCTGTTTCTACTCCCCTGTGTTTTCCTTTGTGGATAGTTTTTTCCTGCCTGTAGGTGGGGCTGCAGAGAATTTCAGGCACATCTGGCCACCTGCATTCCAGGGGGTAAACAACCCATCCCCGTCAACAAGAAAGGGCTCCTTCCTTTGCTGAACTAGCTCAACAGATTGCTGTCTCATATGTTTTGATAGCGTCTTAGTTCTAGCCTGTCTTATTTATTTATTTCTTTAGCCTTTTCGAGAGGCGTTGCCAAGGACAGGCAGTGTAAATTTTTTTTCATTTTTTGCACCTTTTTACTAGGCTTTGGGTCAGAGTAGGAATCTTATGGACAATTCACCATTTAGCTTTTCTTGGAAGGAAGAGTAATATCGGGAGTACTGACGCTACTACTAGCATGCCGCTGAGATTCTCTGCACATCTCACCTTGGAGGAGACGATGCGGTTGTCGGGGTAACGCTGAGGGATGTATGCCTCTGCTCCTGGAGGGGGTTGCCGATGACCGATGTACACCGTTCGACTGTCCACCCAGTTCTCTTCTCCCGCACACTGTCATGGAGAAAGAGGTCAGGGGTCAGAGTGCATAGCACAGTCACATAAGTCAAAGGTCATTCATGTGACCAGTCAAATAAGAGAGCATGGGCAGAGCGTATGCCCCTCAGAAATAATGGAAATTAAAAATGCATTTCTTTTACAAGGAAATAAGGCATGCCGATAGGCTCAAGCAGAAAATGCTTCGCCCCACTTTCAACTCATTCCAAGGGTACGCCCTGCCCCCTTGAGCTTTGCATCATGGGTGCCCGGGTCTTCAAATTACGGAAACTGATTAGAACATGCCTTTTTATGATCTACACCTGCACTTACCGTAATTACTTTTTCCACATCCATAAAAGAGTGCCGAGAATCATTATGTGTAACGAATCTGCACTAAACGCTCTGTCACGCACAAGTGCCACGGTGAAGGTGACAAATTAAAAATATAAAATCTAAAGTGAATAAGGCCGACGGCAGAGTGTGGTAGTAATCAGAACTGAAGTTCAGTAAGGGCAAGGTGGTGCCAGGAAAGGGGAGTTTGAGTCCGGGGAGCTGCTGCGTAGGGTGGCAACGACACGGACCCCACAGGGGAAATGAGAAGCTAAGCCAGACTCCTGCTCAGCTCCTTTGCTCCATCTAGACCTCTGGCTTTTGATATGAATATCTGCAGACAGAGCTCCCTCTGACTCAATTTTAAAAAGCGGACGCTGTAACTTAGAGCCGTTTTGCGGCCGAACGGAATCGAGTTGAGTAATTCTGAAAGTACTTACCTATTCTGGCACTTGTCCTCTGCACAAATCTCACCCGGCGAGGGCATGCTATGAATGCTTCGCTCGTAACACATACTTTTAGCGAGCTATAACCGATAATTTCAATACAAACTAGTGACTTCTTCAATACACCCCCAGCCAGCGGCGTTTGTATTGAAATTATCGGTTATAGCTCGCTAAAAGTATAGATTACGGGTGAACCGTTCGTAGCCTGCCTTCGCCAGCTGAGATTTGTGCAGAGGACAAGTGGCAGAATAGGTAAGTACTTTCAGAATTACTCAACTCGATTCCGTTCGGCCGCAAAACGGCTCTAAGTTACAGCGTCCGCTTTTTTAAATTGAGTCAGAGGGAGCTCTGTCTGCAGATATTCATATCAAATGCCAGAGGTCTAGGTGGAGCACTCGGCTCCTCTGCACCCACGGCCGCAGTCAGTCCGCTAATTTACCTGAGCGCCATGCGGAAACACCTGCCATGTGCACGGTAGCTTCTGTTACTTAGTGGGATGCAAAATGAAAACAAAATCCTAACTACAAAATTTATGCCTTACAGAATCTCCCATGAGAAACATGCCTCTAACAAATCTTTATGTCTGTCTTCACATCTTAAATTGATTTAATTGATTTGGGAAACAAATAATCTGACAGCTTGACATATAATTTCCCTTGGAAATTAATTTATTCAAGGGTCAAGGGTTTTGACCCAAAAGATTTATTATTTTTTGCATTTGTTTTTCTTTGGGGCAAGGCATCCATACATTTGCCTTTGCTCTGTTAAAAACGGTGTGTTCACACAGAAATATAAACCTTGCTGAAAGCACATGCCCTGTTTGCTCCTCAACTCTCCCTTCTTTCTAACACAAAGTTTTCAATAACTCATTTTTAATGAAAGATTCTATCGCAGACTAAAGTAGGTATTTATAAAAAAGAAAACTATGCCTTCACACTCTAATCAGTCCATCAGACATACAACAGAATTTGAACTGTAAAGGATACACAACCTGTAGCTGAGGCCCCACACTGGACCCTTGGGCAAGATACTTGACTTTCTTCACTAAATGTATATTTGGATAATATGCAAAATATAAAGGGGGTTTTGTAGCTCTGGATTAGAGTATCTGCTAAGCAAATAAATAAATAACCTAATATAATGCACCTTTACCAGCCACATATAACAACCCCATACCCTCTGTATTTTTTGGCTTTAACCTTAAAATAATGTTAGGGCACAATGATAAATGGAAACGTGCAGTAACAACCTGTGTAAACAAAAGCTTGCACACCACGGCTTTGGGGAGAACACACCCAAGTGACTCACAGAAGAATGCCTCTCCCAGTCCTGAACAAATACAGCGGACAGAAACACCCTAAAGAACAGTCACCTGCAGAGTGCACACACACCACAGAGTCTGGGCGCTCCAGCAACACCCTCCACAGCACCAGGCCTCCAACAGTACTGGGTATGTTTGTAGCATTTTACCATTTTGTCATTACAGGAAACGTCAGCT
>CM056384.1:51623717-51676098 GCA_029718625.1 Synaphobranchus kaupii | reverse complement strand
TATTTTGATGCTGAGAGGGGCAGAGAGAGGGGCAGAGAGGGCTGCTATGTGGCTGATGTCAGCTTACGGACATATCCCAAAGCATTAGCTCTCCGATGCTTCCAAGTCTACTAAGTACGTATATAGATTGTAGTAGAGCTATGTGAGGTATGCACAGAAATATCTCCATACCGGAGAGTTATTACTAGCCTGAAGTATTGCTACGTCAAATTATACCTACTTCAAGTAGGTATAATTTATTTCATGTAATTGTTTTTTTATGTTTAGTCTCTGCCCAGCACCACACTTAAAGCTGAATAAGGACAGAGTAGATTGTAGCTATCATAAGCAGCTCTCTCCCTTGGATTGAATTGCAGGTACGTGATACACTCATGTTGGAGAATCAATACATATGGCAAAGCAAAAATATTTGTTGCAAAAGAATGAAGAAAAAATCCCATTGACTCACATTCAAACCAGAATACATGAATAATATAGCAGTTCACACAGAGGGAAAATCCAGGTATTCGGACAATAATGAAATAATGATAATCCAGGTTGTGATTGAGGTTCAGCCTCAGGTGTTCATAGTTCTCATCGATAGGCCCTTTGTAAAGGCATAGCCGTCAGTGAGACTGAGAAAGAGTCCTCCACGAGGTTCAGAGTAGGAGCTCTTTTTTTTTTTTGCCTTCCCTCAGTGAGTATGATTTTATTTTTTATTTGTTAGTTTGTTTGCTTACCTTGGAAAAGGGGGGATTAAAATGGCCGTTGGTCAATTCAGCTCGAGCTTCGTTGTCCACCTGTAATCCGCTCGTCAAACTGTGACCACAGGCATTGCCGCGCCACGATTCCACACGTCCAATTAATCAGCTAAGATCCTTGCACCACACGCTGTGTTCTGCTCCATATTCATTCCGTAGCTTTGGAGAAATGTCTCAGTACTGTATATTGTTTGTAAAGTGTGTTGGAAATTGGGCAAATTGGCCAGCTGGAGGATAATATATATTTAACAGTAATATTTAACCTTGGATATTAGACACCACCTTTTCGGACTTCATGCACACTGCATGATGTTGCCATTCAAGTAATCCTTTTGGCGTTGGTTCACCAGCTGTTGTGATATTTCTCAGAGGGCATGCAGTATTTACACATAAGCATGCCCTGGCATGGAAATTCAGCGTGCATGTACAGGTAAGGATAGGGAATTGGGTGTTTTGACAAAGCTCGTACTGTCACAGTCTTCCGACTTCCAAGCGAATTGTTTATTTTTAGAGTAGTCTGCCATTGTTCTGCCAAATGTCTGACATTCTGTGGGAATATGATTTTCAGTGATTATCACATCTCTCTTCGTAGTCCCCTCTTCACACATACATGTGAGTCATTCTCTGGAAGTCATCACATAAATTAAATATACTGTACTAAAGAAAATACTGTAGGCTATAGTATTATATGAGGATTGATTAATGTAAGCACATGGATAAATCTTGTATGTTAATTTATTTACTTGTCCTTTCACCTTGCTCTCCAACAACACAATTGTTCACTGTGTCTTTAGCATCAGCCAGGATGCAAAGGTCTACGTTGACTTTGCATACTCTCCCGCCTGGCCCTGACCGTAACGTGTGTTTACTGAAGATAATACAACTGTTCATACTAAAATGGCAGCTCTAATTAGTTATAATGTTCTCCACTTCACTCATATATGGAAAATATATTATTAAGGCATTTTTAAAAGCTTGCAAGAGCTCAGATTCATAAATTATTAGTTATTTCTTTGCCTCAAGTTAACAAAAATCATTTAATGGCCAGGCATTGGTGATGCACAGTGTAAAATTAGCAATTCCAGATGCAGATTTGTGTAACAGGGACATCAAGGGAAAATATTGAGTTGGAGTGAAAGGATATGTTTCAGTGTTGTTTTTTTTATGAACTGAAGTGCGGTCAAATAAGGAGTGTCATCAGTGGACTGAAACAGTGGACACTTGTGAAAGTGCCCTGTTGATTCCTTCAGAGATGCTAAATATTTATATTATATAATATCCTGAACAAAATATCCATAAAATATTCTCTCTGTAGCAGTGCAATATCACTGAAATATTCTTTATTCTTTTTTCCTCAGATAAGCAGGCAGCAGCTGCAGACAGTGAAGGAACGCTTCCAGGCGTTCCTCAATGGAGAGACCCAGATTGTGGCTGACGAGGCCTTCATCAATGCTGTCCAGAGCTACTACGAGGTACGTTTTTTACTTCTCATTATGGCAGAAGAATTTCCTTTAATAAAAGTACAGTCAAATCAGTTTATATCAGTTTAGAATTTCTAAGACTATTTTTTTTAAAATATTATTATTTTTGGAACGCTGATGAATAGTGATTCAGTAATATTTCCTGATCTTTTAAATAGTCCTTTATTTCCCTCAAAGGGAATATATCTTGCAGGCAAGTAAGCATTGCAAAAAAAAAAGCAATTCATTAAATCTATACACAAGAAACATATTTAGCACTGCAATGCAAGGTAACCTATATGACAGAAGTTTAAATTCATCAAAGGATTCTGTATGAATGTATATGTCCATTATATATGCAGTTAATATATAATTAATTATACTACTACATTACTGCACCGATGAACAATAGCAGTAAGACTTTAAATTGATCTCATAAGGTTTCGTTGTTCAGAATGGGTTATGTCGGGCCTCAGAATTCAGATGGTTCACCTTGGCTCATCGAAAATAAACGTGAAAAACATACAAAACCTCGCTGCAATTGTGAAATTTGACTGACAGTTGTATCAGACAAGTGATTCTCATTTTTATTTCCCAATCTGGGGAGCATAACAGCCCCAAAGATAAATTTGGATGTCGGTGAACAGATGACAATAAAGTGGGAGAAATAATAGATTGTGAAATGAGCTACAGTATCCTGGGCTGATGCTGTGTTCAGATTGGCTACAGTATCCTGGGCTGATGCTGTGTTCAGATTGGCTACAGTATCCTGGGCTGATGCTGTGTTCAGATTGGCTACAGTATCCTGGGCTGATGCTGTGTTCAGATTGATTCGTCTGTAGCATGTCTTTTTTTTATTATTGGCCACGGGTAGATTTTATCCTGTGAAAATGGGAGTTCATGCAGATAATAAATGAATTTCCTGAGCTTTAGACTTTTGTCTCAGACCAGCCACAGTTTGGCAATGGAAGGGTGATTAAGACCAGATTGCTCCTGCCTCCATTCTGTTTATATGGCATGGTTGTCTCTGAACTGCCTTTAAAGTCAAATCCATCCTGTAAGGCGCCATGCAGAGGCTTTATTCTATATTCCTCCATTTTGCGACACAATAGAAATTCACAATAGAAAGTGTAGAAATTCAACAGACTTACTACTTATTCAATGTAGCTGTAATGTGCTGTAACCATTAACTTTGTTTAACTAATTTAAAGCCTACATGTTTTGCAGACCAATGAGAAATCTTCCATTAAAAAAAAACATTTGCCCAAACTTTCCTTCATTGTTCTGCAGGAATCACGTCTCGATATTATTTCATTTTGCCATGTTTTCCATCTACGTGCGGGTTGATATTATGTGATATTAGCGGACAAGTCCCTTAGTAAAACCCCTGACTGGTCATTCCTCATCTGACTGTGAGTTGGGTAAAGAGGGTGACTCAGAAGCAGGGAAGGACAGAGAGAAGAGCAGTTCTTGATGGCTGAATCTGAACTCTCATTAACACAAATGGAGAGAAGAGGAATAATGAGAAGAGAATTTTGCACGGTGCACTAAATCAATGTGGTGATTTAAATGTTGCATTATTTAAACCTCCCAAGGCCAGACTTCCAATTCAATTAAACCCTAACATGTTTCTTTTCTCTGGGTTGGACAGTTACCAGTTTACCACACATTGCGTCTACCTGATGGAAGAGCCAGAGTAAAGACGAATATGGAAGAGGGAATCCATAGATCTGTAAAATGGCACCATGCAAAGAATCCAGAGAATTTAATAACACTGTTTCTACTGAAGCGAAAACATATAAGCATCTAAAGGCATTGCCTTCGATCCATAACTCCTATTGAGAGTAAGTCATTGAGCTGGAACAGATTGTTTGCGCCAGCGCTGGATGTCACGATAAAATAAAGGAGGAGTCTGTGAGAACGTTTCTGCGATTTGCTCCAAACCGCAGCATTAAGTGCACCTGTCACTCAGAGGCACAGGAAGAGTTGGGTTGAGGAGAGGCCCTTGAAAAGATTGTGCCAAAACTTCTGATTGAACAGAAAAAAACATAAGTGGCTTTTCCCAACTCCGTGAAAAAGTGCCCCTATAAAGAAATGCAGGGGAGGAAAGGTCGGCGCTTCAGTGGCCGCCTGCTTCGGTTTGACGTTTGCTCAATAGTCATCATGTTCTCTGCCGAGCGCCTCGTAAAATGCACTACCTTTTGGGCTCATTTTTTTCCTGGGGGAGCGGGAACGATTTAATGGGAAAATGAGAACAGGACATAAACCGAAGTGCCTAGTACCGCTGTGGATATTTCTGTCTTTCCCATGTTAAATATGATATTATTTAAATTGGAATAGATAATATGCGGTTCCCCTGCTGGGCTCACTCATTATCTGATCATGTTGCTAAGATAGCACTGTTTTGCTGCTTGGCTCAGAATGGCTAGTGTACTAGCGCTAATGCTAGTTTTAAATAGTCACTAGCTTGCATGCGAGTGCCTCGGAGGAGTTCACCTGCTTGAGTGGCAGAGCTCTTGGTATGTGGGGTGTGGGTGCAGGCGGCACAGCGACGGGTGATTCCAAATTTGGGAGAAAGAATTTGTCATTCCCCCAGAGGGGGGAAACCCATCTATTAAGTCTTTGCCGTGTTGGCATGCACAGCAGTAGAGTTTTTGAGCAGGTGTACTTTGGTAAGGTGTGATCTATAGTGAGGTTTATTTGGAATAAAGATGAAGTTGAGTTGTGGATAACTTTGGACATGCAGCAGCGTAATGCATGTTCATCCCAGTCAGTGGTGTAGGCTACAAGCAGCTCCTAAATGACTTTTTTTTTAAACTGCATGTGTTATTGTAGAGGAATCAAGAAATTGAAGGTAGTAGCTGATTTTGTACTTGTAGAGGAGGACCAGGAAAAGTGACCAGGAACTTCGACACAAACCCAGGAAGACCCTGTGTTTATGCATTATCATTCTGAAGCAAGAGCTCTGGCCCTAGCATTGCACTAGATCATATGATTATCTCCCCAGTAGTAGTTCTTCTTTTCTTTTTGTAGCATTTGTGAAGATGTTGACAATAAAAAAGACAATATAAGCCTAAGGACTAGTGCCTATGTGCATATTTAATGCACAACACACATTTTTCTATGCTGCAAGAACAAGGAGTATCAGTGCAATGATGTTATCTGTGGAATTGTTTTCTCTACATGAACTGTAACTGGTCTCTGTGTAAAACAAAGCATTCTGGTATAGTATGAGTTCTTTCTGTGACCCCAGGGGCCACATGTATAAAACTCTGAGTAAAAGAATGCGTAAAAGAATGCTCAGAGTGAAAGTCGGAAATCTGCTTAAAAAAAGTTTTGCATTTTCTACCTCTGCCTTTCGGTCACGGTGTCGCCATATCACACGGACCCCAAACATTGTGTATGTATGGTGTCCATCATGTGCAGAGGTACGCAGATTCTCACAGCACATGTTATATTATACATCTGAATTTCTGCGTGTAAACTCGCTTACACGGCTTTCTGAGGGCATTTTTCTGCTCAGCACTGTTTATACATGTGGCCTTAATGACATAATGTTGATAAGGTAAAACATTAAATATATTTTCTTTGTACTGTTTTCAATTAAATATATGTAAAAGAGAATTTACAAATCACTGCTTTCTGCTTTTATGTGCATTTTGCATACTGTCCCAACTTATTTGGAATCGGGGTACGAGTAGCGAGTAGCCCTCTTAGTAGAAAAGCGTGTATCTGTTTAACAGTATGGCTAAGTGATAGGTATTTCTGATCTCTACGAGCGCAGGTGTTCCTGAAGAGTGACCGCGTGTGCAGGATGGTCCAGAGCGGGGGCTGCTCGGCCAGCGACTCCCGCGAGGTCTTCAAGAAGCACATCGAAAAACGGGTGCGCAGCCTGCCGGAGATCGACGGCCTGAGCAAGGAGACGGTCCTGAGCTCCTGGATCGCCAAGTTCGACACCATCTACCGGGGCGAGGAGGACCCGCGCAAGCACCAGCAGAGGATGACGGCCAGCGCTGCTTCCGAGCTCATCCTCAGCAAGGACCAGCTGTACGAGATGTTCCAACAGATCCTCGGCATCAAGAAGTTTGAGCACCAGCTTCTCTACAACGCCTGTCAGGTGAGGCTGCCTGGGGTGGTTGCCACCACTGCGCAGGAACTAGCCCACCTCTCACTCTCTCGGGAGTCTGCCAAGGGGAGAACTTTTTGTGGTCAAGGAAATGAATATCCTTTGCATATCATGCATCTAAATTAATCTGTGGCCATTTCAATCTGAACCTATATCTGTGCATGTGTGAGTAGATTTGGCAACCAGTAAACCTGATTATGGCTAAGCTTTTCTTTCCAATATGGAATGGGTGATCACGCTCGCGCTGCAACGCTCATGCTCATTTTCGACTTGGGAGCACACAGGCAAGCATGTGCTCTCTTTCTAAACACGTGATATCAGCTGCTGCTTCTTAGCGCACCATAGTTGGGTTTGCACAGACATGAGTCAGAGGAAGACTTCAGGACAGGCAGACATGGGGGTGTCGATCGAAGAGCAGGGGTCTCTAATGCGTGATGAGACGCTGTCTCGGACTGAGACCTTTGCCTTTGAGCAGTACCTTAACTGGATGAACCAACCAGCAGTCTCTTAGCCTTAAAGCTGGAGTATGCGACTCTTTTTTGAAAAATATCGGGGAACGGTCATGCTTAGTTGGTAGCAATCATAGAAAGAACTGTTCTGAGAGAAATCCAGCACCATAGACTGCGTTTATAACCTCATATTCTGCATTCTAAAACCAGCAATTCGCTCTGAATTTTGTTTTCATGACTTAAAGATAACCACATCGTGGACCAATCAATTGTGAGATTGACCTTGCCAGTAGCTAGCAAGTTCACCAGCTAGACATTTCACAGCGAGCCGTTTCACCAGCGCTATTTCATGGAAAGAAAAATAAATGGAAATTGGATAAAGCTCGCTCGAAAACTGGAGTAAACATAGGTGCTAATTTCAGAAGGTGGTGAGATTTTCGGGAACTAATTGGTTTAAAGATAGACTGGACAGGGAGGGAGGGCGAAAGTTTCAACATGAATGGACTTTCTGCTTGCCAGTCAACTATAAGTACCTATAGTGAATAGTAGCTAGGTTGGTAATTGGTATTATTGAAAACGCTATTTTATTCTGCGGCTAGTTCTTGGAAGCTAACGTTATGTCGTATAGATTGCGTTTAAGTTACCAAAGCATAGCTACCAGCTGTAGCCAGATAATGCCTGGTTCACACTAATGCTACACAAACTCAGTGTTAGGCAACAACTTTGCAACAACAGAAAATATTTTGTTGTTTTACCTGGAATTTTAGATTACATTTTTACTGTAATGTTTTCTCGGTCACAACGAGGTCTGTGGGGTGGAGGTGTGTCTCTTTCTCTGTGTGCAGGGCCAAGGATATTTTTACAACAAATGTGGGGAAAAACTGCATATACTCTAGCTTTAACTTTTAACTTCAAATTAATCTTTTAGACTACGCAAATATTGGTTCTGCTTCTTCACTAAAGAGTCCATTGATGCCATTTGGAAGTGCGATCGTCATCAATCATGACTGGGATTATTTATTCAGTCGTAAGCCCCAGTTATTATGTCAAGTCATGAAATGAAGGAAGCCTGCAAAATGGAAAATATTTCTTAGTAATGGAGCTGGGAGAAGTGAAATGGACCTGGCCCTTATTGGAGGATTCCTTTTCTTTAGGTTAGGGAAAGTAACATGAGGACTTTGACACTGTAAGGTAGTCTGTGGTAATTAGTGAACACTCTGCCTGTGTTTAACACAAGGAGATGGGAGGACTTCACTTCATGCTGCTCATACAGAGAGCTGTTGGATTGTATTCCTCGAGGACTTTGTGCATGATTAAAATTCTGGGCATGGCGCAGGCTGGCGCCGAGAGACATTTCATTTGCTCACCAGTAAATGCATTAACAAGCTTTGGTTCCTGCTAGCATGTAAATTTAATGCATATGCCTTTGGTAACCAGAATGGATTGCAGAAACTATTTAATTGAAACATTTTTGTCTGAGTTCATGATGGCAGTTACGTGGAACCTACGTAAGAACCAGAACAGGTATAGCCATAAGTGTGCATTGTGGTCTAGCCCCCACTCTGGACCATCCTCAGGAACTGAGCCCTTAGGTCGCAGAACCGATTGCCAGGTGAGTACCGCTCTGGTACCCTGGACCATGTACTTAGCCTGAATTGCTTCAGTGAAAATCCATCTTTATGCCTGAGTACTTAATATAAAAATCAGCTGGTGAGGTCACCCAGGATAAGCACTGCTTACCATGAAAATAAAGTAATGCAAATTGGACTGTCAAAAGTGGTTTTCTAATTCCATAAACATCCCGACACTATTAAATAAATGAAACAAATTTCCACATGACGTGTAATTCCAAAAAGAAGAACGGCAAATCCAGGATTTGGCCTGGCTCCACCTTTCGCAGCTTCACCTGGGAGACCTCTGGTGCTGCAAAGGAGCAGTATTAACCGGCTCCTGCTGTTCCTGACTTTGCAGCAGCAGGCCCGTCTGACTTTGGTTGCCCACATGGCCAAGATGCCTCCATGTTTAGGGCTTCGCTACACAAATACAGTACCAGTCAAAAGCTTGGACACACCTACTCACAGAAGAGGTTTTTACTATTTTTTTCCAGTTTAGAATAATACTAAAGACATACAAACATTTATAAAGTAAATGTAATTATGCAGCGACCAAAACATATTAAACAAATCAAATTGTATATCTAATATTTTAGATTCTTCAAAGTAGTCACCCTTTGCACTCTTGGCATTATCTCAACCAACTTCACGAGGTAGCCATGCACCTGGGATGCTTTTCCAATAGTCTTGAAGGAATTCTCACATATGCTGAGCACTTGGCTGCTTTTCCTTCACTCTCCAGTCCAACTCATCCCAAACCATCTCTGTTGGGTTTAGGTTGGGTGTTAGATTAGGTCATCTGATGCAGCACTCCATCACTCTCCTTCTTTGTCCAATAGCTCTTACGCAGCCTGGAGGTGTGTTTTGGGTCATTGTCCTGTTGAAAATCAAATGAGGGCCCAACTAAAGTGCAAGCCAGATGGGATGGCGTGTCACTGCAGAATGCTGTGGTAGGCATGCTGGTTAAGTGTGCCTTCAATTCTAGATAACTCGTCCAACAGTGTCACCAGCAAAGCAACCCCACACCATCAAACCTCCTCTCCCCGCCCCATGCTTCACAGTGGGAACGGTGAAGTTCTAAATTAAAAGTTGTTGAGGGTGCATTTCAGAAACTTTTATTTTTGTTTTATTTTAATTTTTGTTTCGGAAAGAAATTCATACATAGGAATCAACTTGACTATTGACATCTGTCTAAGAAAAAAGAAATCTAGAATTTAAGCATAAGCCTTTAGATCAAAATGTCTCTGAGATAATGAGAAAGATAAATTCAATCAACTGTGTCCAAACTTTTGACTGGTACTGTACCTTGTACAGCGTAATGCAGCTGGAGCTAATGACACATCATATATATATATATGTATATATATATATATATTTATAATGGCCAATATTCTGACCTTAATCACTCTTTCAATATTTAATAATGTGTCGTTATTGTCTTTATGGTATTATTGCTTTGCAGTACTTTTAACAGATCTAAATTTGCTTGCATGATTGAAAGAAAATATATTGTAAATTATTCAGGCTGTGTGAACTTGTGTGGTTTGTTGCGTCGTATTATTGGTACAATGGACAGAGAGGCTTGGAGGACACTGTAGAGGCATGATATGTTTATGGCTATTATTCAGACAACTCAAAACTCACACACACACACACACACACACACACACATCCACATCCACACACAGTTTAAACCTGTAGATGTTTATGACTGATAAGTTTATTTTATACAATCGTTTTTGCTCATTTTCATGAAGGGTGCCAATAATTCTTCAGTTGGCCGTATATTATAACTTGAATTCAGACATGCTCTAAATTGATGTTTTTAATGCATTGTGGGAATTTGCCAGCAGACAGCAAGGATAGCAGCGGAGTGCTCTGGAATGCTGTCAAGGCTTTTCCTGGTATTTCAATCATTTGTCTCCCCGAGCTGTTTGCAATTTCATTGGCTGCTCACTGCACTTGTCTGGCAACAGCAAACACAGCATGGTTGAAAGTGCAACTGCCTGTTGTGAGCGGTATTTTCTGTTAAAATAATAAACGTTCCTGTAAATGCCTATTGCACACTCTTCAGTAGTCACAGTTTTTGGGTTGAAGTCATAAGTCATTAAAGAGTTCTTGCCCGTGACATAATTGAAAGTTGTGATTACAGTGTTACCATTAATTATTTTCTCAGTTTTTTAAATAATCGAAGACTGGATAGTCTTCCCCCTTCTGTTCTTTTCACTTTATTCAGAGAGGGTGTTACAGATAGAGGTGGGATCACAGTACAGAAAGCGCTGTGATAGAGAATTGAGCCCCAGGCTGCACAGCAGGAGTTGTATATGGGTTCAGAGTCAGCGGCCCTGCAGACTGTACCACACGCTCTATCCACAATAAATTATTCTATCGGAATTAAGATTTGTACTGTCAGCATGAACGTGCATGAAATGTATCCCTGTGCAGCGATATACAGTATATTTTGAAAATATTTTTGCATTCCAACAAAGAGGTAAATGAAACGCAAGTATGCTCCGTGTTTCAAGGTTCCAAATACGGGAGACAAAATTTTGTACTTGATCTTGAAAAACGTTTTTGAAATTATTGAATGTTCTCCTAAACTCAGTATGACAATGATCACACAAATGCGCCTCATTGTCATACATCACTTTGCCCATATAAAGTCACAAAACCTCTTAGTCACGCTTAAACACTGGGTTCATCGTTAGGGCTGCTGCTATTTGCTGATTGCACTGCATCATTTCTGGCTTTGGACACTGTAAGATGAGCAGGATGCACAGTGAACATGGAGAAAATCAACCTCTTGTTGGTCACAAATGTTCCTCATCCATTGACTGTATCGGTTCTGTGCTGCCATGGCAACTGTAAACAATTTTGCAGAAACCCAGCTCCCTCCTGCATCAGCTGTTTCACTATGAATACATTGTGGACAGACACTGTAATTGGCATTCACATAATTAAATCAGTTCGTCTCCTAATCAATCGCGGGAAGTGAATTCAATTTAGATACCACAGATATGTTGTCACTGTTTTTTTTTTTTCCTGAAAGCAGCACATGGTGCTGTGGCTGGAGGTGTTTTAGTGACGTGCCTACATTACAGTCACAGGCTGAAACACTGCCATATCACACCCAGAGGTGCACATAACCCCAGGGCACAAATACAAACACAATACAGATGGCTACAGATACTGTAAATATAGAATGTATCATATCCCATAAGCATAAATATTTTTAATTTGATTATAACACCCTCAGACAATCTCTCTCTCTCTCTCTCTCTCTCTCGCTCTCTCTTTCCATTGTTCTAATATGGCTGGAGCTGTGACTCACTGAAAACAAATGTTGAGTATTTTATTATGAACAGCAAGGCATCTGATCTGGTCAATGGAGCCAATGATGTCATGAGTGGTTAACAGCATACGTATATGCAAGCTTCATCCATTATGGATGTTCATGGAGCCCATCTCCCATCAGTAGCAAACAGATAGAGCCCCCTTTCGACTTTAAGCTGTGCTGACAGGAACACTCCAGCGACAGAGCGGTGACTGGGGACATTTCTGCAGGTCCCTAAAACACCAGCTTACGTCTCTGACTCTCTGCCCCCGAAACAGCACGTGAGGTCGTCACACGGCCGTTTCCCCGGCCCGTCCCAGGTCCATTTTACGTACTAGACATGACGCGCATAGAGATTGAACCAGCAAAGCTACTAAAGCGAAGCCGCTGCATTGCACAGCTCTGAAATGTGCGTGGATAAATCAGAAGTTATAGTTCAGGACACCTCTGGCATTATTGCGCAGTTTAAATTTGCATCCAAATGTCTGTGCGGAACACCTCATAAAGGAGATTGTTGATGTGAACCACGCAGTCGATGTGAATGTTTAAATGAAGCTACTCACTGTACTGTGTACACTACTTAGCAGAGTGAATTGCTTTTCCGCGTGCGTACTCACATAGACTGGATTTTTAAAAGCACACAGGATGGAGGAAATCTTAAAGAGGGTCTTTATTTCTACCAGTCACAGCTTTTTTTGCGTGATAACTCAGGAAAGCACTCAAGGATGTGGCATTAGAGTCTTTCCATTCGGGAACGCGGGATTAAAAATGCAGTGGGACTGAGGCCAGGGCTCTGAAATATTAACATACTGTGCAGAGTGCAGCAGTGTGCTACAGAGTTCATATGGCAGAACCTGCCAGGTCCTGCGTAGGGCCCAGCAGAACTGGGAGGTACCATGGTCCTGGTCAGCCCAGGGACTGTTCAATACTGTGTGCTCGTGTACTTAGTACAGTAGTACTCACTGCCAAGCATACTGGTGAGTATGCGCCATCAAGTGTGCAGTATGAACAGAATTGGTGATATAGGTTCTTTTCAGAACTTTTGCCTTTAAAAACACATTCTAAAAGAAAGCAAAGGCACATATAGAATCATTGTCTGTCCCATTTAAAATGTCACTCACTGGCCATCAAAATCAGTACTGTATTGTATTTGTGCTAGTTTTTGTTTTTTTAAATTTAATAGATTGTCTGTTCTGCTGCCTCCGTATTGATTCCGTTTGCGATCCTGCTATTGGGTTGTGAGGAAAGCTATTTTTCAATTAGTTTGTCTCGCGCGCCATCTGTGAAATTGGGACTGAACTTGGGACTCCTCCATCCCCTGTAAAAACCCTGTCCAGACAGGGCTTAACACAAAAATGTTCATCGATAATCGTGTTAAATGGCGATTGGGTCTCACGTTAGGCAAGGCTATTAATCCCCACCACTGCTGGAAATATCCTAGGGGACACAGTGATGTGTGTGTGTTGGGGGGCTTTTGTAGCTAATAGGTTTCTGATGGAAGAAAACAAATGAATAGTTGCCTGGCCTATAGGCAACATTTTATTGAAAATGCACAGTAACATTGACAGTTTCATAATCTATTCTACAGAAACTTGGTCAGAGCTTCATAGACTATTTTACTGAAACTTGGTTACAAGTCCATGTTTTATTGGAACTGAGTGAGTTTTGTGTTCTTTAGCTTTGTGTTCTTTTTTGATAAAGGAGTGAACACAAACATGTATGAAAAATAATATTCTGGACCCGGGATATTCAAAACCAGTGGTAACACAGTTCTTTTACATATAATCCATTTATACGGTTTGATATTTTTTGAAGCAATTATGGTTGTTCAAGTGTACAATGGCAGTGCCTCACCTAGAAATGAACCTACAACGTCACATGGCATACCCAGTCCCTTTATAGTTAATTTTAAAGAGTGACCGCTCCACCACCCCCCATCGCTTCTTGTGCTAGAGAAAGGCCTGGGGGAGAGCTAGATGCCTGACTATCTGACTGACTGACTGACTGACTCATCATCTGACTCCACCCTCCTGGTGCAGAGGCAGTTGAGATGAATGGCTGATGAGACTTCTGCGGCACCCCCAGGGGCTTGGGGTGGGGTTTAATTGCCAGGGTGTAGTCTATGCCCCGGGCGGAGCCTGCCAGGTTACGGCAGACAGCTGTGAGCCCTGGTGTACTCATCAGATGGCCGCACTATTAATAGACCAACACCAGATTGCCCCTTGGCTCCAAGCTCTACAGTTCAGGTGGCTCCCTGTCTTTGGAATGTTCGCAAGGCTGAAGGCCAGATTAAGTTATTACCATTATTATTGCTATTGTTTTTACCCTTGGTGCTGTTTCTATTATATTTATTTGACAGAAGACATTAAAGTAAAATAGCATTTTATTGTTGCATTGACAGTACAAGAACATTTGAAATTGTAATGCAAAACTCAAATAGAAAATAAAAAAGGACTCATGCAACTACCTGGCATGGTACCACAGTACCACTTAATCCAATTGGTCCAGTTAATACGGTCAACTGAAGAATTATTGGCACCCTTCATGAAGATGAGCAAAAAACGATTGTATAAAATGAACAATACACATACTTAATCAAATTGTCAAAATGATTTAAAAATTTGGGGAAACTACTTACTTTCACTATAATAATATTATATTCATATAAAATTATTATAAACAGTTAAAAAATACCACTAAGTAAAGTCAGGGCAATAATAAAAAGGTTTCAGAAGTCTGGAACAGTAGCAAATATGCCAGGAAGAGGAGGCACGTGCAAATTGCCCCCACACACAGTGAGGAAGAGGATGCATGTGCATATTGTCCCCACACACAGTGAGGAAGAGGATGCACGTGCATATTACCCCCACACACAGTGAGGAAGAGGATGCACGTGCAAATTGCCCCCACACACAGTGAGGAAGAGGATGCACGTGCATATTACCCCCACACACAGTGAGGAAGAGGATGCATGTGCATATTGCCCCCACACACAGTGAGGAAGAGGATGCACGTGCATATTACCCCCACACACAGTGAGGAAGAGGATGCATGTGCAAATTGCCCCCACACACAGTGAGGAAGAGGATGCATGTGCATATTGTCCCCACACACAGTGAGGAAGAGGATGCATGTGCATATTGCCCCCACACACAGTGAGGAAGAGGATGCACGTGCATATTGCCCCCACACACAGTGAGGAAGAGGATGCACGTGCATATTACCCCCACACACAGTGAGGAAGAGGATGCATGTGCAAATTGCCCCCACACACAGTGAGGAAGAGGATGCATGTGCATATTGCCCCCACACACAGTGAGGAAGAGGATGCATGTGCTTATTGCCCCCACACACAGTGAGGAAGAGGATGCATGTACATATTACCCCCACACACAGTGAGGAAGAGGATGCATGTGCATATTGTCCCCACACACAGTGAGGAAGAGGATGCACGTGCATATTACCCCCACACACAGTGAGGAAGAGGATGCACGTGCAAATTGCCCCCACACACAGTGAGGAAGAGGATGCACGTGCATATTACCCCCACACACAGTGAGGAAGAGGATGCATGTGCATATTGCCCCCACACACAGTGAGGAAGAGGATGCACGTGCATATTACCCCCACACACAGTGAGGAAGAGGATGCATGTGCAAATTGCCCCCACACACAGTGAGGAAGAGGATGCATGTGCATATTGTCCCCACACACAGTGAGGAAGAGGATGCATGTGCATATTGCCCCCACACACAGTGAGGAAGAGGATGCACGTGCATATTGCCCCCACACACAGTGAGGAAGAGGATGCACGTGCATATTACCCCCACACACAGTGAGGAAGAGGATGCATGTGCAAATTGCCCCCACACACAGTGAGGAAGAGGATGCATGTGCATATTTCCCCCACACACAGTGAGGAAGAGGATGCATGTGCTTATTGCCCCCACACACAGTGAGGAAGAGGATGCATGTGCATATTACCCCCCACACACAGTGAGGAAGAGGATGCATGTGCAAATTGCCCCCACACACAGTGAGGAAGAGGATGCATGTGCATATTGTCCCCACACACAGTGAGGAAGAGGATGCACGTGCATATTACCCCCACACACAGTGAGGAAGAGGATGCACGTGCATATTGCCCCCACACACAGTGAGGAAGAGGATGCATGTGCATATTGCCCCCACACACAGTGAGGAAGAGGATGCATGTGCATATTGCCCCCACACACAGTGAGGAAGAGGAGGCACCTGCATATTGTCCCCACACACAGTGAGGAAGAGGATGCATGTGCCTATTGCCCCCACACACAGTGAGGAAGAGGATGCACCTGCATATTGCCCCCACACACAGTGAGGAAGAGGATGCATGTGCCTATTGCCCCCACACACAGTGAGGAAGAGGATGGACATGCATATTGTCCCCACGCACAGTGAGGAAGAGGATGCACGTGCATATTACCCCCACACACAGTGAGGAAGAGGATGCACCTGCATATTGCCCCCCACACACAGTGAGGAAGAGGATGCATGTGCCTATTGCCCCCACACACAGTGAGGAAGAGGATGGACATGCATATTGTCCCCACGCACAGTGAGGAAGAGGAGGCACGTGCATATTGCCCCCACGCACAGTGAGGAAGAGGATGCACCTGCATATTGTCCCCACACACAGTGAGGAAGAGGATGCACCTGCATATTTCCCCCACACACAGTGAGGAAGAGGATGCACCTGCATATTGTCCCCACACACAGTGAGGAAGAGGATGCACGTGCGTATTGTCCCCACACACAGTGAGGAAGAGGATGCACGTGCATATTGTCCCCACACACAGTGAGGAAGAGGATGGACATGCATATTGTCTCCACACACAGTGAGGAAGAGGATGGACATGCATATTGTCTCCACACACAGTGAGGAAGAGGATGCATGTGCTTATTGCCCCCACACACAGTGAGGAAGATGGCGAGGGAGGCAAAGAAAAGCCCAAGGATCACAGTTTTAGAACTGCAGTTTAGTGGTATCTTGGGGGTATCAAGTTTCAAAATCAACTGTTAGATGCCACTTCCATGTCAACAAGCTCTTTGGAAGGGTTGAGAAAATGATCATTGCCAATGATCATTGGAACTACAATCGGAATTGTGAGTTCTGGTCAGTTGAGACCAAAACTTTACTTTTTGCCCATGCACACCATTGGCATGTCTGGTGACAAAAGGCAACTGCATACCAGGAAAAGCTCACCGTCTGGAGTTAATACAAGTCCTTCTGCTGGCAAAAAGGAGTGTAAATAAACAACACACTATTAATATTATTTGCATGACCGTGAAAGCAGCTTTTCATTCGGCATATTGTAAAGAGCAAGAGAGAAGATTTTGTTATGTTTACTCAACAAAAAACAGGCCGGGTGCCGCAGCGTCTGTCACGGGGAGATGGATCATTTCTCTGGCAGCATTGAATTTGATCTTTAAACACAAATCTGCCCAACAGGGTTTAAGCAAAATGGTTAGACACATGTTTGTGGCTGTATTATCATTGGATCTGACATTCTGGGTGCAATCAGGAGTCATACTATATGTGCAAATCTATTTATGTGCTGCATTCTTATTTGTATTAACTGTATATACTAATATATAGTACTGATTCCTGAGAAGTATGAATGTTGTGAGGCTAGTATTAAATTCTTGTTTCCTACTATAACACTGCAGATGGTCTTGATGGGAAGTCATACAATCAGTACTAGTCTCCTTAATAGCTACTACTACTTGTTGTGTTACTACTATGCAAACAGTACATGCAAGCTAACTCGTGGACTTACCATCCAGCCATCCCATTTTTCTTTGCATGTGAAGCAAAACTGAAACAATTAGCATTCATATGAGATTACCTTCCTGTCACAGAGTTTATTCGGCATGTTGAGCAGCTCTGTAATACTGAAAATGGAGGAATTATGTGATAAATTATGTGACTCTGTCAGACGGTCCTGGTGGTGAAGCCTGAGGAGGTGAGGGGTCCTGTGCTGCACGGGCAGCACAGGACACTGTGCACGTTATTGTCCCTATGAAACAGCCTCAGTCGCCAACCTCGTCCTCGCTGGGGGTCATTCTGTCCTCAGCTCACACAGAGCGATTTAACCGCAATGCCATTGTGATGCCTTTCACACGCTCCGGGCACCGGTTACTGAAGTGTAAATGTTCGGAGCTTGATGTTTCCTGCAGAACTGAGAAACTTTTGCAACATTTCATTTTTTTGTTTGGAAGCCAGATGCCTGCTCTGTTTATTAAAACCTTTGTCATGAAATCGGCTGATTCTTCTGACAACCAAAAGGTTTAAAGATTACCAAATAATTAAAAAAATAATTATTATGAATAATAATAATAATAATAATACACTGCCTGGCCAAAAAAAAAGTTGCACGCTCTAATATTTTGTTGGATCGCCTTTAGCTTTGATTACGGCACGCATTCGTCGTGTTATTGTTTTGACAACCTTATGCAACGTCACAACATTTATTTCCGTCCAGAGTTGCATTCATTTTTGGCCGAGATCTTGTATTGACGACGGGAGAGTCGAACCGCTCCGTAAAGTCTTCTCCAGCACATCCCAAAGACTTTCAGTGGGTTTAATGTCAGGACTCTGGTGGCCAATCCATGTGTGAAAATGATTCCTCATGCTCCCTGAACCACTCTTTCACAATTTGAGCCCGATGAATCTTGGCATTGTCGTCCTGGAATATGCCCATTGATGGGATAACCTGGTCATTCAGTACATTCAGGTACTCAGCTAACTTCATTCTATTGCTGCATAACATTGCTGAGTATAGACCTGACCAATTGAAGCAACCCCAGATCATAAGACTGCCTCCAGAGGCTTGTACAGTGGGCACTATGCCTCCAGAGGCTTGTACAGTGGGCACTATGCCTCCAGAGGCTTGTACAGTGGGCACTATGCCTCCAGAGGCTTGTACAGTGGGCACTATGCCTCCAGAGGCTTGTACAGTGGGCACTATGCATGACAGGTGCAACGTCGACTTTTTTTTTGGCCAGTCAGTGTAATATTAATAATCATCATCATCACATTTTTTGTATAGCGCAATTTAAAACATTTGTCACAATAAGCTTTACAGTGGACCCTGGCCTGAATCCCCTCACAATTGTTTGGGCAATTTAGGTAAAAGCAGGCAAAAGCTTTGCTACCATACTGCTCAAACCTAGTTCTAAGAACATGATTCCATGAAGCTTGGTTCACACTTGACGATAATTCCCCGATTTTAAGCTAGACTGCAGTAGAGCCGCCGGCGCCGGTCAGCGCTAATTATCCTCTTACGTGGAAGGGCTCAAGACCCCCGATTTTGCCAACCCCCCGTTGACCAGACCAGACAGAGCAGGCAAGATTTTTTCAAGCATGTTTGATTTTGTTGGCTGACTCAAAGACGTGACGTTAAGAATTGGGCTGTCGAGTCCTCATGTGTGAAACACTTAATTTGCTTTCAGTCACCTAGGGCCCTATCTTGGCGATCTTGGCGCTTAGTCTAAGCGCATGGCGCTAAGTCCATTTAGGGCGTGTCCAAGTCCACTTTTGCTATTTTAACGGCGTGTTTTTTTGGCGCTAAGCACGGCGCATGGCGCAACTGGGCTGAACCTAGTCGCTTCATTAATTATAGGTGTGTCTTGGGCGTAACATTCAATAAACCAATCAAAATGTCATATCCCATTCCCTTTAAAAGCCTGCGTTTCCACCTTGGCGGATTGCTTATGATGGCGAAACAGACATGCTCGTGCGTGTTTAGTGTGATCAAGGAATAGGCTAAATGGAGTATGATCAATATTATTCGGACTAACCATTAGCCTATGAGTTCCCGGTAATTCCAGACAGGGCTGTTATTTTACAAAATATGTGCGGTTAAATTTCGTTAAAAGGACCTGCAACAGCTGAGAATAAGCTATCAATGGCTTCAGTCTCACCTTAGAAAACGCCAAATTAGCCTGCTTGTTCAGCGAATTTCGTTTGATTATGCAATGAAAGTGTCAAACATCAAGTTCAAGCTTCATCCAAAGTTCATTAGGCTACCTGCAGTAGGCCTAGTAGGCTAATATTGATTAATAACATACATACCGTTGTTTTGCCTTAATGATGACACTAAATAGCCATACAATAAAGCTGTCAGGTTCGCAACCCATAAGTTCACGCATATTTCCCCTTGTTTAATAATGTCCTGTTTATGGAAATGTGACCAACCTGTTTTACTCGTAGCGTAATCCTTTAAAACAATCCACTTTCCCATGAAGACCGTTAAACGTGCGACTTACAGCAGGGGAAACAGAACATGCAGCTCACGTGCAGATAATGGCATTAAAATTAATTGTGAATTAATTGTGTAACTTGCTGCAAATTTGTTTTAGTTTCTAATTAGACGCTTAGTTCTCTTTAAAATAGTTTTGTTCAGTTAAGGAATAACGGGTGAAATCAGCTGGGTTTTAAACGGTGAGAGTATGGAAACCTGGTCACTGTAATTTAAAAAAATATGAAGGACGAAGAATAGCTAAGGTTACAATTTAGTTAACATGGTGACATCTCCGTTTTTTAACCATAGGCTATCGAAAAAAAACTTATGCATAGCGAATCCGCTGTAGCCTAGGCTATTTGAAAAACAATAAATGCAATATTCACTGGACAAGGTTTTGAACTTTTTTCAGTCACAAACCATTCTATTTACTTACAGGCTGTATTCACAGAGCTGTATTGTAATGACATCTGAAGCGCATTTTCAGAACTTAAATGTCCGTCTATTGCCGTGCGCGAGTTTTCCATTGAATGACAATTCACGCATTAGGTGCAAAGACAATTCGCGCATTAGGCTTGATAGCTATAGGTGTTATCAGCTCCTTTTTAATGGATAGCCATTGTCCCGTACCATCGCACATCGCCTGGATGTTGATGGAGTGGGCTGAGAGCAATGTAATGTGGCATTGTTTCCCTTCGCTGATGGAAAGGTATGTGGACCTATGGAACCTTTTATTATTATGCATTTTTGATATAGCCTACACAATAATAATATTTCACATTATGATCTAGATATTTTAGTCATGCCTGTGCACGTCCCTGTGTGTAACAGACAGGAGCGTATGCGCGTTGTGCACACGCCTATGTAGACGCACTTATATGCGCCGTTAAAATAGCATGTAAACAACTGCGACATGACTTTAGACCAGGTTTGTGGTGGTTCTAGCGCAAGCGCTTTCTGCTGGCTCAAGATAGCAATATGCCAAAAAGAATCCTGGCCACTCCTCATCTTAAGACCAACACGCCCAGTTCACTAATGATGGCGCAAGAGTTACGCCGTCAACATGCTAGTTTGACGGCGTAAGCGTTAGGCGCTATTATGGACCTAGCGCCGGGTGTAAGATAGCAAAGACACTTGCGTTTGCGTTAGCGCCGCTTTGCGCCGGGTGTAAGATAGGGCCCCTAGTGTGCACACCATAACTAAGGCAAGACAAGACCGATCGTCAAGACCGCTCGTTAAGTCTGAACTGCCTCCGCCGGCAATGACTGGAACAGTCGCCAAGTGTGAACCAAGCTTTAGTGAGCGCTGCTGATCTTAAAATAGGCCTACAATTATCCTGACCTGGGAACAATCCAATCAATCAGATGCCTACAAGTCTCACCATGCACAGTCGGTTCATGAGAATGGTGAATGAAGCTTATTATGCAGGCGTTTTACAAATCAAATAAATATATACAGAAAAAAACATGCAGTTGTACCCACACATATTTCAACACCTGCAAAGTCCTGTCTCTCTCTACAGCGAAAGCTATTCCTACGCAACCTCAAATGTCAATTATTTTTATTGCACTGCAGTGTCATTTCAGCCCACGAAGATGCCAGCCATTTTTCTGCTTCAGCCAATTCCTGAGTTAGTCATCAGTGAATATTAAAACTGAATAATTCAAGGACTACTACCCACTAATGCCTCTTTCTGATTTGTGGAGATGGGAGGGATAAAATTAAAGTTTGCCTCTAGCACAAAGGTGGACCATCATTAATGTTGTCATTAACGTTATTTTTAATTTTCCCCCAGATGTCTTCAGAAATCCTTGAAAAGCACTGTGGCGAGAATATGCATGCATAAAAATGAGGACTCCGAATATTTATATAATATAAAATAAACGTTGTAGGGTATAGCTACAGTAACTGATTCCTTGAGCTTCTGCTTGAAAGTGCTATATGAACGTGCTGTACAGCTGGTAGCACCAGAGTTTTCAATCACACATTACGACAAACGCCTTCTAATTTTCTTGCGCTTTCAGTCAAGTAGGGGTCTCAATTTTGTCATCAGTCATTCATTCATTTTTCCTTTGAATAAATCCCAAAACCCTGGACACTGTCCAAGCTGCAGCCACAGTAATGCAATAGCAGGGCCCTATTCTTGGGTTCTAAGAGAACTCAGTGTTCTGTGTCCTTGGGTTAATTAAGAACTCAGTGGTCAGAAACGCATGCGTTCTTTGTTCTTGGGTTGTAGGGGAACTCTATGATAAGAAACTCAGAGACATCTGTGTGCAGGGTACTCTGTCCTTTTTAACCGTTAACTTTAAAACTGTTTTAAAAAAGTGTTTTTTACTTTTAACAGGAGTTTTTACACAGCGCAAGCCTATAATTTTCACTCTGTCCAGGCCTTGGGCTTCAAGCCCGGCAGCTCATCCACTGGACACCCCCCCTACTCTTGATGTTGTTTTTTATGATAATCTCAGGTGGCTGCAGACTCTCGATATGTGAACTATAAATGGGTTTTAAATTATTTAGGATACAGCCCTCAGCCTGCTTCTCTTAGACTCTCGGAGAGGCTGGTCCCATACTGGAGAGGATCAATGCAGCAGACCTCTAATACTCTATCCCACCAAAATTAGCCTGCTGCTCTTCTTTCTGCTAGCCCAGGCGTTATAGTTGAGGTACACCATTTTAGGTTTTTTAGAGGTTGGTGTGTGCTTGACATGGTTTTTGAGAGCTTACCTTTGTCAACTTGACAACCCTTTTGCTTTCACAAGATTATTATATGTTCTTTAAAGTGATACTGCAGTCAAAAACCGACTTTTCCCATTGAAAACTGATGTTTTGGGTTAGATTATTATCATACACCGCTGTTTTTGTCCGAAAATCTCGTTTAGTTAAAATGGGTGTTTTCTGAGTTTCTGTGTAGGCTTACCAATACGCTGGTTTCCGGGGGTTCGTGACGTCACGAGATCCTTAACATAAAAATGTGTGGAGTTGAGGTGATCCTAGGGTGGTCTCGGCTGGGCACGTGGTATAAAAGCAGAGACCAACGTTTTTTTTTCCCTCTTTGAGACTGAGACCCTTGTACTGCTAACTAGCTAGTTCAAGTTCAAATGCGAATTGCTTTGTATTACTAACGTTAATATTACGACTTATATCGACACACTCTTTCACTCCTTGACCGTATGAATAATATTCATAATATGACTACGTGGCATCATCGTCATATGACCACACCTACTCACGAGTTCCAGTTCAAATTGAAGCGGTAAAAAAGGGCCTTAGAAAAGGCTCTGCAGTATCTCTTTAAAAATAAGCAATGCTGTACTACAGGCTTTGTGCCTGGAAAATCTTCCTCCCTTCGATGAATGGAGGGCGCGGCCCACAACGTAACCCGACACCGATGCCTCTCGCATTTTTCTTTCCAAGAGTGTTCTTTCGTTTCGCCTCATCCCCCCCGTGCCTTATGGGAATTATGGTGGCATCGATGGAGCCTAATTCAAACGCAACCCTGTTGTGGGGGCTATTGTCAGGGGGAAGGTTTTCAGGCAAAATGCTAATGCCACGATAAGATAAATGAGTTCTCCCTGCTATTTCAACAGCTGTAAATCACTGGCATGCGCTGGTCCCTGCATGCATTATTGATGTGAGAATGGCCGCAAAAAAAATTTCAACATTTTGTTACTCCCAGGCAGAAAGTAGGCTAACAGATGTTGGGAGCTGTGGGGCCCCTTTTGTTCTCCACTGTAGCCTGGCAATGTTTCAGTGCAGATTATGACTAATTTCATATTACTTATTCTTTAGATATTGATTTGTTCCAGAGCCAAAAGGCAATTAGATGCACACACCGGGGACATGGCTGGACTAATTGCATCTCTCCTTGTCTGTTAGTGACTGTGTTCTCTGCTGAAGTTCAGTATTGCCTTTGGAAGATTAAGCAAACCATCTGTGCTTCAAACTAGAGATTGTGTGTGCCTGTCAGATGAGCTTTAAACTATGGACAGTTGTGAGAGAGCACCCATCTTATTTTGACTGACACATCCGTATGAAGGAAGGCAAGTTTTGGTTATATATATATATATATAGAGTATTCTGGGGGCAATTGTAACAGAGGGCAATTGCAACACCATAAAAATGCACCAATCTAAAACAAGCTAGAGCTGAGATTCTATCCAGCCAGCTAGCTAGTTTCATGTGTTCAGGGTTGGTGGCAATTGTAACAAAAATTGTGTTAAAATTGACCCCTGTTACAATTGCCCCAAATATACATATATATATATATATATATATATATATATATATATATATATATATATATATATATATATATATATATATATATATATTTGTTGAATTCAAACCTGAGACTATTGCAGGCATGAAATTAGTTTCTATGTACTGAGGCTCTGGAGCACTGACCTGGTCACGCCCTGCATGGGCCGTATCCTGCCTGAAAGAGAAAGGCTGCAACGTGGCTTGGCAGCTGGCAACAGACTGGCACTGGCATTGGCACTGATACAGTTATTAGACCATATCGAGCCATGTCAGCCATCCATGTTTTCCCTCCTGTGACTCTGCTATTATTCCACTTATTATTATCTACTCATTTGGCACAAGTGTTTATCAAGAATAACGTTTTCTTCGCTGACCTCATGGCGTAGGAAGTGCCTTGCGTAGAGCCATAAAGACGGTGTTATCATCAGGAGTAATATACAAGAGCAATAATGAGACCTGTGTCACCTTACATCACACTAGCATACGCACATTAGCTCTGATCTGTGATGCTACATATTTGTGTCTGAGTGTGAGGGGAAATGAGGAGGGAGGATATAGGCGTGGCGCATGAGCGGGATCTGAGAACCAAGATTCAGACTGAACTGGTGGATTTTGAGCAGAATATAATTTCAGCTATCTTATTCTGCCATTGAGGGGAGGGGGGGGGGGGGGCAGTGAAGCACAGAGGCGAGCTGGATCACATGGCTTAGGCAGGCAGGATAGGCAGGGTAACTAGGAGTTGCCAAATGTGGTTCATTTGGTAATAATAGAACCGTATCTTACTAGTACAGCTTAGTACCTTTGCCTCCCTGAAAGAGAATAGCACATAACGAGGAACACTTTGTGCAACACTTGGGAGGAACAATTAGGAGCCATCACTAGAAGACGAAAGGCCAGGCTGGTCCCAGGACATTAGGTGGGGTTTGCTAAACAGCTACCACAATAGCTTGCAGGGAAATCGGGGATGACCCACATTTAGAATGTCCCATTTTAACTCAAACGTACGGGGACGGCTTTTGTGAATGGGCAGAATTATATGCGCGATGGTTTGGAATAAGATGTTTTCAAAATCAGCAGTGACTCATTTTCATATTTTTTTCATCTACAGACTACAGCAAACAACGAGAGAGAAGGAGAGAGAGAGAGAGATACCTTTTTTTAGTTTGCCTCTGACTGCATGGTATTTCCTGTGTCTGTATCAGACAATACATGCACCCACTCCAATTAGATTATCCACAGTGCCTCTGCTATCTGTGACACGCCATTGAACAAACAGAGTAAATGCTGAAGTAGATTTCAGTAGGGCTCCATTTCCTCCGCCTCTTGTGGCACGGTGCAAAGTCCCAGTCGACACAACCAGGCCCATAAGTTTCACAATGTAACGGGTGCTTGGCGCCGGTTCGTGGCCCTATGCAACAGGATTTTTGAGCAATGGTAAGGAGGCCCGTTGACAAGTGTTAGCAGCTGCCCAGAGGCCTCTGACCAGCGACAATGACAACATGTGACTCAAGGGGATGGACTCCCAGAGCAACTGGCAGGTTTCACAAGGCTGCGTCAGGCCGACAGCTTCGCCTCCGCCAGGAGAGATTACCCAGATTTAATGAATCTAATTAGTTTGAGCCTTTGCGTACATGAAATCTGATTACACTGTATCTCTCGCAGTGGCAGTGACATGGTGTTGCCCTCTCATTACCGTGTTAAATACAGTAACAATGAGAACGTTTCCCCAGTTGCCCAACACCTCACAAGCCTCTGCGTGCGCTCAGCAGACTAACCAAGATGAGCAGCGCGTCTCGCTCGTTTTATCAATACCTCTTCGGCACAGCCAGTAATAACGGCCGCTCATGATGTCATTTTCCTCGCTTTGCACTGAGTGCCATTATGCTAAAACTAGAGAAGGAAGTGCAGTGCTGCTCAGCGTCTTCTAACGAGTTGATCCGATTTAGTGCTGGCGGATTTTCTGGGGAGATCTGCAGCCTGAATTCTGGGAATGTAGGAGGGAATAGATATGATGGGAGTAAGTGATTGCTATACTGTTGGGGTGTGTGTGTGTGTGTGTGTGTGTGTTTGTGTGTGAGAGAGAGAGTGAGAGTGAGTGAGTGAGTGAGATAGAGAAATGTTAGAGTGAATGTGTGTGAATCATGTCTTTCCATAACATCTTCTATTATCCTGTTCATAGACGGACACGCTGAAGTGATAACCAGTAAGGTTAATGGAAGAAATGAGAGCATGTATGTTTCAGTTGTAGAGTACATGCTGCATTTCCTGGGATACAAAGTGCAAAGGTCACAGGAACTTCCGCTGTAGGTGAGCAGAGAGGGAGACTAAGACAAACATGGGGTTGCCAACATGGCTTATACTCTTATCTTTCCGTCCTCAGTTCTGTAATCTGCTTCTCTGTGTGCTTATCCCTGCCCGCTGAATGAATCCCGTATTAAAACATCACTCAGAGTGAAAGTCCCAGCTCTCAGTAACCTAGGGGAGTAGACCAGCTAGTATGAGACATACAGTATTTGGTCTATGGAATGAAGTAGCTGACATGTCTGTACGTAGGAGACCCATGTTCCTGTAGACAAGGTGATGATGATGATGATATAAGAAGCATGACATTGATTGTGGATAATATCAGTAAAAAGAGGCAAGCCCAAAAAAACAACAAAAAACCTTTTAGCACACGCAAAACCAGTAACATGACCAATGATTGGTCACAGTATTTGTTTTGCACCAATCATTGCTTGTGTTATTAGTTTTGCATGTGCTAAAAGGTTTTGCACACGCTAAAGGTTTTAATAAATCAGGCTCTTAGAGCGGAATGGTGCTTGTTGCATTTGATTTGGTGCTCTAGCTGTAGTTCCAAAGGACAAGTATCACTTTGTGTGTGTGTGCGTGCGTGCGTGCGTGCGTGCGTGCGTGCGTGCGCGCGTGCGTGTGGGTTTGGAAAGTGTTCTTAGTTAGGTCAGATCTAATAGGGACAGCTGGTGACAGGAAGGAGGACACTGCTCCTTTCCATGAGTGCAGATGGTGAGCTAACCAACCGTGATGCTGACTGGCCATCTAACAAGCCGTAGTCTCTCTGTCTTCTAAGTGCACCCTTTGCAACAGCATGCAGTCGGCATACAAGGTGCGACTGTAACAGAATTCGTCCACCCGTTTACAGGAACAGGGCAAGAGAGGCGATCCTACTTTATCAGAGCAGCCCGTAATACTGCTTTAAATTGATGCCTTTCATCTTATTTATTGCATTTTCTGTGTCTCTCCCTGGTCGTGCAGTGCCTTGCAGCTTTTCAGCTATCAAAGCAGTTGAACTGTGATTTAGTGTGTGATTTAGTACATAGCTATGACCAGGTCTCATAGCCTCAGTCCCTCCAGCATTAAGGCCACAGACTGCCATTCGCCCTCTTCAGGTACTTAGGTGTCGGTGCAGCTTATTATTAATAAGGTATCTCAAGCAGCCTGAGAATTATGGAAGCATATCCGCGCCAAAATTCAAATGAAAATGCAAATCGCCGATTGCATTTCGTTTACATTCGATTTGCGCAAAAACCATGACATAATTCAAATGAAAATGCAAAAGGTCACTTTGCATTTTCATTTTCAAGTTAATGTACGCACTTTTTCTGACAATTTAAAAATGTTAATGCAAATCCATTATACATTTCATTTTCATCGCTCTCTACGACACAACCCTGCCATAATTTAAATGAAAATGAAAAACCGCATTTGAATGAGCAATTTCTTATTGTAATCGCATGATCCATGACAAAAAGGAAATGATAATTCAATTCGCATTTAACATTACATGTTCATGCTTTTGCGGCACAAGAGTGACATAATTCAAATGCAATCCGTTTGCATTTTCATTTCCGAAAAGACCCTGCCAAAAATCCATTTCGAAATGGCAAACTGTCAAAGCTGCCCATCAAGGCGGGGCCTCGAAGAAAGGGGCGTTACAGGGGACTGTTCAAACCACTGAACATAATGGTTGTCTGTGATTTCGGTCGTCAGGCAGTTACCAGGCTAGATAGCGACATTTCCTTGTTCTCTGTGTTTGGGGATTATAGGCGAAATGATCGGAATTAAAAAGGAAACGAGGTAGCCTAAAAGTTACGACTAGCCATAGCCAGCCCAATGTTAACTAAATTAATTTCACAATTTAGCCTGCTTTCGTTAATCTGGTGTGGAAACTAGCCGCGATAGCCTATAAGTATAATGTTACGGGTTTCCGTGGCCAAAACCAGGCTATGCCTGAAAACGTGCTACCCTTTTCACCGTGGGCATTTCCATCACGATTTCTATTAATTATTGTTTTCTTTTAGATAGCCTTACCCTTAGGCTATGTGCAGAGCAAAGGTAACGTAGTCCACAGAAAGCCTGAGACAGCGATCTGTAACGTTAAGTGACACATCTTGAGCCTGCTACATGCCATTGCATTTGAATGATGTCACACTTGTGCCGCAAAAGCATGAACATGTAATGTTACATGGCGAATTGAATTATCATTTCCTTTTTGTCATGGATCATGCGATTACAATAAGAAATTGCTAATTCAAATGCGGTTTTTCATTTTCATTTAAATTATGACAGGGTTGTGTAGCAGGCTGTAGGAGGCTCAAGCTGTGTCACGTAACGTTACAGATCGCTGTCTCAGGCTTTCTGTGGACTACGTTACCTTTGCTCTGCACATAGCCTAAGGGTAAGGCTATCTAAAAGAAAACAATAATTAATAGAAATCGTGATGGAAATGCCCACGGTGAAAAGGGTAGCACGTTTTCAGGCATAGCCTGGTTTTGGCCACGGAAACCCGTAACATTATAGGCTATCGGCTAGTTTCCACACCAGATTAACGAAAGCAGGCTAAATTGTGAAATTAATTTAGTTAACATTGGGCTGGCTATGGCTAGTCGTAACTTTTAGGCTACCTCGTTTCCTTTTTAATTCCGATCATTTCGCCTATAATCCCCAAACACAGAGAACAAGGAAATGTCGCTCTAGCCTGGTAACTGCCTGACGACCGAAATCACAGACAACCATCAACCATTATGTTCAGTGGTTTGAACAGTCCCCTGTAACGCCCCTTTCTTCGAGGCCCCGCCTTGATGGGCAGCTTTGACAGTTTGCCATTTCGAAATGGATTTTTGGCAGGGTCTTTTCGGAAATGAAAATGCAAACGGATTGCATTTGAATTATGTCACTCTTGTGCCGCAAAAGCATGAACATGTAATGTTAAATGCGAATTGAATTATCATTTCCTTTTTGTCATGGATCATGCGATTACAATAAGAAATTGCTCATTCAAATGCGGTTTTTCATTTTCATTTAAATTATGGCAGGGTTGTGTCGTAGAGAGCGATGAAAATGAAATGTATATGGATTTGCATTAACATTTTCAAATTGTCAGAAAAAGTGCGTACATTAACTTGAAAATGAAAATGCAAAGTGACCTTTTGCATTTTCATTTGAATTATGTCATGGTTTTTGCGCACATCGAATGTAAACGAAATGCAATCGGCGATTTGCATTTTCATTTGAATTTTGGCGCGGATATGCTTCCATAGAGAATGGCCCATGGTTCCAACACATTCCTGCTGTAATGGATGTGGTTTAGAGGTATTTGTTCCTTCTGTGAAGAAGGCGATGAACTTATAGGAAATGTCTGATTGTTTTGTTTGTTTAACAACTGGTTGAGCGGGCTTTTCTAAATACCAGTTAGCAGCTTGAGGCAATAATGTTTACCTCTTAAAGGCTTTGCATTTGATTGTACGTCAACATTATTATAGCAGGCGTTAGGACTGGCGCAGCCAGAAACCGCAGGCAAATTCCAAGTGGGTGATTATTATCCACGACGTTGGAGGCAGGCAGAGCTCCACTCTCTCAACCATGACCCTGTGAGCGTGCTGTTTGAAGAAAGCGAGTCATGATTGAATCCATCCCCGTTGTAATTTCCTTGCCGCGGTCCAATCTTCCGTGCGACCACAGCCCTGGAGACAGGTCTATTTTCCCCATCTGTCTGGTTCTAAAAATTATGGGATGGCACTCAATTCCAAATTAAAGGTCCTTGTGCTGTGCATCTGATACCTATTGAAACTGCAAATATTGCCCTAAAAATATAGCTATTAATTTTTTTTCATAAACCATTGTTTTCCAAAGCTATTTCTCCACGAGGCCTTTTTATTTGTAGTTTTAAAAAGTATGTGGACCTTATCTAGTGTGATAGGTGAAAATAAATCGGAGACAACATTCAAGAATTCGTATGCAGTGTGCGCTGCAATTTTGTGCGGTGCTCTAGATCTACATGGTTGCAATATTGGAATGCGAAGATGCTAGGCAAGCAAGCACTTCATCAGATTATTATTGATTGTCATTCAGCCAAATGCCACACTCCTGTAACCACTAAGGTTTGGCCTCCTGTTCTATTGACTTCCAGCTGGATAACCCAGATGAGCAGGCCGCCCAGATTAGAAGGGAGCTGGACGGGCGGCTTCAGATGGCTGATCACATTGCTCGAGTGAGTTTTCCCCTCCCCCTCACAATCCCATCATGCACCACAAACAATACCTGAGAGCCAACACATTTTAAAATGTAGGAATTTAGAAAAACAAAGCACATTAGTGCACATTATATACACTAGGGAATTAAAAGTGTGAAAAGGCCTCAGATTTTTTATAAATTAAAACCCACATTGATGTTTATGGATAAATATTTATTAATTTTAATTACTTTTTTTTGGTTTTGTATAAGTGTGCCTTCATTGTCTGCTGTAGGCCAACTGTATTTAATACATTTTTACGTTAATTCCTTCAGTAAATATACACTCGCATAAACTAATAATATGCATTAAAATTAGTACATGTGCAAAAGGAATAAACACCTGCATCTTAAATTATCCTCCTAATTGTCTGGAATTGTTAGGAAACTTGTGATGTCAAACCATCTTGTCTGTGTTGAGTACCTTGTGTGCATTTATTTCTTCCTTTTTTTACAAAGGGGGGCAAGTTTCCCAAATTTGTGTCCAAAGAAATGGAAGCCATGTACATCGAGGAGCTCAAGTCCTCGGTCAACCTGCTGATGGCCAACTTGGAGAGCATGCCGGTGTCCAAGGGCGGAGACTTTAAACTGCAGAAACTGAAGAGGGGCCACAACACCTCTATCATTGACATGGGCCAAGAGGACGAGAACCAGCTCTCAAAGTCCGACGTGGTGCTCTCCTTCACTCTGGAGGTACGTGGTGCTCTCCTTCACTCTGGAGGTACGTGGTGCTCTCCTTCACTCTGGAGGTACGTGGTGCTCTCCTTCACTCTGGAGGTACGTGGTGCTCTCCTTCACTCTGGAGGTACGTGGTGCTCTCCTTCACTCTGGAGGTACGTGGTGCTCTCCTTCACTCTGGAGGTACGTGGTGCTCTCCTTCACTCTGGAGGTACGTGGTGCTCTCCTTCACTCTGGAGGTACGTGGTGCTCTCCTTCACTCTGGAGGTACGTGGTGCTCTCCTTCACTCTGGAGGTACGTGGTGCTCTCCTTCACTCTGGAGGTACGTGGTGCTCTCCTTCACTCTGGAGGTACGTGGTGCTCTCCTTCACTCTGGAGGTACGTGGTGCTCTCCTTCACTCTGGAGGTACGTGGTGCTCTCCTTCACTCTGGAGGTACGTGGTGCTCTCCTTCACTCTGGAGGTACGTGGTGCTCTCCTTCACTCTGGAGGTACGTGGTGCTCTCCTTCACTCTGGAGGTGCGGTAACCTCACTGCGTGTCATGGCTGCAGTCAACGCTGGCTAGTTTAGTGGCTAGTGCTGACAGCATAGAGAAGTGGTTCGGCAATTGTTCTTGGCACCAGAATGTTGCAGATTTAACTCACAGGTGGGGCATTGTTGCTCTACCCTTAATAATAGAATGTTACTAATATGTTTCTTTGGCATATATCAAGCTGTATAAATGGATGATGTGCTATATGTAAGCTGTATTATTTTACCTGGACAAGGACGTCTGCTAGCCACATGAATAACAAAGATAGTGTATCCTCTGAATTTCAGGGATTGGACTGAATTAATTTTCACAGAGAGCACTTAATCTTGTGGTTTTCCCACTGTCAGAAGTGCAAACAGTCAGGGTTTCGCAAAATTATCTTGCCCAGATCTTATCTCCTGCTGCCTTGTCAGTAGCAGTCTGGGTGTATTTTTAGCCGTAAAGTAAAAAATTCCCTGGAGGTCTAGTTTATTGTTAAGTGCTTCAGTTTAGAGCAAATTTACAGTGCTATTTTATTAACCGTTTTATGTTTTACCATACCACAACAGCTGATTTGCAATTCAATGAATATAGATCTTATGTTAATTTTGTTAAACGTTACACACAATCAATAAACAAAGATGCAAGGGGCACCGATCAATCTGATGTTTAGTGAAAATTGCATGTTAAATGATTACAGTGGATTTTCTTAAGAATAAATTAGCTATAATCCAAATAAGAAATACTCGACGCTGGCAGGATTTCTTTGTTATCTCTTTTACAGCATCAGAGTAGCTGGTCTGTAACTAATATCAACGCATTCCCATATGTGGTTAGACTTACTAAAGCACAAAGCTGATGAAACAACTCCCTCTCGTTGGAGTTAAGTGCATCACATATCTATATAACAAATAACAAAGACCCTGTACTTATTCTGTAATAATGCATAGATCATGTCTGACAAATTCCATTAAGAGAGAGTAACCCTCTCCCAGGATGGATAGCTTTGGTGAATACAGATTCCTAAAGGATTTTTCGACAGTTTCCCTTATGTGAATGTCAGGGACATTTACTCCATAAGCTGTTCAATATATCTCGTTGACCCCGGCTCGACTAGAATACAAAATGATTTGCAGAGATTGCTATTACTTTATGGCTTTTGGCAATGGATCTGAAAAGCAAGGCTGTTTGTGTGGGGGGGGGCATGGTACCCTGTGATTGACAGCTGGCTGGGTGTTTGGTTTTTGGTCTGTCCCAGGTTGTGATTATGGAGGTGCAAGGATTAAAGTCTCTGGCTCCCAACCGTATAGTTTATTGCACAATGGAGGTGGAGGGAGGACAGAAGCTCCAGACCGACCAGGCAGAGGCTTCCAAACCCACGTAAGTGTCCTTCATCCGTGTGAAAAGCAGAACTACGTCACCCTGCTACTACGTCACCCTCAGAGCCTGGCCGTAGCCTTGAGCAGGACGTTATGCTTTTACAGTACATGCTTTTTCTGCCTCTTCTGAACTATGCACAAAGCATGATTCGAAAAGGGACCGCATAATGTGTTGCGCAAGTGGAAAGAGTTAGCCAATCCACCAGCTTAAACTGCAGCCACTGATCCTGTTTTTCAGAAAGTATTTCCACACTCAAAAATGTACAATTTAATTAATCCCAGAATCCTTAGCAAATCATGTGCAGAATAATGCTGAGGAAAAGAATGTCTCTCTCTCTCTCTCTCACTCTCGCTCGCATTTCGCTCTCTCTCTATCTCTCTATCTCTCTCTCATTTCTCTCTCTATCTCTCTCTCTCACACACACACACACAAGCTCCCCTCCGGCAGTGTTGTAATCCTGTAGCCTTGCAGATCGCAGGGGTTGCCCTGCATGTGATGTGCAGGGTAAATCCACAGCGGAGGGGCAGAGTGCCATAGCCACCAGTGTCGTGTGAGATCAGACACCTGACTGTGTGCAGCATTGATCCTCCTCCGTTGCTTTAATTAACGTGCTCGCCAAATGCCCACCGGGGGTATGAACAGGCTCCCCTGGGCAGTCTGTTTGTCCTTTAGATTTTTTGTGTTCTGCATGTGATGAGCTCATCTCAGAACGATGAAGCATTCTAGATAATTATAGTCTTTACGGCAACTGTTCTTCCTTGTTAAAATTTTAATTTCGAGTTTGTACACGCCGGGCAATTACGTTTCCCTGGTCTTTTTTTTTTTCTTTTTCTATTTTCTCATACGATAAAAGTGCTGTGAATGTGCAAGTGCTTGACACACTGGTCTGGTATAATAGACCTGTTCTAATGCCACTGCCAAGGCCAGTTTTCATCCAAACAAACATTTCCATACTTGTGTGTGACACTAATGACTTTGCTGTGAGGTAAGTAACGCGGGAGCAACAACGCTAGCAGCATTTTTAAACATCCGTAAACATTTTCTTGAAACAACAACAGATTTGTATGCATTATAAAATGACTAAACGATTCATTTTTGGCTCTCTCATCCATTTCTGCAGCACACCTTTGCTATATATAATGCCGTTTAGCGATCCGAGTGCAAACAGCTGCCAGTCAATCACACGGCTTCATTATCACATTGCCAGCTGAACCTAATTTTCTGATAAAATACAGGTGTGATCTGTTATAATTACAAATTCAACACCAGTTCTGCACTGATAAAGCTCTGCATTAAAACAAAAATGAATGCTACCTGTTGTTTAAAAACAAACATAGCTTGTTAGCTGCCTTTATTCCACAATTGGTTCTATTTTATAGCCTTGCTGTACAATTGGCTTGCTTTTATGAAAGCTACAGGCAAGGGTTAATCTTGTTAAACTACACATCAAGGACCGCAAGTATTTGGCACATAGCAGGTGTGCACGCTACAGAACCTGTGTCCGCGGTAAGGTGGCCCTTGCACAGACGACAGAAATTCAGTACTTTAGCGCTGTTACCGCCAGGCCTAAAAGGGCCCTGTGCCTCAGGCGAAAGCCCTCAATAGCATTTCTAACGGCTCTCGCCCACTCCTACGGTATTTTTATTTCCTGTCTTGTGCTCAACTGCAATATTTCTTCCTGTCCCACACTGGATTTACCTCCTACACAAAATCCTACTGTTAACGAAGGTATTTGCAACATTATCCAGAAAGGAAGCGGTTTCACTGTGGAATGAATGTGAAGTAACATGACAAATTCAGACAAATAGCTAGCCTTTCATTTTAAACAAAAAACTGCATTAGGCAATCAGCCTTGTAACAACTGACAATGTAATAACTGACAGATCGTGTGTAAAATGTTGCCAGTGCCAGCGAAAATGTAGTAAAGTTCAATAATGTAATAAATCGACCAACACATGAGTACATCAACGGTCATTTATTACATTATCTGGTGGGTAAAAAAAAAACCCCAGTAATGTAATAAAATTGATCAATAATGTAATAACTACTCAGAGTGAGCAGTAACCATTAGACTTACTTTGCCTTTTGTTGTTAAATGAATAAAATTGATTTGTACAGCACTTTAGCATAGCTACTTTAGCAGTGCTTACTGTATAATGGAATGGGGTTACCTGCCTCTTCCCTCACCTTTGTGCTTCACATCCCCTGTATAAACTTGCCTAGTAATCTACAGGCAACCTGATTCTTTTCATCCACTCTATCTGGTTGATCTGCACATAAGCTATGATAAGGTAGAGTATTCTGGGGGCAATTGTAACAGGGGCCAATTGTAACACAAAACCCATTTTTAACAAAAATCAGTCTTTGTTAAAAAGAAAAAAAAGCAGAGAATCAGTTGGTCTTTGGGCACACATCAATGCACATGTGCAGAGTGAGAATCTCAGCTCTTGCTTGTTTCAGATTGGTGCAATTTTATGGTGTTGCAATTGGCCCCCCCAAAATACTCTACTTACATGTGACTTAAAGTTTAAAAAAAAAAAAATCTAGATCTAATTTTAATAGATAAGTATTATATAAATTAATAAATACAATAGGTGATCGGGTAAGCCTGGAACTGTTGGGTCAAATTTACAAGGCCCTGATGGTACCGTACATTCCCCGTTCACCTTATTTGACTACCTTTGACACCACCGTGGCTCAGTGCCAACCAAAATATACAACTCACCTCTGGGGCTGTGGCGAGGAAAATCACATATCATGCTTCTCAAATCAAAACCATTTTTTAAGTATGTCACTTATTCAATAATGTAAATGTGTCTGGCTCATGCCACTAGCATGTTAAAATGAAACAAAATTCCTGCACTGCCATCTAGCGGTGTAACAAAGTATGAATCTAATTTACGCACCCAAGAGCATTCAGGTTTATGATTCACATTGCATCTAATCACAACTTTGCTTAAGTAACACAAGGTTTTCATCACACCAGCTGCTAGAAATACTAGTAGCAGCTATCTTGATTTTGCGTTGGGCGTGCAAATTCAGGAATTGCTTTAGTGCCCTTTGGCCCTTTGTGCACATAGCCTTAATTGCTAATGCACATTTCCAGCCCTGCGAACATTGTGCAAAATGAGCAATTAAAGACAAAAATAATGAACAAAAATATTTTTTGTCAAACAGCAGTCAAAGAAGACATGTCTGCTCTCTGCTATCCTCTGCATGTGTACGGGCAATCTGTAACTAAATACATTTATCTTCATAAGTACATATACCTTCATAAATACAATACATATACCTTATCTTCAAGTGCACATGAAGTCAGATATGAACAGACATCTCTGTACAAGTGCACATGGAGTCAGATATGCACACATGCACATGTGCGAGCAATGAATCTTCTGGGCACAGCTGAACGCGGCATAAGAACTACACCAACTTAAAGCGTCCACTGAATTATTATAGACCCGGTCCTCCCGCAGCTGAAACAAGGTCGTCCTGTTTTTTTTATTGCCCCTTTTTCTACTTTACTTTAAATATGAGTCTTCCTCACTGCAGACGGACAGGTCGAACCAAGCAGCCTTCGTCTTAGAAAGGTACAAAATGTGCGTCAGCAAAAAGGAGAACCGGAAAATGTAATCAGTCCAAACCACACGGGCGGACATAAGGGTGCCCCAAAGCTTCTCCAACATTCAGCCATCACCCCTCACACACTGTGGATAGACACTCCTTTTACACGCTCTGCTAGTTTCTGTCTGGGTTTAATAGTGTCAAACCGTGGGGCCGGATAAGGCCGTAGAGTACTCACACCGCTGCCGTGGCGACGGAACAGAGCTATCTCAGGGTGAAAACGACAGGAAGAAGCACACCGTGAAATAAAAGCTGTTTTTTTTTTTTAAATGAGCGGCGTACATCATGTAGATATGCACAAAGGAAGGTATGGACAGTAGTGTTTCATCACTGTCAGCAGGCCCCGTCAGGCCAGATTGACCGCGTGGCGTTTCTAATACCAGCATGCACTCGGCGGCAAACACACTGCTGTATTGATGCGATTCCTGAAGTGATGTGCGTGTCATCATGATTGATGCACAGCAATCAGGGGAGATCTTGCCAGACGCAATATCTCAGATTAATCTTCAGGCGGCATTTTTCTTACACTCTCTGACAGAACGCAATCGCTCAGTAGGTCTATGCGTTCAACATGTCTTTGAATGATAAACTCTGAATGACAAAATTTGGAAATTATGGCATTACTATTTTTATTTCAGCCACCATCCATTTCCAATTTTATGGGGAAAAAATTATAGGACATGGTCTCACAGGGGGTAAACAGTTACTGTTTAACAGTTTTTGGTCTATGTTCCATTCACAAACCTTCCTATTCTGTTGTTCCAGGCCACAGTAATGCTGCTGGTCATAAAGGCTGGATATTGTCTAGGAGGGTAGAGCACCCTCTGCTGGGACGTCAGTGAATTTCAGCTCTAATCATCTGCTTCTTTACTCTGGATGGATAATCTCCAACCCCTTCTCACAGTCAAGCGTCCCTTGCTGGTCCCTGTGGCTAAATTTATCCGCCGTACTCCACTGGAATTCACTCCATGTATTTAGTCCACGTGCGCCCCGCACATGAATATTTATCACCTCTGTGACCGTTAGCACCGATATGCGCTGACTGTTGTCATGGCAGCCGATGACATCATGCACCATTCCACCCCTCACCGAAACCTCTGCCTGCTAAAATCCTGTCTGCCGGTTACACTGGAGATAACCACAGCATCCTTTACAGCTCCCTCAAGCGGAAACGGCCGCCATTTAAAAACGCGGCCTGTGTTCCGTTTCCCTGCTATCGTTTGTTTGAGTGGATGCTGGAGGCTGAAGCAGTCAGCTGCGAGAGACTGTGGATATTTGGTAATGGTACGAGTGAGCGGCTCTAGCCTCTCTCTCAGACTAGAGCCTCCCCTTCCCCCCCCCCCCCCCCCCCCCCAAAGCCGAGGCGGTGGAACCGCAGTCCCTCGAAATTCCACTCAATTCCGTATTTTATAATAACTTCAGATGTTAGCGCCGCATAATCCGGCACAGGTCCAAACATTTAATATCAGTCCCACACGGGGCCCGCTCTCCGCCTCAGCGATAAATGAAATGTCAGTTGCAATTTTGATACTGGGTAGTAAATATGGTTGCAAAGGGCAGGCGGATTGTGGGCCTCATGCTACTGCTTTCTTTGTGCTGATTTAGCTTTTGTTTTTTTTACGTCGAGACCTTTTACTCCCAGAATTCCTCACCGATTTAAAGGTCAATTCTATGATAAATCCTAGAGGTATCATTTATATTCTAATTTCTGGCATTATAACTGTTGATACTGAGGCCAGTTGACCGGCACACAGGATGATCCTGATGAGTTTGGTCCAACCACTGTGAAATAGTCCTGTGTGCTCTTACCTGTAGGGATTTGGGATTTGCTTATGGTACACACTGTGGGCTGGTCGATGGCAGGGCATTGCTGCTCCTGACTCTCCTGTGCTTGTCTGTCTTGCAGTTGGGGAACTCAGGGGGACTTCACCACGACTCACCCCCTTCCTGCCGTCAAAGTGAAGCTGTTCACAGAGAGCACAGGTGTCCTGGCACTGGAGGACAAGGAGCTGGGCAGGGTAGGACCTGATAAACATAGGCAGTATCCTCACAGGAGTGCACACACACACACACAAACGCACACACATACAATCACGTACAGGAGTGCACACACACACACACACACACATACAATCACGTACAGGAGTGCACACACACACACACATACAATCACGTACAGGAGTGCGCACACACACACACACACACACACACACATACAATCACGTACAGGAGTGCACACACACACACACACACACACACACACACACACACACACACACACACACACACACGTACAGAAGTGCACACACAGACACACCCATGCATGCACACACACACATACAATCATGTACAGCAGTGGACACACACACACACACACACACACACTATCTAACAAATCTAACAAAAAAATCAACCAAAACTTCAACCTCTGTCTCATAATGGAAAGGCAGTTGAACGTACGTAATTCACCTTGCTGTGTTGACCTTGGTTATAAATCCCCTTCAAGAGCAAGATTGCTCTAAGCTCTTCAGCTTACCACTGCCTTTCATAGTAGGTTACACCATTCTCTAGAAAGCCAATTCTAAGGATCTCCCATCTAAAATAGGTCTTTACTTTGATACTGAAATAAGGGAAATAAAAGAATGGCAGATTAGTACTTACACGCACTGTAAAAGGTCTAAACAGACAGGTTTGATTTTTACAAAGTGATGCAAAAAAAAGGATATGCAACATGAAAGAATAACTGTCAATCTCCAGGGGGAACTGGGCCTTAAAATAACAGTAAAAATTCAAAATCTTTCCCTTCATGTCATTCCAACTCCTATTAGGATGGCAAGATGCGGCTTGGTTGGGCATGCCCCATACATATACAGCACCGAGAGTTTGGCACTTTTCAGGGTTTCCTACAGAAATAACCACAATGACCATAGACTCTCAGCCCTTAAAACATTGACTTATGCATGTTCTGACCTCATGTAACCACACAAAATACAGGAACTTCACACATCCACGCAATACAGCCCCAAACTTGGGTTATTTTGCAGTTTTTTTCCCCTTCTTCCTCTTCTTCTTCTTCCACTTCTTATTTTTCCTGCCTACATACCGTCAAAGAATAATTCTCCCCATTGGACAACCGCCTTTAATCCGCCTATCAGAAACTCTGTTTAAAATTGCCTCGTCGCATCTACATGCTTCAGAGGCTGTCTACCAAGTGCACAAACTGTGAAAGTGTCTGTAGCTTAGTGGTTATAGTGTTGTGCTACCATGTAGTATGTTGGCACTTCCAGTCTCACCTGCTCTTAACATTTATTTATTTATTTGGCCTGCTCATTTATGCTAAACTGCTTTGGTGTAGTGGTAAGCGTCAAGCCTTACCATGCAAGAGATCCGGGTTTGGTCCCCTGCCAGGTACCGAAGTGTAATTTCATTTTCGACTAAAGCACATGTTATGGTCTTCTCATACAAGAATATTTTTCCCCACATTAAAGAATGTCTTTTTATTGCAAAGACATGTTTACAATATTAACTGTTCACTTGTAGCCTAGGTTACTTAGACAAGTGAAACAGTGAAAGTCACTGGACACCATTGCAGTTATGCAGTAACGTTATGGGAACAGATATCCCATTGGCCATTTGTCAAGCAGAGAAAAAAGCAAATAACGCAAATAACAAACATTGTCTCATGGAACAACATCTCAATTAATGTTTTAAACATTACAATAGAAAGGATATGTTTATACTTTATACATTGTTGTCAAGTTTACTTTAGAAAATGTACAGGTTTTAAAATGTTCGCTGCTGCTATAGATTTCTCTACAATTCACAAACAGACATTTATACCAAGAAACATCATGTACAATAGAGAAAGGGGGGATGATTACATGAATGCATAAAATTTTGAAATACTTTGGCCTAGAAAATAGCCTACATATAGCATTTTTACAAATCTACCCAGATATGTTTGCCTTGTTAATGTAGCCTACTGTATGTTTGTAGGTCAGATGATGCCAAATAATAGTACAAATTTTCTTAACATAATAATAGTTATGTTATTTGCAAACAGAATTTTGTGAACACAGGAATGTCTAGGCTCTGTAGAACCACACAGGTTTCTATAGAAATCCAAATAAATAAATAAATACATAATAATAATAATAATAATAATAATAATAATAATAATAATAATAATCATAATAATAATAATAATAATAATACATTTTATTCATGCTGTGCTTTTCATAGACCCAAAGCACTGGATGCAGACAATTGTTCAAACATACCCTATAGTGTAGTAATTTCTCTTTTTAAGTGCTACACATCTGAATCACAGATTATTTCCATTATAAATTATTCTCCTTTCACAGTTTGATGTGGCACATAGTTTCATTGACCACATTTTCTTGATGAAAAAAAACAGGGCCAAGTAATTTATGAAAGTTTGGATAGCATTGCTTTGGAATAGAGGTAGTTTAATTAGTGTGAGCTACGGTAGGCAATATTGTTTGTTGTAACCTGGCCACATTTTGATATCAATACTTTTAAAGGCAGGCCTAGTTTCTGCATATTGGAATTAAGGACTTACAGTGAGTGCTTTGTAGGCTATGCGTGAGTAACTTGGCTTTTTCTTTTTTTTTACGTTGAAAACGTTTTTTTGTTGAGATCAAAATATACTACAGAAACATATTTCATAATAGCACCAAAGTAAAGCTCCGTTTCTGCTGTATGTATAGATAGCACTGTCATTAATCCCTACAGCTTAGTGAATAAGAAATCTAGCACTCCTGGACAAATTTTCAATTCAATCTAAAGTGTACATTTAACATACAATATAATAAAAAGGGTGTGGAGGATTTTGCAGTGATGGGATGGGTCAAAAGACCATGAAGAATCAAGCCTTGCAAAAGAGAAAAAATATTGTATTAAAACAAATAATAACCTGAACTGTTAGGTAATGCACTGAGGCCACTTTGAGGTGACTTCTTTTCCCCAGGGTAAAATAACCATGTGAGCATTGAATATCTTTGAAAATAGGACAACTGCACCTGTGATAAAATAAACGTTCCTACAGATAGGCCAGGGGCCTTGCATGAGACAGCTTGTGTGCCTCTTATTCATCTCCTTTGTGAATGAATATTGGGTGTGTTTACCGTTATTGTCCCGTTTCATTGCGTTCTCAGGTTGTCCTGCACCCAACCCCCAACAGCCCCAAGCAATCTGAAATGCATAAGATGCAGGTATCCAAAGCTTGCCCTGACCACGACCTCAAGATCAAGCTGGCCATCCGAATGGACAAGCCACAAAACATGAAGCACTGTGGGTAAGTTCCAACCGCCTGTGCTTTGCCCAGGAGTCCTTGCACGTCGAGTAGAGGAAGCTCGGTCACATTGCCATCTGTGCATCACCATTAGGCGCACAGGGTGACAGGAGATGGAACTCACAGCGAGCGTAATCGTACGCGGCACTGCCACCGAGGTGGAGAGAGGGAAGAAAACAGGCAATTTGTTTAAAAGCCCTTCCTCTCCCTGATTTGGAAAGCCCAGTCACGCTCACACTGCTTATCGCAACCTGCGCTGTCGTTTCGAGAGAGCGCAGGCAATCGTGCGCTGTCCTCCGAAACACGGTTGCCACGTCTTATCACGCCACCTTTCGCAAGCCGGGCTCCTCGCGCAGATGTGTCAGAGGAAGACCCTGGGGGGGTGTGTCCCAATATTCAATATTCAGGTACAAGCAGTTGCACGCACAGTATACAATGCGCCTGACTTTGTGGTTTGCGTCGAGACATTAACATGTAATTAGTATGAAATCGGCAACATTAGATTAGGACACAAAGATCAGTTTCTTGGGCACGGAGGAGAGGAGGTGGTAGCGGAGGAAAGGAGGATGCATTTTTGCGAGCATTGGGACGCATCCTGCATGTGCAACTCAACCGACAAACTTTCAGGTGCCCGAATGACCAGCAGGGGTCGCTGTCTTCCCAGCTGACTGGAACCATTGCATTACATTACAGGCATTTAGCAGACGCTCTTATCCAGAGCGACTTACACAGCATTTTGCATTTTATACATAGTATCCATTGATACAGTGGTGTTAAAAAAAACAGCAGTACAACATCAGTAACCTGATGAACCACTGTTATTAGTAGTAGTGATATTTCTGCATGGCAAATAATTTACTTGTAGATGTAGTAGTGTAATAGAAAAACAACAGACCCAACTGTCATGACATGCACGCTGCTTGTTCTGAGTAATTGACTTAGAAGCAATACTATAACCTCTCTGCATTTGAATGGATCTCTATGGGAATTGGGGGGTGGGACTAGATTAAGCTGTAAATTACACGGGAATAGTATGGAACCCATGGTTGGCTAAATGGCTGTAAGTCAACAAGGGTCTGAGGTATCAAACGATCCTCAAACCATCACTCTGCTGCCAGATATGCAGTAGATATGGATGGATCACTTGAAGGGTTGTTTCTCCTGACAAATTTTCCTATTGAACTCTATGGAAAAATAAGTCAGGAGAAGAAACCTTTCAAGTTATCCATCCATAACTACTGTATTTCTGGCAGCAGAGTGATGGTTTAAGGCTTGTTTGATACCTCAGACCCTTGTTGACTTACAGCCATTTAGCCAACCATGTGTTCCATACTATTCCTGTGTAATTTACAGCTTAACCTAGTCCCACCCCCCAATTCCCATAGCGATCCATTCAAATGCAGAGAGGTTATAGTATTGCTTCTAAGACTACCTGGAAATAAGATATCAGGAGTCTTTTGATATCCTTTTATACAGAATCAAGATAGCATCACCTGTTTACCTGTGGAATACCTGTTTGACCTGTTTTTTTCACAGAATTAATGAATTCTCTAATTAAACTCCACACTGCTATTATTTTGAACATGCCCCTTTCAATGAATGAGTCAATTACTCAGAACAAGCAGCGTGCATGTCATGATAGTTGGGTCTGTTGTTTTTCTATTACACTACTACATCTACAAGTAAATTATTTGCCATGCAGAAATATCACTACTACTAATAACAGTGGTTCATCAGGTTACTGATGTTGTACTGCTATTTTTTTGAACACCACTGTACATCTGGGTATATATTGAAGCAATGCAGGTGAAGTACGTACATGCATTGCTTCAATGAAGGGTGCAACGGCAGTGTCCTGGGAATCGAACCTGCAACCTTTCGGTTACAAACCCAGTTCCTTAACCATTATGCAACCCTCCCATTCCTGCGTGATGTTGCTGCAGTAGGACAAGTCACTCAGTAGCCTCCGAACTGGACCTTTTTTTGATATGTACTTCCAGCAATAGAGATTGAAAACTTTCAAGCAAACAGTTATTCTGGCATAATAAAATCATGATTTTGAGCAGGGGAATCTACGGATAAACATGAACATAAATCAATAGATCGAGTCGGTAAGGCGTCATAGGCTCGTAGGTGGAGCCAGCGAGGAGGAAACAATGCTGCGTATGTCTTTATTTTTCTAACGATGTGTACGGACACATCGTAGATCAAGCTAGCTATCGTTGCCATTTTATTGTAATGTCAGCAACATTGAATCATTGTTTCCTAAAGACCAGCAAAGGTATTTTGGCAAAATAATCTGAATAGCACACAAGTGTTGTCCTCCTAATGCGTCACACAGAGGATCCAACTCATTGGCTTGAGCTCATTCCCGGACATCGTCTTCGATCTTATTGAATCCCCTGGTAAGGAACCCCATCATGAACAATGCCCATGAACAGTAGAATAACATTAGCTAGATGACCATAATCGAACGGGATCACTTTGAACAATCAATTGCAGAAGCAATACAATGTCATTTTATTGACTAGTGCTGATAGCTGTTGCTAGCCACTGGTTTCTTGGCAATAGCCGAAATTAAACAGCAAATCCTGTTTTTTAAATCTGTTTATCGAGCAGTAAGACACACAGAAGCTTTTTGGATTTTGAAAATTGCAGCGTTTTTGATGTATCATTAAATTTTGTCATAATTTAATCCCTAATTTAAAAACTTAGCTGATGTGACCGAACAAAAGTTTAAGTTCTAATTTTTTCCTTAAAAAATTTGACCAAGGGACATAACACAATGCAGGTTTGGCTCGTTATCATTTGCTTTGTCTTTGAATTCTTCATTATTTACCAGCCATAAAGCCATGTGTCCACAATTCTATCAATTATGAGCCTATTGATTCACATCAGTTAAAACACATTTTATCTCTAATTGTTTACAATACAGCACAATGTGAATATTGGACTTTCATTATTCATGGCATGCATAGCTATTGCTAACGATGTGGCTTAAGAGGGTAAATAATCCCTCCAAACATTAAAAACACCTAATTAAGAAAAATTAACAGCTTGTTAAAAATTCTAGTATTGCAATTGTGGTTGGAACGAAAACCATCATACACAGGGGTACTCCATGACCAGGGTTGAGAACCACTGGCCTAGGATAGATTAGATTTTTGGAGCACCATTTTGCAGAGGTGTAAAATCCAGGGGTCAGAAAGTAAAAGTCCTGCCATGCGTTTCTTCCACCCATGAACTCACTAAGCCAGCTGATTTCACCAATTAGTTCTACCTCCTGGCTGAAGAATTGTGCCAATTAGCAAATCCAGGCGATTGGAACGAAATCCTGGGGAGTATTTTTACTTTCTGAACCTGGATTTTACACCTCTGCCATTTTGTTATTTTGTCATTTGGTAGTTCAGTAGCGATTGGGTTGAATGTGTTATTCGTCAGACAGCTGAACGCATAAATTTGAATCACCCGGCAAACAGTTTGCTGCTCTGTGTAGGTAGGCTACTCTGAGATTTTATGCAATTGCACATTCTGAAGAGTGACATACTGAAAGCCGCATTCTTCTGTATTCAAATGTCTAGGGCTGTGTCCGAATCAGCACCCTTCAATTGAATAGGCTTTGTTGAGTAGACAGGACAAGAAAGTAATCCAGTAGGGAAAGTTTTCTCTAAGGCTCCGAATCAGAGCCCCATAAACTGCGTCCTACTAGCATACTTTGTACAGCGTACTGTTTAGTGACATGCAGTATGCAAAGAATATCCTCAATACTATTATCAGCGAAAACCCAGAAATAAGTACATCATCCGGGATATCAAGAACATTGAATTATCAGAATTGTCGCGTACTTCACAACTTTATAAAGTATACTCAACTGGCATATGCAGTAGGCAAGTGTGCTGATTCAGACACGGCCTAAATGTAGTATACTTAAAACCCCCCCTATGATATACTTCCAGGGTTTTGCTGAGTATATTTGGGAGCATACTTTTCAAGTAGTACGGGAATATTTTGGTCGCATAACTATGCTGCACAGCTTCGTTTAAAAAAAAATGAGACACAGCTTCGCTGACGTTTTCCTTCAATAACAAAAACAACATGTGACATGGCCGCGCAAGGGTGGGATGTCTTACACTTCCACAGTATGGAGGATATGTTTGCATACTGCATGGTGCGTACTAAACAGTAGACTACACATCTGCCAGTACACTATACACAGGAGACAGGACGCAGTAGGTAGGGCTCTGATTCAGACACAGCCTAGAACTCGATAGTTATTCTCGGCATGTGCAGGGAAACTGATCAATTAGCACCATCTTGTGGGTATCTGTGTGTATGACAGTTTACTGTTGGAGAGATTCAGCCTGCGCTAATTTAAATAAGGGTTACCACACGTGCGTCAAAGAAAACATAACTGGCTGTGTCTGAATGCGACCCGTTCCCTGTCCACTCAGACCCCTGTCTACTTTGTGCCCTGTTTCCGCACTTTGCAAGCAGTGTGCGAAAGAAATCCCGCAAAACTTTCCAATCTAGTGAGGAAGTAGTTTGTATATTAAATTTTTTTTATTGAGAATATCAATCAGTTAACATATGACGATTGTTACAAAGTGTAGATTAATAATGAAGATAGAATTAACAAAAATAAAAAAAATTAATAAAAAAAGTAGTTTGTTATATGAAGCCATCTTGTACCATAGATATGCATATATGGGGTGTGTCCCAGTACTCGAAAAATGCACCCTCCCTTCCTCCACTACCACCTCCTCTACTCCGTGCCCTGGAAACGGATCTTTGTGTTTTATTCTAATGTTGCGGATTACATCTTAATTACGTATTAATGGTTACATATTAATTAATGTCTCGGGTAGGAGAGGAGTGGTAGTGGGGGAGTGGAGGAAGGGAGGAGACGAGTGGTAGTGGGGGAGTGGAGGAAGGGAGGAGAGAAGTGGTAGTGGGGGAGTGGAGGAAGGGATGTGGGGAGTGAAGAATATTGGGACGCACCCATGCTCTACGCCTTTTACGTTTTTACTTCCGGGTTACTTATTGAAATTGTCAGATGAGTGCACCGTTCTGCAGAAAATCTCTGGATGAGTGCGCTCCAGAATTCCCTCAACAAAACCCCGAAAATAAGGGGCTCATCCTGGTATTTAAAGTGCCCCCATTTGTGAGAAAGTTGCCCACTCAAAAGCTTTTTGACAAAGGGACTCAAATATGCACTCTCAAAAGGGTGTAGGGGTCGTATTCAGACACAGCCAATCTGAAATCTGATGTATCACCCCAAAAGGAAGTTCATAGGCTGAGATAGTAAAACAAGTTCCCTTTTTATTTTTTTATAATTTCATCAGTACAAAAAGGTGTAAAGTGCAAGAAGTGGAAAAATAGCAGCAAACGTTTCAGTCAAGAGACTTTCATCAGCGCTTCTGCCAAGCTGATACAAAGACGGATAAATAAGACTCTTCAGCCATCAGTCTTGACAACAGGTGAAACGGGCACGCTAATTAGCTTGAGTAATAGCAGACATGATTGCTTCAATTTGTTCGCAAATATTCTTGAGGGGTCATCATAATTAACTCAATTTTAAACATCATGAAAACTGTATGACAGTTTACAAATCTTTTTCCTGTCAATTCAAGTTTAGTTCAACTGCCAAATACCTGTGCTGATTGAAAGAACTTATTCTACTCACAGAAAGATACAAGCATCGTCATAAATTGAAATGTAGCTCCTGGAATAAGAAGGTTTAGATAGGACTGCATTCTAATAGTAATAATAATAATAATAATAACAACAATAATTAATAAATCTTCATCATCGTCATCATTATTGTCATTGTAATAGTGATTAAATGAATGAGCAATGCGGTAGTTAGGAGTAGACTACGGTGTATAATGACTTGCTAATGTAATTGCCCATGCTCCAGTAACCGCAGTGTCGTACTGCCTTGAGCACAGTGCCATTTTGGCTTTGAGTTGGGAAGGACCTCTGTCACTCCCACATATGCCTTGCATATGGGCTCTGTGCTCGGGATGCTGGGGGAACGTCTGTACCAGCGTGGGGAGGCATAGGCTACGGGCCGGTTCCGTCTCCTGGCGTTCCCTGGGCCTTGGGTTCCCTCGGCTTAGGTTTATTCAGAACCGCACCATGAGGCAGCGTGTCCTCACCCTTGTAGCTCTTTTGAGATGCCTTCAGACCTCCCTGTGCTGGCAGCCTCCACTGTTAAGCCTCCGCTATTGGGTTAGTCTGTGCTTGGTAAAATGGTCACTCCCACGCTTGCTGCTCGACTGGTTTTCTCCACACATTATTGCTGTCAGTGTAGAGATGGTATTGCTGAAGGGGGCTCGGCAGCTCATTATCACACAGAATGTGCTGGAGGCGTAATTTTTCTTAGCAACTTCAAATCTGTGTCTCTGTCACGCAACATTGCCATGGCTTAGAAATTCCAACTCTTAGTCCTGCAGACTAATGGCCAATTAACCTTCGAGGTTCAGCTTGACAACCTATTAGCCAAATATATAAGCCTTGTCCAGTTTTTTTTACTTGACTAACAGGGAACTTCTGGTGTCCATTAATTTTATCATGTACAAAAGCAGGAGAAAATCTCAAAATAAACAATGGTCACCGCTTCCTGCAAAATACCGTCTATCGGAGCAGTGTTCTATTTTGACCACTAGGGGGCAGAAAAGACTTTCTGCAGAAAGCATGTGGCATGTTCATTTCACATTGTCTTTTGTCTTACAGCTACTAAAATAGCTTTACATTTCAGAAACAAAACCACACGACATTGAACACATTTAAAATAAATTACAATTTTACAGCAAAAGGCTAGTGACTCCTACTGAGAAAATGTGATAATATTTGTTTGCCCTCTGAGAGGCCAACATTACAATTCCTTTAGTGTTGCTCAATTAACAGTCAGATCAGTTGAGTTAATCAGGACATTCTGCAAAACATAACATACTGACATGTTTTTTTTTCAGGAACGACTTAGATGTGTGATTCAGTCTAGAAACCAATAAAGGCTTGTGTTGTTGTGTAGGTATCTGTGGGCGATCGGAAAGAATGTATGGAAGAGGTGGAAGAAGAGATTCTTTGTCTTGGTGCAGGTATGTCTGGATGATATACTGTGTCCCTGTCATTTCAGATGAACATGTCACTTAACTTGTGGTGCTGTCATTAGCACTTCCATCACCGCATAAAACGAAGCATGCAATGTTCCCAATCCTGAGGTGATGTTTGCAGAATTCTCTTCTCAGGCAAGATACGGTACAAAACAAAATGACACGGTACTAAAATGCCCTTGCAGAAGCCATTTTGCTCTGTGGTTATTTCAACTAGCATACTGTCTCCTCGACAGTGGGTAAAATATGTCCAAGAGCTAAGAGTTGACAGGGGAATGACAAACTGAAGTGTACGGAGGTTCAGCACTCCCAGCAAAAAGATCCAACAGACTGCACTTCACTCTTGCTTCCAGCTACACATACAGCAAGTGACAAATACCGGTCAATAGTCTGCCACTGTGTGTGTGTGTGTGTGTGTGTGTGCGGGAGAGTGTATGTGTGTTTGTCTATGTATGTGTTTTTTCTTTCTTTTCGCATGCTCTATTTCTTTTCCTTTCCCTGCCTATTCTGTTTTAATCATGTAGTGTGGCGTATCCATTTAGTTCCCTGTGTGTGTGTGCGCGCGTGCGTGTACATGCGTGTGGGTGTGTGAGAGTGTGTGTGTGTGTGTTTATTTTTGTTTCACACGCTCTGTTTATTTCTGTCGTCTTCCTCTTCTGTTTTAATCATGCAAGGTGTGGGCTAAGTGTTTTATTCGCCGTGTGTGGGTTCCCCAGCGCGGTGCACCCTGTTCAATGAACAGTCGTGCAGGAAATGTGCCTCTTCAAGTGTGCTTATTGAGTAGGAACAGTAGGGAAAAGATGTTACTGCCAATGTTGAGTAAATGGTGGGCAAGGTGAGTAAATATATTTTAAATCGTTTTCCATCCCTGCTCAGTGTATTTAACAATATTTAAAGTGTATTCGCAAAATGTATTCACCGAAGCTCAGTCAGTCACAAAGCTTTATGAAATATATTGCTTCATGTTTTCTAAATGCCCCGTAATAATGTACCAAAATCACAGTTAATATGGGTAGCAGTTGCACTTGCTTATGATGCCCATAGAGAAGCTGTTTTGTCTGTTTTACTTGTACCAGTAATATTATTGGGATACATTTTTATAAGTAAATAATTGTCTACAGACTATCCGATCCCTTACTGCATATGTTTGGTTAATAAACAGTCACATAGTGTTACGGTGGCTTTGATATGCAGAATATACTATATTGGGATGATGTATCATTTGTGTACCAGTCAGCCATCTTCTTTAAATTACTGATGCCTGAACATAGGTGTGGCATTAGAGATAAAATATCTGCTACGGGATATTACCAAATGACAACTCTGTTATGATTTATAACGTAATGAGTATCTTGTTTTTTTGCTGACACCTCTTAAACATAAATATTCTAAATTATTTCAGGAGTATTTATACAGTAGAATTACTTATCCATTCTTCGAATATAAATGTCTGCGTAAATTTAGGCTTAATCTCATGAGCCCATTAGAAGCAGCCGTGCAGCCTGCACGCGCGACTGCTGTGCTGTAAACATACCTTTGTGCCGTTGTCATTACCAACACCCGGTAAGTTAAACCGTCAAAATGAAAGTTTATATTGTTGTAAAGTAGACAATTTGATAAACTGTGAAACAGTGCTCCAATCAATGGTGCTGATGACTCATATTTAACCCCCACCCCACCCCCAGACCGCGGCATGCGTCGAGCTCACAGCGCACTGTAGCCTGTAGTTCTAGCATAATGCCACTGCATGTCACCGTCGTACCGAGGAAATTGGAACCATAAACCAAATATTTATGATGCAAAGTGAAGTGTAATTATTCATGGTTCTGGAGGATAGCCTTAAAAGCGGCCCACAGACACGATTCTCGTTCCCTCCCTTCCGTTCGCTGGCTCTGCAGTGGAGTCTTAAGAAGCTGAATATGGTAATGTCCTGCACGGCTTGGGGGGGGGGGGGGGGGGGGGGGGGGGGTGGCATTCACGACTGGGCACGGGGAAAAAAAAGCGGCCAAGTGCCGCATCGATTGGAGCCGCCGCTCTCCCAATGCAATTTATAGACTGCCGACAATAACAAGGTTATTTAAAAGAGCAAAGCATGTAGGGTAATCAGGAGCAAAGTCATTTAAAATCCTTTAACAGTCAGTTTGACAGCGGGTCACCAGCCCGTGGGACATGGAACCCTCTGATTTACCATCACCGCTTTTTAGTCCTTGACAATCCCCAACTTTAGCGGCGGGTCCTGTCGGGGGGACTTTCTGACGTGCCCTGACGGCATCCTGAAGGCGCCGCGGTGGCGGCGAGCGGCTTCTCGCCCCGCAGCCGGGCCCCGCTCGCATCAAAAACATGACATTGAATTTATCATGTCATCCAGAGGCAGGGAACAGCGACTGAAAGCTGCCACTTTCAGCAGAGGTGACAAAGGCATTGCTCGCCAATCTGGGGATTGCCTTGATATGACTGCCACCTAGCAATCCAGCTCACATTGTTTGTGACAGAGTGTCACTCCCACGCACATCTGCTCTGAGTGACAGAGCCGGTCCTGTGTACGCCCCACCGTCAGCTCCGGCAACTGCCCCGGCAACAGCCCGACCCCCTCCTTCTCCCCGTAGCAGCCGAACGCAGTCACCCCTCTGCCCTCTCCTGCTCTCAAACTGAGTCAAACACAGTCTACATATTTCACTTAGTCCCAATCCAGCCGAACGCAGTCACCCCTCTGCCCTCTCCTGCTCTCAAACTGAGTCAAACACAGTCTACATATTTCACTTAGTCCCAATCCAGCCGAACGTAGTCACCCCTCTGCCTCTCCTGCTCTCAAACTGAGTCAAACAGTCTACATATTTCACTTAGTCCCAATCCAGCCGAACGCAGTCACCCCTCTGCCCTCTCCTGCTCTCAAACTGAGTCAAACACAGTCTACATATTTCACTTAGTCCCAATCCAGCCGAACGCAGTCACCCCACTCCTGCTCT